>VZQC01005558.1:1704968-1787329 GCA_009823505.1 Rhizomys pruinosus
TTGGTATGCACAGGCATGTTGATAATCAGGAGTCCAGACTACATTCCTGTAGTCTCTGATTCACCCTATCTCTCCACAGCCCTTACAATCTACCATGCCTCCTCTTCCGCAGTTGTTCCCTGGGCTTTGGGAACGGGGCACAAGTAGGTGAGAAGAAAACAGTCTAATTTCTTTGGAGTTGTCATTTTGGACTCCAGTCTGTTCAGGTCGTTTCCCTTCATGGATTGACAGCTTTTCCAGTGATACCCTTTTTAGTCATACTAACAAAGCACAAGCTATTGTATGTATAGGCATTTAAGCAGTACCACTTTTATGTCAAGCTAGCTGTGAGCATAGACACAGATGCTTGGATGGTATGCTAATCCGCAAACTGTGGTTTCTCTATAAAGGGCGACAAGTTCTTATTGTGGCTATAACATCACCTAACCACTAGAGGACATAAGCTTGTGGCATCCGCTGTGAGATATTCCTCCAAGGAGAGGGTTTGTTTGGTAGTATAGCCAAATGATTTGGGATATATATATATATATATATATATATATTATAATATAGAGAGAGAAGGAGAGAGAGAGAGAGAGAGAGAGAGAGAGAGAGACACTTGGCTGCCACTGTTGCACAGTATCTCCAGGCTGTTGAGGTGTAGCTGATATTGACAGAGGAGTCTTGCTTGTCTCAGGAGAACCAATATTTTGCTGTATTGCTTTAATGGCCTTTGGTACACTCTCTAGCATTTCAGAGGCCAGTTGTATGCTAGCAGTGACTTTCATAACATTTTTCATGCTACACCTAGTCTTCGACAACAGGGACTTACTACCTTTCTCCTTGCCTATATCCCACTTATAGGCAAAAGGCCTTTATAATTTGGGGGACAACATGGGAAAGGCACAGGATTATCCTGCACCAATGCTCTACCAAACCTGTAGGAGACAGGCTACAATGGGATCCCCTTGGAGGACCCAAGGAACAGATCTTAGAGGAATATTGCAGACCTATGCAGAGAAATTAAAGAAGAACATAAGAGGAATTCAGAGAACTAAAGAGAGAAGAATGAAAACAAAAAGGACCTAGAGGGATACAATGACAAACTCAGAAAGAACTAAAGGAACAGATTGACAAAACTCCGGAAAGAACTAGAGGGAGAAAAAAAAAAAAAAAAATTAAAGAACAGAGTAACTAAGAGAGAGAATGAAAAACTCAAAAAGGACCTAGAGGGATAAAAATGACAAACTTCAGAAAAATAACTAAGGAACAGGGGACCAAAAAACTCCAGGAAGAACTAGAGGGAGAAAAAAAAACTCCGAAAAGAAGTAGAAACAACACTGAAAAAGGAAGCCAACCAACGAAGTAAGGAGCACCAAGAAGAGATTGAGAAGCACCAAGAAGAGATTGAGGAGCTCAAAAAGGAAATGGAGTACTAAAGAAAACACAGGATGAAATGAAAAAGGAATTAGAACACACATTCAATCAGAAGAAAGGAAAGGAAAAAGCCTCAGAGTAGAATGGAGGAAGCAGAACAAAGAATATCAGACCTGGAAGATAACACAGAGCAATTAAAAAGCTCAAATAAACTATCGAAAAATTTAAAATACACAAGTGGAACAACCAGGAAATATGGGACACTATGAAAAGGTCAACGTCCGTATCATAGAATAGAGGAAGGAGAAGAATCTCAAGAGAATAGTATTGATCAGTCTTCAACAAAATAATAGATAAAACTTCCCCAACTAAAACTAAACAAACCCATACAAATAACAAGAAGAACATAGGACCCCAAACAGACAAGATCAGAAAAGAAAACACCCCTGCCATATTATAGTAAAAATAGCTAGATGCCCAAAACAAAGACAAAATTCTGGGGCAACAAAGAAAAACAAGTCACATACAAAGGGAAACCATCAGAATTACAACTGACTTCTCCTCACAACCATGAAAGCAAGAATAACATGGAGCAAAGCATCCAGTGTTAAGGGACTACGGATGCCAACCCAGAATATTTACCCAGCAAAAATGTCGCCTACTTGAAGGAGAGAGAAAGATCTTCCATGACATAAACAAGAAAGGATACAAATGTCTGGAAAACCAACTCTTCATAAAATACTTGAAGCAATTCAAAGGGCAGAAGAGAGAAGCAAAATCCTCAAACACCTAGGAAAAGAAAACTAATAAAACATAACCATAGGAGCAAAATCAGAGGCTAGAACCCAAATGGATAATAAAGTGAAAGGAAGACACATCCATCTTTCAATTATAACCTTAAATATTAATGGGCTAAACTCCCAACAAAAGACAAAGACTGGAGAATGGATTAGGAAAACAAAACCCATCTATAGTGCTGTCTACAAGAAACCCATCTCAATTTCAAGGATAGGCACCAACTTAAAGGTGAAGGGATGGAAGAAAGTATTCCAAACAAATGGTACCAAAGGAAAGCGGGTGGGCTTTTCTAATTCAGACAAAAGAGACTTCAAAGGAAAAGAAAACAAAAAAAAAAAAAAAAAAAAAAGACTCTTCGATTCATTTTAATCACTAATTACCAACTCTTACCAAAAATCTATCTCCACCCTTTACTCCCTCCCCCCCCCTCCCTCTCTTCACTCCTCTATCGAAGATTCACATCATACATATATATGCACAAACCACCAATTTCAGGATCTCAAGGCACAGATTAACCCCAGCACCTAATACTAGGGGACTTCAATACCCACTAAGTCCCTAGACCGGTCAACAGGACAGGATAAACAGGTATATCGAACTAAATGACCAATACACCAATGGACACAGACATCTATCAATTTCACAATCCAGAGAATACACTTTCTACTCACACCTCATGGAACATTCTCCAAAATAGACCATCTTTGGGACACAGTGAAAACTCAACAATATAAAAAGATTGAAATAATCTCATGCATTCTATCAGACCACAGTGCAATAAAACTCAATATCAACACCAGAATAAAACCCTACATCCTACAGGAACACATGGAGACTAAACAACACCCTCCTGAACAATGATGGGTCAAGAAAGAAATAAAGAAAAGAATAAAAACATTCCTGGAACTGAATGACAATGATAAAACAACCAGCAAAATCTATGGGACACTTTAAAAGCAGTCCTAAGAGGGAAGTTTATAGCTCTAAGTGCCCACATTAAAAAACAGAAAGAGCACAAGTGAATGATCTAACACTGCAGCTAAAAATACTCGAGAGACAACAACAAATGAACCCTAAATGGAGCAGACAAGAGAAATAACAAAAATCAGAGCAGAGATCAATGAAGTAGACAAAGAAAAACCATACAAAAAATCAGTGAATCCAAAAGTTGGTTCTTTGAGAGAATAAACAAGATAGACACAGACCTCTAGCCCAGTTAACCAAAAGAAAGAGGGAACAACTCCAAATCAATAGATCTGTGATGAAAGGGGAATATCACAACAGACAATAAAAAGTCAGACAATTATACGGGACTACTCAAAAACTTATATTCTACTAAGTTTGAAAACCTAGAAGAAATGGACGACTATCTGAATCCTGGGATCACCAAAGTCAACCAAGAGAGATCGACAGCCTAAATAGACCAATATACAAGAAGAAATTGAAGATGTAATAGTAGCCCCCCAACCAAAAAATGCCCAGGCCCAGATGGTTTCACGGCAGAATTTTATAAAATATTTCGAAAAGACTTACACCGTTACTAACTTAAATTGCTTAGAGGATACAAAAGGAGGGATTCTTCCAGATTCCTTCTATGAAGCAAGCATCACGCTACTACCAAAACCAGGGAAAGATACAACCAAAAAGGAGAACTATAGACCATCTCCCTAATGAACACAGATGCCAAAATCCTAAACAGGATCTGGCAAATGCATACAGACTCACATCCAGAAAATCATCCACCATGCCAAGTTGGATTCATACCAGAGATGCAGGGATGGTTCAAATATGAAATCAATAACATCATCAAACATATAAATGGACTGAAGGACAAACCACCACCCCACTCTCATTGATGCGAGAAGCCTTTGACAAAATCCAGCATCCCTTCATGGTTTAAGTCCTGGGGGAATTGGTCTGGAGGGACCATTCCTCGATGTAATCAAAGCCATATACAGGAAACCCACAGCCATTCATCCTAAATGGGGAAATGACAGAAGCATTCCCCTTAAAGGTAGGAACTCGGCAAGGCTGCCCCCTGTCCCACTCCTTTTCAATATGTGCTTGAAACCTTGCTAGGGCAGTAAGCAAGAAAAAGGAAATTAAAGGAGTTTTAACTGAAAAGAAGAAGTCAAGCTATCCCTTTTTGCTGATGATATGTGTCTACTAAGGGACGCTAAGAACTCCACCAGAAAACTCCTAGAAACGATTAAGAGCTTTGGTAAAGTGGCAGGATACAAAATAAATCTAGAAAAATCAGTAGCCTTTCTCTACACCAACAACATGCAAACTGAAGAAGAATACAAGGAGACCCCTACACTCACAATAGCCTCAAACAATAAAATACCTAGGAACAAACCTAACCAAAGACACCAAGGATCTCTACAAAAAAAAATTTTAAACCCTTGAAAAGGAAATGAGGAAGACATCAGAAATGGACAAACCTCCCATGCTCATGGATTGGGAAAATAAATATAGTAAAAATGTCCATCCTACCCAAAACTAGTGTACAGATTTAATGCAATCCCAATCAAAATCCCCAAGAGTTTCTTCACAGGCTTTGGAAAAAAAACCTCAATTTCATTTGGAAAAACAAAGCCCCGAATAGCCAAAGCAACCCTGAGTGAAAAGAGCAATACAGGTGGGATCGCTATACCAGACATCAAACTATACTACAGGGCTATAGTCATAAAAAACAGCCTGGTACTGGCACAAAAACAGACAGTTGACCAATGGAATTAAAACTGAAGATCCAAACCTGAGCTCATACAATTCAGCCACCTCATATTTGACAAGGGGGCCAGGAAGACACATGGAGGAAAGACAGCATCTTCAGCAAGTGGTGTTGGCAAAACTGGATCACACTTGTAGAAGAATGAATTAAACCCCTATCTCTCACCTTGTACAAAAGTCACACTCCAGATGGACCAAAACACCTCAACATGAAACCCCAAACTCTGGAAGTGATAGAAGAGAAACTTGGCAGCAGACTACAAGACATAGGCTAGGAAAAGACTTCCTAAATCAGAGGCAGCTGCACAAGAAATAAGATCAAATTGACAAATGGGACCTCATTAAACTCCAAAGTTTCTGACATCAAAAAAACAAAAGGAAGTGAAGAAACCCACAGAGTGTGAGGAAACCTTCACTGCAGATACATCTGACAAAGCATTATTTCCGAGTATACAAGCTACTCAAAAACAAAGAAGAAAGCAAACAAATGAATCACTCAAAAGATGGAGCAAGATCTGAGTAGAGACTTCACAGAGGAGGAATTAGAGATGGCCGAGAAACATCTTAAGAAGTGTTCAACAAAAAAAAAAAAAAAAAACCACTTTGAGATATCACCTTACCCCCAATAGACTGGCTAGGTTCAGGAACACGAATGATACCAAGGCTGGAGAGGTTGTGGGGAAAGGGGAACACTCATCCATTGCTGTGTGGAATGTAAACTGTGTACAGCCACTATGGAATCAGTGTGGAGAACACTTAGAAGACTCAAAATGAGCCTCCCATTTGACCCAGTCATACACTCCTGGGTATAACCCACAGACACATCTTACTGCAAAGATACATGCCAGCTTGTTTATTGCATGCTCTGTTCACAATAGCAAAAAGCTGGAACCAGCCCAGGTGCCCCTCAACTGAAAGTGGATAGAGAAAATGTGGTACATGTATACAATGGAGTTTCTGCAACAGTAAAGAGGGCAACATCATGAATTTGCAGGTAAATGGATGGAACTAGAAGACATTATGTTAAGTGAATTAACACAGTCCAGAAAACAACACCAAAACCTACACCTAAATTTAACTAATCTAAACAATTCACTAAGCCTTAAAATATCCTATACTTGGTGGATAAAGCTTGGGCAGAGTTGAGTACCTGCTAAATAAATTTTACCCAATAAACACTTTGCTCTTTAATGCTATATGACTGGACTAAGACTTCTACTTATTTGGGAAGTAAAAATTTAAGCTTAATTCCTTTAAATTGTCCTACAAGTAAAAGAAAGTGTTACACTGCGATGTTGTGTATTTCAGAAAAATATAGAGACCAACCCAATACAAACTATAAATAAAACAACTAGCATTTAATATTCCCAGTTAGTTCAAGTGTCAGTATCTAGCTCCTTTTTTTTTTAAGCACAAGAATCCTTCATATAAAACCAATTTGCAAGCAGTTGTGCCCCAGCCCACAGAGCCCAAGGCTCCCATCATCCAGCTGGAGGGGCTTGAATGTTCAATCAAGTTGATCAAATAAGTGTCCAGACTATATTGTCATAGTTTTACCATTCACCCCAATTGCAGCCCCTACAATATACCACTCCCCCTCTTCCACAGATTGTTTCTTAGGCTTAGAGATGGGGCACAGGTGGACAAGAAGCACAACAGTCTACTTTGTCTGGAGATGTCGTTTTGGACTCTAATCAGTTCTGGCTGTTTCCTTTCGTGGGCTGACCGATTGCCCAGGGACAGGCTTTCAATCCTACTAATGAAGCATGAGCGATTAGATATATATGTATTTAAACATTGTTAGTTACTATGGTAGGTTACTTTGGTATAGACACAGATGTTTGGATGGTGTGTTAATCCCTGGATTACTTTTTGTTTTCCCTGAGAGAGATGACAAGGCCTTACTGTGGCATATAAATCTCCTAATCACAAGAAGGTATAAGCTTGTGGCAACATCCAGAGGAATAACTTGTGGATGTTGCTACAGCCTACTTTTATAAACTAAATGATGTCAGTTCCCAGAGCCAATCATAGGCCCCCCAACTCCGCACCACTCCACACCATTGCCCCACCCAGCATCACCCAACTAGGCCACATTGTTTTCTCCTCCTTGGGGAGGGGTCAGACCCTTGGCCACAAGGTGCCCTGAGGCATGCTAGCCTGCAATTCAAACTGGATCTTCTTACACATTGCATTTTTAAATTCTTCCACAAATATTACACACACACATGCACACACACACCACATTCTGCATAAAAATATTTCTGTCTGGGCTGGAGTGATGGCCTAGTGGTTAAGAGCACCAACCGCTCTTACAGAGGACCTGGGTTCGATCCCCAGCACCCACATGGCGGCCGAGAACCATCTGAAACTCCAATTCCAGGAGAACCCCAGTTCCAGGGGAATCCCAGACCCTCTTCTGACCTCCGTGGCACTGCACGACTCGGGTGCACAAACTTTCATGCAGACAGTACATTCATACACATACAGAAATAAATAAAATTAAAAAAAATATTTCTGTCAATAGCATACCAGCATCTACCATGGTGGTTCACATAGTGATGTGTGGCCATCTGAGTTTGCATGATTGTACTCCAAGATGTTCATAGAATGAGAAATTTCTTTAAGGACACATTTTCACATTAATAGAAATGTTACTGTATTTATTTAAATACAATTAGATATGATATATACTAAAGAATTGAAGAATAGAAAATTTTATCTTGGCTATCAAAATTTTCTAAAAGTACTATGAAAGCATATCTACACATTTCGTTTTTTTCAAGAAAATGTTTTGTTCATCACAGTAGAATTAGATTATAAATGTGTGGGAATACATAGAAACAACTCATATATCAATAAACCTCATAAGCCCATAATGCACATGGCTCACAATCATGCTAAGATGAATCAGTAGTTGGATGATAATCTAGAAGTATAACATGAAGAATGCGGATGAATTTAAAGAAAGTTTCTGCAATAGTCTTCTCACATCCAAAATTCAGTCTGAAGCTGGTCCTGAAAGGAATAATGATTCTAATATTTCCAAAACTTTATTTAAGAGGTAGGGGTGTAGTTTGGTGGAGTGCTTGGCCAACATTCACAAAGTCCTCAGTTCTGTCCCCAGATGAAAAGCCAGGCAAGCTCTGCAAGCTTGCAATTTCTTCACTCATGAGGTGGAAGCGAGAAGAGCAAAAGTTCAAAGTCATCCTCAGATACATAGCAGGATGGAGGCTTACCTGCGTTACATAAGACCCTGCCTCCCAAAAATGTTATTTAAGAAGAACTAAGGAAAGCTATATGGCAGAGACCTTCTTCAATAACTTCCAAACTAAAACATTTTCTAGCTGTCCCTTTCTAGAAAATTCGAGCTGATCTATAATTTAGGTGTTAATTTAAACAAAGCAGGACATGTGTGCTGGCGGACACATCCATATACACAGCAGGGCTCATTAGCTTAACAACCTGAACTTGATAGTGTGCAATCAGGACTGGTTTTCCCACTCACTGAACTCAACCACAGCTTGTCAAACCTCTCCCTTGGGTACAGTCTACTGCTTCTCAACATTAAAGTGGTTGGTTGTGAATAGCAGTTCCCCTGACTTTGAGCTCATGATTAACACTTAGATGTGGGGGAATATTTAAAGAGTGGGCTGCTCATCCCTCCCACACCATAACCAATTCCAAATATAAGAGGAAGGTGCTTAATAACACACTCTTCTGCTTTCTTTTCCTTTTCATCCTCTAGAGTCAAGGGATTGGAAGACAGTGTGGGAAAGCACAAACATTCTATCTGATGACCAAATACCCTGCACCAAAGAGTATCCCTATATAAATTCCACATATTTAACTGAGATCCTGTGATTGTCTCTTTGACTTGACTCATTTCACCCAAGAATCTATTCATCAGTTTATAGAATGGACTATTGTTGAGAAAGTTTCCTTTTTTATGCTGATCAATATATATGGTATACTCTTTAGCCATAAAATGTGTAATTATGAGTCCTAAAGATGGGAAAAGAGATGTTCAACATAGACCATCTTAATATTAAGAAGACATAGACTTTACTCTAGGGAGAAATAGTTAACAAGTTGTGTGTTACTTAATGGAAAACCAATATCATATTCATTATATTCTATTTTTCATATATAGAATAAGATATGCATCACAAATTTGGATTCATTCATCAATTTATAAGAATGGACTATCAGAAAATTAAATGAGAGTAACATTTCCTGACTGGCCTGACTTCTACTGGTTGCTTTCTTGATTAGAAATTTTTCTGCTTTTCAGTGCCTTTTAAATATCTTCAGACTTGCCTCTGTGATTGGTATGTGTGAGAGGTCTGTACCCATTCTAACCCTGTAGAAACAAATAGCCACTGGGAACCAGGAAGGGACCAGCCCTCTCACTACATATTTTTGCATAGAATGTTTTATTTATGTAGGGAGGGTTTTCCTGAGGAAGACATTTCATGGTGCTTGTATGTGTTGCACTTGTGTGCAATGGCAAAGTCTTCCAAACTGGGGAGTTTACAATGATAGAAGTACATCCTCTGTGGGTTCTTCAGGCAGGCCAACCGCCTGAGCAAGAAGTCACTGGAACCTGGCCTCACCCATAGCTTTCCTGGAAGCTCTTCCTTCCTTGATCCTGCCAGGTACTTGCAGCACCAGGTGTTCCTCAGCCTGGGCAGCCCCATCCAATCTCAGTCTATCTACAGAGGTGTCTTCCCTGGTGACTGGGTATCTGCCTCTTGTAAAGATTATCAATGACAATTGGTTCAAGGGTCTTCCCCACTTCTTTAGGGCCTCAATTTAACCTAATTACAGTTTGAATCCTGTTTCTAAATCAAGTCACTTTCTGAGCTCCTGAAGTTGGGGAATAAATCCTGGGAGCCCACATGTCCCTTGCAGTTGGATCTGTTGCTTGGCTTCTGACATATCCCAGCTAGAAGTCACCTGCATTGCTCAGGGAGCCAAGCCCAAGCTCTTTGACACCATCACAATGCCCTCACCATCTCTTAGTCACCTGAAGAATTACTGGAAACATTGGAAGGAGCTTAGGCTGCCTCTTGACTGTGAACAGTTCTTACTTGAACTTCCTAAGCGGTGTCAGGATTGAGTATTTCAGACTTCTTGTTCATAGTGCAAAGCACTAAAGATAGACAGCATTGTCTTTAAAGGCCAGATCTGAGGATCAGAGGAAGTAAAGCACAGAGTAAGGAAAGCACATTGACTTGAAAGAGGAGAGTACACTTTTGTTCATCCTCCCAATCCATAGCCACGAATCTTCAATAAAGTCCATCTCTCCCTTTGCATATGGAAATGTTCATGTGTAATTTTCTTTGTAAAATTTACATAATTTCTGTCTCTCACAATCTCTTGACCTTCCCTGTGATGAGGAGCATTTAAGAGAATTTGTAAATATAAATTATTATGCCAAATTGGAAGGAGGTGTGTTTCTTTTATTCTTTCCTCTTAAGGCAATAAAGTAAACAAACCTGTAAACTGAATACATAAACATCCCCAAGTAGACATTCCAATATGTTAATTTGATACTACTTGGCCATCAGTGTATTGTTTATGTCTATGCAAGTTTTCAATAAAATATGGCCCTCTGGTTCCAATTTCCTCTCAACAAAGTGTGCCCCACTGAACTTCATGATGAGTCACAGGGCAACAGGCTGGGTTCTGCAGTAGTGCTGTCAACAGAGGGTGAAGTCAAAAATTCCTCTCGACCATGCTTGCAACAACTCTCAGAGGGAAGTCAGCAATACTGCACTGACCACACTAACGTGTATAACCTTCTGGTGGACTGGCGTGGAGAAAGCAAAAGAGGTGTCAAGAAGGCGCCACCACCAATATACATAACACACTGCAGGAAAAGCTGGGAAATCAACTTCCTTAGCCAGGCATGTAGTGCAGATAAATGGTGAGATTGTTATCTCCCTGAACCCCAGAGTTCTTTGAACTCTGATAAGATGGCTACATTATGTTCTGGTGGTGAAGGCTAATTAAAATGAGATATTTGTGCTACTATTATTTTATGTACTGTCACAGAATAGGTGCATACATGGTATCTCGATTCACTTGGTCCCTCTCCATAGAGGTATTTTAGAGACAGGGTTTCCCTGTAGCCCCAGCTGTCCTGGAACTCACCCTGTAGACCAGGCTGGCCTTGAACTCACAAAGATCCGCCTGCCTCTGCCTCCTAAGTGCTAGGATTAAAGGCGTGCGCCACCACGCCCGGCTTTATTATTTTTCTTATCTATATACATATTCTCCATAGTCTAGAAAAATGCAGGGTCTTGAATGTCAACTTTCTCCTTAGCATTCTTATTTATGACCTAGGAAAATCATTATCTTCATTTCGATATTAATTTTAATGTTATTTTCTAAATACATAACTTAGCAATACATAGCTAGGTCATGCATTTTGACTTCCAACTGATTTCCCTCACACTCTGAAATTTGGGGGAGGATTTGTGTGTGTGTGTGTGTGAGAGAGAGAGAGAGAGAGAGAGAGAGAGAGAGAGAGAGAAAGTTCATGAGTAAGGGGATATACATCTCTGTGTGGTTGAGTTCGCATGTGTGTGTATGTGCCTGTGCAGTACAGAGAACACCTTTGGCTGGTGCTCCTTAGGCGCTGTCCACACCTTTTGAGACAAAAGTCTCTCACTAGCCTTCAACTTGCCTTAGACTGCCTCACCCAAGGATCCACCTATTTCTGCGCCCCTGCTGGGATTACACCTTGTACCACTACACCCACCTTTTTTAAAATGTAGATTCTAAGGATGAAACTCAGGTGTTCATGCCAACAAGGCAAGCACTTTGCCTGCCAAGCCATCTCCAGCCCTGGAAGCTTTAAGATTTTGAGACTAATGTTACCATCATTTGTTAAGGGATATTTTAAACTTAATGATTCTGACAGGATTGTGCCTATTGCACAATATAAAAACCAACAACTGAGAAGACAAACTGAAACCTACCCCAACCACAGCAAAACCAACAAAAATTAAACACTCTGATAGGGAAAAAAGTCCTTTCAGAAAACACTGAAATGGACTGATTAGTAAAAGTCAGTGTTTTTTTTTTTTTTCTGGAGTCTTCTATAGATGGTCAGTTTAAGCAGAAATCTTTCCTACCTTCTCAGTATTACAGGTATACAATAATGAACTAAAATGTTGTCTTAATAAATTCAGCCAATTATGAATGACTGACTTCTAGCTTTATTTAGTAAATAATAACAAGGACTCATTGAGGGGAGAACTTGGGGAATTAGCTGAAGAATAATGAAATGTGTGTGATTACTGAGAACATTAGAAACAAAGAGGGTGTGTATCCTGCACAGCAGCTCTTTCTAGTAATTTAGTGGGAGGAACACAGGATCAGATGTAGCTTTCCTTTCAGAATGGGATCCTTCTCCTGAGAGGATGGAGGTTTATCACTATGGAACTCAGAGACTGAAGATGTGGCTCAGCAGTTAAGGGCACTGGCTACTCTTGCTGAAGACCCAGATTCAATTTCCAGCACCCACATGGCAGATAGCAACTGTCTATAACTCCAGTTCCAGGGGATTCAGAACCCTCTTCTGACCTCTGAGGGCATTGAAGAACATGTGTGCACTGAGCTACGTGCAGGCATTATATTCATACACATAAAAAATAAAAATAATGAATAAAATATTAGAACAACTGTGGAACTCCCTCCTCCGTGCATGCCATGGTGGCTGCCATCCTGAAATCAGAGCAGCAATGGTTACCTGCAAGAGACCTCTAAAGACCCGGGCCATTGACTCTCGTGGAAAAGTTGGAGAAGCCCATAATACAATGCCCCAACAAGCAGTCAATGACTGTGGGTGGGGTACATGGAAAAACTGAGGATTTGGAGCTTTTCTCTAGTTGACCATAAGCTCCCAATGCTCCTGAAATTAACACTCATTAAACTCACTGGTTCACAAAGTTAGTCTTATGTGGAACTGTTTCTTTGGTCTGATGATTGTGGCTTAATGGGGTGAGTACACATCGATTCATGCTTTTCTAGGACAAGTCAGTGCTTCAACATAGAAATGCCCCTACCACCACTTCTGAAAGAGAGGAGATTATTGCATCTGTCCTCTGCAGTGCTGGCCCATGGCTGCCTCTGTCTTCATCCCAGGTCTATGAGTCAGGGGTGGAAAATCCCCTGCATTTTAGTCAGTGAGACTGAGGTGCTAGAGTGCTGCTGACTTATGCAGGGTGCCACAAGTGACTAACAACAGAGTTGGGAGGAACCTAAGCACAGTGCCTGCACGTGCTCACCCTAGGCCTACCCATGATGTTGGCTCATTTCTGAGTAGATGACAGCTTTGGAAGGAACATGGGTGTGTTTGTTAGCAAAAGAAATACCCTTTTGCTTCGACAATGAGGATATGAATAACATAATAAGAAATATGAAACCATTTTTATAGCATAGATACTGATTGAATAAGGTAAGTTAAAATGAGTAAGACTGCATTTTGGTTGCATTAAAAATAACATGAAGGGGCCAGAGAGATGACTCGGTGTTAGCAGCACTTGCTGCTCTTGCAGAGACCCCAAGTTCAGTTCTCACTATTCTTTTATTATTATTTATTTATTTTTGTATGTGTATGAATGTACTGTCTGCATGTAGGTCTGTGCACCCATGTCGTGCAATGCCGCGGAGGTCAGAAGAGGGTCTCGGATTCCCCTGGAACTGGAGTTCTCCTGGAATTGGAGTTACAGACGGTTCTTAGCCGCCATGTGGGTGCTGGGGATCGAACCCGGGTCCTCTGCAAGAGCGTCGGTGCTCTTAACCGCTAGGCTATCTCTCCAGCCCCAGTTCTCACTATTCTTATAATGGCTCACAACCACCTGTACCTCCTCCTTCCTTCGGGGGTCTCCAAAGGCATCTAATCTCTGTGGGTACCAGGCTTGCGTGTGTTGTATATGCATATGTGTAGACAAGCATTCATAAACCTAAAAAATAAAATAAAATTAATCTTTGGAAGTAACGTAGAGAGATATATCTGACTGCCAGAAGTAGGAACTAATTAAATATTTGCCACAGAAATTGAGATGGCAAAGTTAAATTTACAGCAAGTTAGAGAAATTTTCAGGCAGAGAGAGTGCTATGGAGAGATTTCCAGCCCTCCCATCTGGTCATCTGGCCTTGAACCCTCATTCAACCCTTTGTGACCTCATAGGTAGCAGACAACACACAATGGTTAATAATGATTGTCAAGTTGAAAGGATCTAGAATCACCAAGGATATAACCTGGGCATGTCTATGAGGGTGTTTCTAGACTGGGTTAATTAAGTTAGGATGACCATCCTAGATGTTGGTGGTACCATCTTACAGGATGCAGCTCTGAACTGAAATAGAAAGGAGAGAGTCAGCTGAGCGCCAGCATTCATCTCTCTCTACTTGTGACTGTGGATGCAACTTAACCAGCTGCCTCGTGTTCCTGTCCCCACGCTTTCCCACCAGGAAGGACCATGACCTCAAGCTGTGAGACACAGTAAACCCTTCCCTCCTGAAGTCGCTTTGATCGGATATTTTGACACAGCAGTAAGATACAGAATTTGTGCACATCCAAGAAGAGTTAGTGATCCAAATTTCACAAACTTGGCAAAGTTCAAAATCATAAAGAGGAGTCTTCATGGAGTGTATAATTTCAAATAACTGCATTTTACTTTGATAAATAGTATTAGATAGCTTAATTTAAGTCAGCATTTTTCTTATTGAGATACTTAACTGTGTTTAAAGAATGACATTAAAATTGAGAAGGCTATTTTATTCTTTAGTATTATCTCAGGTAATATTCCACATGTGTGCTTTACTTCCTATGTCATAGACTTTTCCTCCAGCTAACTGTAAACCAAATAATTACATTCCACATTATCCACTATAGTTTGGTTTTGATTATAATATTTTGTTCATCCTAGAAGTTCACCTTAACTTTAGTCTGTTCTCCAGCAATATTAAAATGAGTATCTATTGCAGAAATATCTTTGAGTTTCTTTGGGTTGTAATACTGTACATTTCCTGAAGATTTCCTTGACAATCAACGGCATGTAAAACACCACCTATGGATCAGAGATTTCATCCTCCCTGCTAGATGAATTTCCACTATTTTTATGTACACCATCTCAGTCTTAGCTGAACTTGGGAAAGGTGATAGATTTGGAACTGTGGGGAACGCAGGGCTAAGTCAGAGCAATCCCTGACCACAAGGGCTGCTAACTGGACAAACACCCAGGCAGTTCCCCAAACTGGGGCAGAAGATCTGGAAAGGAGCAATTGCATTCCAGATCTGGGAATCCATGCAGGCTCCATCGAGGAAGGAGCTTTAAGATCAGAGAGCTAGAGCTTCACAGGGTTGCTGTAGGTTAGAATGAAAAAGTGCCTACATCTTCCTCTATCCCTGTATATAATATTTAGGTAGAATTCATATGCACAGGTACCTCTCAAAGGGGTAAAGTGAACATATGTACAGGGTGGTTAGGGTGTGGAAAAGGAGGATGTGGAGCATGAAAGTGTCTGATTATTAAAATCTTGATAGGTTTACTAAAGTCTACAAATCAAAACAATTCTTAGTACAAAATACTGATACAATATGTGGATCTTCAGAGTACAGAGGAAAACTATAGTTCATTTTTTTTTAATTTACCTGTATGTGTTTCTGTGTGTGTCTATGTGCACATGCGTGCAGTAATCACAGAGGCAGGAAGAGGGCATCAGATCCCTTGGAGATGGGGTTACAGGCTGTTGTAAGCTGCTGGGAACTGAACTTTGAGTCCTTTACAAGAGCAGTCTGTGGTCTTTAAACACTTTGTATCTTTAAGAATGAAAACTGAGCTTTGCATCATTTTTATAGATTTACAGTGAAAAAGACCTCTCAAAATCCATCATTAGGAGACTCAGAAAGTGAAATGCAAGTGGGACACTTTCAGTCATTCACTGATTATTTGCTGAATGACGACTACCTAGCAGGAACCTGGCTTTTATCATACGTGCTAAACCTAGCCATGTTTGTCTTACTCTCTTACTAGACTGCAGTTCTTACAGGGCAGCTGTGTGTATAAATTTAATAACACTTCAATGATAAAAACAAGAAAAAATAAACAAAAAGTTTGTGACACAGACCTGCTTAAATATATGAGCAATTACAGAAAGTGTAAATGAAGTGTCAATTAATATACAAATAATTTTGATTCTGTTAAGAAAGGGTCATACAAAAAGAAGCTGCAAATGAGACAAATCTTAGTATCTAGAGCTCAAAAAGGTTGAGAGCAAAGGGTAGAACACGTTAAAAGTGCTGCTGACAAGAAACTCAATTTCAGTGTAAAAACACAGACGGACTGAAAGTGAGAAGTGGAGAAGATAGTTAATACTGTGCTGGCCAGAACAAAACCAGAGCGTCTGTATTCATCTCAGAGGAAGCAGAGTTCAGAATAAAGAAAACTGCATACATTAATGGTATAGAGGTCAGTTCTTTTTAAAACTATATTATTTTACTTGATGTGTGTGAGTGTATTGCCTACATGTGTGTGTAAATGCTTCCATGTCATGCAATGCCAGAAGAGGGTGTCAGATCCCTTGGAACTGGAGTTACTGACAGTTGTTAACCACCAAGTGAGTGCTGGGAATCAAACCCAAGTCATCTATAAGAGCAGCTGGTTACCTAACTGATGAGCCATCTCTCTATCCCCCAAGGTCAGTTCTTTACAACTGCACTTACAAAGCATCAAAGTTGGAGGAGAAAGCATCAGAGCTTCAAGGAGAAGCTGCCTAGACCACTGGTTTAGTCACCAAATCCAGTATATATTGATAATCAACATGTGGTTTCATTAGCTAGGTGTGCACCTAGGTAAGTTGAAGTCACTCCCCAGAACAACTAGAAAGGCAAATTTTATCCAAGCTCCAAAAGGATAGTGTTTAGGATAGGCCACATGGTGGCTCATAAGGCATGGATTAATAAATTTTTTCATCTATTTGCTTTGTTGGAAAGGAACATATGAACCCCAGCTCATCTATGGAGATCTGAGGACAACTTTCAGAAGTCAGTTCTCTCCTTTCACCATGTTGGTCCCAGGGATTGAACTCAGTTTGTCAGGCTTGTTGGCAAGTCCCTTTCCCTGCTAATCCATCATGTTGGCCCATGTTTTACCAAACTTAAAAGATGGGAAATCAGCTGGACATGGTGGCACACGCCTTTAATCCTAGCACTTGGGAGGCAGAGGCAGGCAGATCTTTGTGAGTTCAAAGCCAGCCTGGTCTACAGAGTGAGTTCCAGGACAGCTGGGGCTACAGGGAGACCTTGTCTCAAAAAGACCAAAAAAAAAAAAAAAAAAAAAAAGATGGGAAATCATACAAAGTGTGTTCTCTGGCCAAGGGAGAAATTAAACCTGAAATCAGTAACAGAAAGATGACTAAAAATTTCCCAATAATTAGAAATTTAACAGACTATAAGATTCTCTCTCCCTCTTTATAATATATAATTTATAATATGTAGGTTTTAATATATTCATATGTTATTTAATTGTATGTATTACATATTACTAATAATATATAATAGTATAATATATAATATATTTTTAAAGAACAATGCTAACTCATCAGGACAATTCTCCCTGGCATCACACCCCTAAACTCCCCCTTTAATGATCTTTTTTTAACTTTATTTTTTATGTGTATGAATGTACTGTCTGCATGTAGGTTTGTGCACCCATGTCCTGCAATGCCACAGAGGTCAGAAGAGGGTGTTGGATTCCCCTGGAACTGGAGTTAAAGATGGTTCTCACCCACCATGTGGGTGCTGGGGATCGAACCCGGGTCCTCTGCAAGAGCAGTGGGGGCTCTTAACCACTAGGCCATCTCTCCACCCCAATATATAATATTTTGTGTATAATGAAAGCAAAATATAAGAAATCATATTTTATGGGATGCACCAGGAATTGTGCCCTGAAGAATCCATGTGTAGCATAGGGTTTCTGTATATTATAAATGAAAAAAACCCATCAAAGGACAGCATAAACCTCCAGAATGTTGAAGACTTTTTTTAATTAAAGTAAAACAAAATTTACTGAAGTAGCAAGAGAATATCAATAGATGAATGAAGTGCATGAAACCAGAAGCTGATCTTAAAAATAAATCAATAAAATTGATGAAATTCCAGCCAGGTTAAATTTGTGGATGCTAGCACCAAGCACCTAGTTGTAAGGCAAACTGACCAATGTCAACCAATGTTACATGTTATATTTGCTTTTTCTGAAAGCAACTGTGCTCTTATAATCTGAATCCCTTAACAGGCTCTAGAATTAACCTACCACTTATTTTCAGACTTTGTAATCCTGGTATATGGGTGGAGGATATGCAGGTACATTTTAGAATAACATAAATTTAAAAAATAAAAATGTGAATCTTGACATATGATATGGAAATAACATACAGTTTATTTTCAGAATACATAATTTTAGTATAGGTGTGACATAAATATATGCATATGTTGAAGCAATACAAATTGGAGGGAACAACAACAAAAGAACTGGGACAAAGAACTGACTGAAACAGTAAAGTTCTCCCCAAAACAATAATCCTCTGCTTTGAAAGACTTTAAAAAGACTCAGAAAAAATATACAAGGCAGGTATGGCAGAATGCATAAACTCGGGTGGAATGGGGGGCATGGAAAGGAAATGAGCCTAAGTCGCACTGAGAAATGATCTATTAAATGTGCAAAATTTTAATAAAATATTAAAAAGAAAGATATCAAGTTATTAATACTAAAAATGCTAAAGTGCAAGGAAGATAATCATTTCCTCTCTGTGAAGGTCCCACAAACCTTACCAGCTGAGGACCTATTTTGTCAATTGATAGCTTCTGGGAGAGGGTGAGTCAGTTTTCATTAAGGGTATGAAGCTGGTTAGACTGACCGGGCTCCAGGGGATAGACTGACAGCCAAGACTATTGGGGAAACAAAAATTAGACTTGATAAGTTTTAAAAACTAGTAGAGGACATGAAGTTCCAGGGAGGGGTTGGGAATTAGGGGGTGATCCCTGAAAGGAGATTGGAGAGGGGTTCTGAATATGATCAAAATATATGAAATCAGCAAATAATCAGTACACATATTATTAAAATAAAATCAATACTCCAAAAGCATTAAAAATAATAGTGGAAAATTATATATAACAACACAAATTCCATAATACAAATGAAATGAGCCAATTGTTTGAAAGATACAGCTACCAAAACTCCACAAAGAGAAATATTTATTAATGAAATTGCATCTAAAACTTACAAAAAAGGAAGTACGTTATTGAATTGTACTAAATGAGAAAGAAAGGATATCAGTTCTTTACAATCTCTTCCAAAAAAATGAAGTGGAGGAAATATCTCCCAACTCATCCCATGAGGCCAACATTACCCTAAACAGAAATAAATTATTACAAGAAATGAAGAATGCAAATGATTGTATCAACAGCTACCAAAATCATTAATTGACATTAGCAAAACAAATCTAACAATGTATAAAATTAACTTCATCTGATATGAACCTGAATTTGACCCAGATATTGTACACTGGTTCAGACTCAAAGATAAGTTAATGGGATTCCTCACAGTCCTACATCTACTCACAGAAATCATCTGATGTGAAGAATAAATGTAACATGATGACACGTACAAAGCAGGGACTGGAGAGGTGGCTCAATTTTTAAGAGCCCTTGCTGCTCTTCAAGGGGGACCAGCACTCAGTTCCCAGCACCCACATCAGGCAGTTCACAACCACCTGTAACACTGGGTCCTGGGATCTGAAGCCCTTCCCTTTTCTGGCATCTGTGGGCATTCATACTCATGTATAAATACATAGATACACTGACAGACACAGGATTTCAGACCGTTAACTTCTGAAACTACTCAAAAAACAGAAGAAAACAAATGACTCACTCAAAAGATGATTGAAGAGCTGAACAGAGACTTCACAATTGAGGAAATAGAGATGGCTAAGAAACATTTTAAAAAGTGTTCAACATCGCTAATAATTAAGGAAATGCAAATTAAAACCACTCTAAGATATCATGTCACTCCGATAAGATCATTGGCTAGGATCAAGAGAAAAAATGATACCAAATGATGGAGAGGTTGTGGGGAAAGGGAAATACTCATCCACTGCTGGTGGGAATGTAAACTCATACAGCCACTATGGAAAGCAGTGTGGAGAACTCTTAAAAGACTCAAAATGACCTTGCCACCTGATCCAGTCATACCACTCCTTGGTATATACCCACAAGACTCATCCTACCACAGAGATACATGCACAGGTATGTTTATTGAAGCTCTCTTCACAGTAGTGAAGAGCTGGAACCAACCTACATGCCCCTCAACAAATGAGCAGATAGAGAAAATGTGTTACATCTACACAATGGAGTTCTGTGCAGCGGTAAGAAAGATGACATCATGAAATTTGCAGGTAAATGGATGGAACTAGAAGATATTGTGTTAAGTGAAGTAACACAGTTCCAGAAAAACAACAAATGGTATCCCTCATCTGTGGATGCTACTACCAAGTACTTAGTTGTAAGGCAACATTAATGTTATATTCTTCATTATCTGAAAGTAACTGTGCTCTTATAATGTGAATCCTTTAACAGGTTCTGGAATTAACCTACCCCCCCCCTTTTTCCAGCTGTCCTGGAACTCTCTCTGTAGACTAGGCTGGACTTGAACTCACAAAGAACTGCTTGCCTCTGCCTCCTGGGTGCTAGGATTAAAGGTTTGTGCTACCATACCTGGCTCCTACCATTTATTTTCAGACTTTGGAATTTTGGTATATGGGTTGAGGGTATGTATGCTTACTTCAGAGTAATATAAAATCAAAAGGGAAAGATGTGAATACTGAAATATGATTTTGAAATAACATACATTTGTTTTTAGATGACACAATTTTAGTATATATATATATATATATATATATATATATATATATATATATATACATTTTTTCTATATATATATATATATATATGTGTGTGTCTCTCTTTTTTTTCTTTCTCTCTCTATATATATATATATATATATATATATCACCTATATCTATATATGCATATGTTGAAGCAATACAAGTTGGAGGGAACAACAACAACAAAAGAACTGGGACAAAGAACCAACTGAAACAGTGAAGTTCTCCCCAAAACAATAATCCTCTGCTTTGAAAAAACTTTGGAAAGACTCAGAAAAAGGTGCAAGACATGTATGACAGAGTGCATGAACTTGAGTCAGGTAGGGGGGCATGGAAAGGGAAATGAGTCTAAATTGGACTGAGAAATGATGTATGAAAACGTTTAATAACATCCTAGCACTTGGGAGGCAGAGGCAGGTGGATCTCTGTGAGTTCAAGGCAAACCTGGTCTACATAGAGGGTTCCAGAGCTGGGGCTTCAAGAGAGACCCTGTCTCAAAAAGACAAAATAAAAAGTTTAATAACAATTTAAAAAGAAGAAAAAAATCAGAGCAACACAGGAAAGATTAGCATGCTCTCGTTGCAAGGGTGATATACAAATGTGTGAAGTATTTGATATTTTTGTACAATAAGTGCTGCTTCAGTGCAGTGTTAAATGATAAAGTTCATATGATATTATACTATATTTTTTTAAGTAAAAATAGGGACTGTAGAGATGTCTCAGTTGTTATGAACACTTGCTCTTGCAGAAGACCCAAGTCCAGTTCAAACTAGACACACTGAACCTCACAACCAATATGTAACTCCAATTCCAGGAAATCCAACATATAATACTGGGAGTATTAGGCACACATGTGATACACTTACATACACACAAAATACTTATACACATAGAATAAAAATATTCATATATAAAGTTTCAATAAGTATGCAAAGTGCACAGTCAAGAGTATACTTAGCTTCTTTGTTTCTTGGCTCAAGGACAGGCCAGAATTTCTTCTCTCCCATTCCTGATTAGCATTAAGGGGTAGCCCAGCTAATGAATCACATTGCAACAAGAAAACAAAAGGAATACAAGTAGAAAAGGAGGAAATAAAACTGTCTTTGGCCATATATATGGTAACAATATGTAGAAAGTCCCAATTAATTAATGACAACTCTTGTAAGATGCAGGATATAGGTTTAATATATAACATGCATTTGATTTATTCAACACCAGTGAATAATTAGAATTGGAAATTGAAATAAAATATTTATCTTAGAACTAAAATTAGAATGTTTACATTCCAAAAAATGTATACAAAGTATTTCTACAAGGAAATCTATAAACTTCTGATTAATGAAATCAAAAAAAATCTAAATAAATGCGAAACACTCCATGCATGCTGAATTGGAATAATTTATATTATTACTATATTAGTATTCCCCAAAACTTGTTTTATAGAATCTATGCAATGACAATAAAAACCCCAGCAAACCATTTTATGAATGTCTAAGACTTGTTTCTCAATGTCTGGACCTAGACAGAGATAGGTCAGTGGGTAAAGGGGATTGCTGCCAAGCCTAGCGACCTGAATTCAGTACCTGAAATCCACAGGGCAGAAGGGCAGAACTAACTCCACAGTTGATTCTATAAATTCCACTTGCAGATCTTGTCATCCGTGAGTGTAGAACTTGAGGTGAGTCTGGTCTGCATAGCCATTTCCAGGCTACCTACTTAGTCTTTGTCTCCAAAGAAAAGAAACAAATATAGTATGCCCATTAAAAAGTCAAAAGAGCTAGAAATGCAACCCTGAAGAACGCCAAGCAAACATGCTTTCAACTTTTGTTTATAAAGCCGCCACAGTTAAGATAATGCAGCGTTGGCAAACGGAACATAAGTTAATCTGTGTAAGGAACAGAAGTCGAGATACACAGTACAGGTCAGAAAAGGGGCCATGAGATGCAGAAAGGGGCCTTGTGTGGCAAAACAAATGAGGAGGGTGGAACCCATGTGACCTGGAGGATGAGCCTGGAGTCGGAGGACCCGTGAGAGCAGTGGGAAAGATCACCAAGAGTGAAGTAGTATGCAAACCCCATAATGAAAACTCAGTTCTTGTATACTATTTTTTTAATAATAGAAAATAAAAATCGAAACATAGATCCACACAAATACAGTTTAAGTGACACCTAAGGGAAAATGGCCCCAGAAAGAAGTGGAGGGGGCTTGAACCGTCAAATATCCGTACACCGAAAGGGAAAGAAGAAGCATCCAGACACACTTTGCAAGGTTCATAATCTTTGCTTACACTTAAAGGTAAATTACAAAGTCCTAAATAATGGTGTTAAATGTGACTGTAAAATAAAAATAATGAATACAAAATTTAAAGCTCTTGTTAGTTGAATATGAATGATTTTGAATTGCAGCTCCTGGGAGATTTTCTAAACCAAGCTACCTTGAGGGAGCTGTCTGGGGGCCTCCGCTGAATTTTTAAAGAAAATTCCTGCAATAAATGGACGATCTGTCTTTAAAATCAAGCACTGGGTGTGTTTATAAATGTAGAATAAATTATAAAAGAGGGTGAATATGTCGAGACTCTATTAAAAAACTCTCTGCTTTTTATCCCAACTCTCTCATGCCATTGTACTTTAGAACAAGACTGGGTCTTGTACCTGAATCATCCTGACTCCTCACTCTAATGTCCTGCTTGGAACAAAGGCTTGGTTCCATGTGTGGTTCAAGGTTACAATGTGTCTGTGAAGGTGTAGAAAGTGAGAAGGTCTGAGTCCCTGAGGACACCCTTCCTATAGCCACCAGTCTTGATAGAAACACCTGGACTTCTATACACACCCCCAACATGTTCAGAAAAATTAACACTGAAGGAACACCATGCAGGACAGAGTGCCTTTGCAGAAGGCCCTGTGCTCTAGACCCCAATGCACATCTCTTGACTCCAGCCCTTAATCCTGCTCTGTACAGGCTTGGGCTGTGGCCATTGCTTGCCATAATATTTAACCAGTCCCCACAATTGAGAACAAGGGTACATGTCAGCCTAGGTCTCCCCATGATCTGGAATTCTGAAAGAGAGATGGGGAGGGGAGTTAATAGTGTTGGTCCATTGCCAAAAGAATGGGATCCATTAGTAGTCTCTCCTCCCTTCTCTGTGTAGAGAGTTATGACGTATTCTTGGGATTTCCCAAAGGTCTCACAGGTTGACTTTACGGGCTATGTTGACAGCAAGCTGTACTGCTCTGTTCTAGTTTCCTTTCTCTTGTGACAATAAAATTGTTTTGACCAAAAGCAACTTAGGAAAGTAAAGAGAAAAACTTCATATTATAGTTTATAATCCGTCATTGAGGGGAGCTAGGGAAGGAACTCAAGCAGGTACTTGAAGCAAACAGCACCTAGGAATGCTACTTTCTGACTTTCCAGCAGCCTCTACTTAGCTAGATTTCTTCTACAGCCCAGCCTCATCTGCTTAGCAATGGTGCTGCCCACTTGGGCTGAGCCCTGTTGGATAGATTAATAGTCAAGATAATCCCCCTCTCCAGATATGCCCACAGGCCAGTCTGATCTAGGTAATTTCTCAACTGAGCTTCTCAGATGACTTGTGTCAGGTTAACAGATAAAAGTGGAGAACTTTACCCTTTATTGGCTTGACAGGCTAACACATCACTTTAAACTATATAAACTTTTAAATGTTTGTGCCCCAAATCTCATGTTAATATAATATAAAACAAAATAATGGATTTTTATTCATCTCTAAAGAAAAATGAAATGATGAAATTTGCAGGTAAATGAGTGGAGCTCGAAACCATTATGCTGAATGAGGTAACCGAGATCTAGAAAAACAAATGTCACATGTTCTCTCATGTGCGGCTACCAGCATGAAATCTTTAGGTTTCAATGTTTAATGGCAATACCTATAGAGTCCAGGAAACTAGAAAGGGAACACTGGTGGGGGAGTTAATTGGGTTAGTAAAACACAGATGATATGAAGAGGTATTGACTTACATATACAAAACTATTCCTGCATCTCTGGGATAAAGCCAACTTGATCAAAGGGGGTGATCCTTTTCATGTGTGTCTGTATGTGGTTTGTGAGTATTTTGTTGAGAATCATTGCATCTATGTTCATTAACAGTATGGGCCTATAGCTTGCTTTTTCAGTTGTGCTTTTACCTGGTTTGGGTGTTAAGAGTGATACTGGATTCATATAAGGAGTTTGGGAGTTCTGCCTGTTTCTATCTTTTTGAACAATTTAAGCAACATTGATTATCTTCTTTGAATTTCTGGTAGAATTATGCTATGAATCCATCTGGGCCTACGATGTTTTAGTCAGTAGGTTTTTCTATTGCTGTTTCAATTTCCTTATTTGTTATAGATCTGTTTAAGCAGGGGATCTCTTCATGATTTAGTTTGGGTGGTTTCAGTGAATTTAGAAATTTATGTATTTCTTTTAGATTTTCAAATTTAATAGAATGTAGGTTTTTAAAGTGTTCTCTTATAATGTTCTAGAAATTTTTGGTGACATGATGTGTCCTCATTCATCTCTGATTTGATCTTTCTTTTGCTTAACTGGGCTAAGGGTCAGTCTAGCTTTATCTTTTCAAAGAAGCAGTTCTTATATTCATTGATTCCTTGTATTTTTTTGTTTCTGCTTCATTAATTTCTGCTCTGATTTTTATTATTTTTCATTTTTGCTAGGTTTGGGCTTGGTTTGTTCTTCCCTTTGCAAAGTCTTGAGTTGTACTGTTAAGTTCTATGTGCTCTTTCTGATTTTTTAATCAAGGCACTTAGAGCTATAAACTTCCTTCTTTGGACTGCTTTGTAAGTGTCCCAGGGGTTTTGATTTGTTGTATTTTCAATTTCATTTAGTTCCAGGAACACTTTTATTTCTTAATTTCCTCTTTAACCCATTTATTATTCTGGAGTCTGTTGTTTAATCTCCATTAGTTTGTGTGGTTACTAGAGCTTCTTTGGCTGTTGATTCTAAGTTTTATTGCATTGTGGCCTAATATAATGTATGGAATTATTGCAATTATATTCATATCTGTTGAAGTTTATTTTGTGCTCCAGTATGTGGTCAAGTTTAGAGAACATTCTATGGGCTGTTGAATACAAAATATAGTTACTCTGTGGTAGATGTGAGTTAAATCCATTTAATGTATGACATCATTTAATTCAGATGTCTCTGTTTATTCTTTGTACAGTTGTAGGTAGTATGGGACTGAAGTCACAAACTATTACTGAGTTGGTATTAATTTGTCTTTTAAAGGCCTATAGTACCGTGTTTATAAAATTTGGTGCACCGGAGTTTGGTACATGATTGTAATTTCTTCTTGGTTAATTGTTCCTTTGATCAGAATGAAGTGACTATCTTTATCTCTTCTGATTATTCTGTTTGTTTTGGTATTTTGATTGGTTTTGATTTGGTTTTCTAACAAGGTTTCCTGTAGCCCCACCTTCCTAGAACTTGCTATATAGACTGGGATGGCCTTGTTATCCCAGTGGTGGACCTGCTTCTGCCTCCCCAGTGCTGGGATTAAAGGCATGTGCCACCGCACCCGGTGTCTGATTAGTTTTCATTTGAAATGTGTTTTGTCCAATATTAGAACTGCAACACTTGCTTGTTTCTTAGTGCAATTTGCTTGGGATATTTTCCTCTCCTTTCACCATAAAGTAGTGCCTACCCTTGAAAGTGAAATGAGTTTCTTGCAAACAACAACAAAAAAATGGATTTTGTTTCTGAATCCATTCACTAGCATGGGTAGCTGAGGCTGCTGATATTTAGAGCTATTTTTGAGAGCTGTGTATTGGTTACTGTCATTTTGTTTGTGTTCCCGGTCCTATTTTGTGTTGCCATAACTTGTTTTCTTTCTTTCGTGTATAGCTATTTCTACCTTTGTAGGGCTAGTTTGATAGGCTATTTGTGTCATGGAAAATTTTTCTCTCCTCTTCGACTATGAGAAACCACTTTGTTGGGTGAAATATTCTTGGTTGGCACCCATAGTCATGTCAAACTGGGACTGCTTTGGTCTGGGCTCTGCTGGCTTTCACAGATTGCAAATTCGGCTGTTATTCTGATTTTTATATGTAACTTGTTTTTCTCTTGCAGCTTTCAGGACCCTCTCTTTTCTCTGTTTTTACTATGATAAACCATTGGTGTTGCTGTTCTGGCCCTGTCTAATTGATGTTCTGTGTGCTTCTTGTATCTGTATAGGTATGTCTTTCCTTACTTTAAGGAAGTTTTCTCCTATCACCCTGTTAAAGATCTCCTCCCTCCTCTATGCCCCTGATGTGTAGATTTTGTCTTTTCATGGTGTCCCACATTTCCTGCATAATCTATTCCTGTTTTAAAAAATGTTTTCGTAATCTTTGCTTTAATACTCCAGTGCTTCAATTTTGTCATCCAGTTTTGTTATCTGTTTTCCATTTCATTCATTCTGTCTTTAACATTTTCTTCTGTCTCTTCAAATTGACTTATTAAAATTTTCGATTTCATACTCATTTCAGCTTGGGTTTTCTTCAATACTTCTATCTCTCTTGTGAATTCACTTTTCACACCCTGAATTGTTTTGTCATTTTATTCAGCTGCAAATACAAATACAAAAATATTTGTATTTTCTTGAGCTTCAGTCATGAGTTTATGCCTATGCTCTTTGAGTTCTTTGAGTTGTTTGTGTGTTCTTTAAATTCTTTGATAATGTTTATCAATGTTCTGTTCAAATTCTATGTCCTGGGGTTCCTCTTAGTGGTTCTTATTGTAGTATCCTTCAGTAGGACTGATGGATTTGTTGGGAAGCTATTCTGGTTTTTTCATATTATTTGCATTTTTGCATTGTTGTTTAGGCATATGAATTTCTTTTATTGGCTTTGTGTCTGATGTGAAATTCTAGTCTCCCATTGTTTAGTTGAAGTTTGGTTCTGTTTATATTTCTGAGGTAGCTTGGTTCTTTTCTTCTCAAGTATGAATTGTTAGTTGATGTGTGTTTCAGGATCTTGTTTTTGACATTTCATTGGTAGGATAAAATCATTCCAAGCTGCTTAGTGAAGGTTTCTTTGGTGGGGTGAAAGGAATATAAGGCTGCATGGATCCAGTGGCTGGGTTCTGAAAGGCCAATGAGGAGCTATCGGGAAGGACAATCAGGTGGGGTCTTAGATTTAAGTTGGGTTGGGGTGATGGTGGTGAGGGAATCATAATAGGTATAGGCCCTGAAGCTGGAGACTGAAGCTAATCTGGGTGCAACTGATGAGGACAGAGTGGCCGGGGTCTGAGTTAGGAGGCTCGCCCAGAGACCTGAGGTGGGAAGAACAAGAAAGGGGGCTGGTCCCAAGGCTGGAAGGGAGCTGTTCAGGGTGCAGAAGAATCAAGCCACAGTGGGCAGGGTCTGACTTACCAGGGTAGTATGCAGGGCTCTGGCAGGTAAAGTGGGAGGGATTAGAGAACGTTCCAAAGCAGAAGAATAGGTGAGGCAGGATTTTGGATACTCACTTCTAGAGGCTGGAGGCTGAGTCAGGCACTCTTAAGCCATCTCAGAAGACAGGTCCAAGGCCCAAGGAGTGGGGCTAGGAACAGGAAATGCTTGCCTACAGGAAACCCTGAGCCCTGGAGCAGTGGGAGGGACTAGAGATGGTCCCAAAGTAGGGGGTAGGCATGGGTAGGTTTGGCCATATACTCCCAGAGGCCTGAGGCTGAGCCAGGCACTCTCAAGCCATTTCAGAGGAATGGGTCCAAGGTCCAAGAAGAAGGGCGGGGAAGAGAATATGTGAGCCCCTACAAGCCAGCAGGGAAGCCTGAGCCCTGGAACAAGGGAAGAGACGAGAGATGATCCCAAAGCAAGGGCATAGATGCAGCAGGATTTGAGCTACTCACTCCTGGAGGGCTGAGGCCGAGTCAGGCTCTCTAAGACAGTCTCAGAGAGACAATTCCAAGGCCCAAGGGGAGGGAATGGGGGAGGATTTGTGGGCCCTACTAGCCACCAGGGTGGCATCCCTTACTCTGCGTTTCTTCCTTTCCATCTCCATGCTTTCCATTTTTACTTCCAACTGTCCATCCATGTACTGCAGGAAATCAAGCAGCAAACCACATAGAACCCCTGCCTTCACACAAAGTATGTATTATTCTAATTTAATATCCCTAATAACTCCTATAAAGCCCAAGGGGAGATTTTTCCCTGTTCTAAGAAATCAAATGAAGTTTCCCATGGAAATGATGACCAAAGAGATGCACAGAGCCTTGTGGGCAGAAGAGGAGGACCAGTCTGTGCCCCTTCCAAGGCAGACAGCTATAAAGCCAAGGCTGGGAGGGAGGGGATGAGTTCAAAACAGAACTGCAGGGAGATTGGGAGGGATTTCATTGATGCTGTTAAGATTTAGAGATTAATCGTGAAAGAAGTGGAATCCCCTGACATGTTTTAGCAGCAGAGTATCACATCTAGACTCGCATTCATATCCTCAGAATTTTGTCAAAATAATGATCATGGGCAGGTGAGGAAGGCTGGAGGCTGCAAGACAGGTAGTTCAGAGGCTTTGTGTCAGAGCAGGGAAACATGCAAGACCTTCACATAAAATAGGAAATGGAAGCAGAGGCTAGGTATGAAGTTTGGAATACCAAAAGTCAGGGAGGACTGAGGACCATCCTGGGTGCCATCAGCTCTTATATTCCTTATCAGACTAGACACAGCAGAGAACAGTCACGGAAGAACTAGAGAGTAAAAGGAGTCTCTAATATCTGGTGTGCCTGCGTTTTCAATCTTAGGATCAGAATTACAAGAAGAAATTAGCAAAAGTGGCAGAATGAAGGCAAAGGACCAAATAGAAAAGCAAACTGAATTCTAAGTCTAAAGCCGTGGCAGGAAAAGCTAGCCTGCTGCTTTTATTTTGGTAAGAAGATATTTCTCTCTGTTTTGGTTTTTTTGTGTTGTTTTGTTTTGTCTTTTTAAGACAGGGTCTCCCTGTAGCCTGAGCTGACCTGGAGCTAACTCTGTTGACCAGTTTGGCCTTGAACTCACAGAGATCCGCCTGCCTCTGCCTCCCAAGTGCTGGGACTAAAGGCGTGCACTACCACACCTGGCAGAAGACATTTCTAATCAACTTATATTTAGCCTTTATTTGACAGCCTTGATAATCCTATAAACTTACTCTAAGCAAGGATCTATAATGTGTCTATGGCTTCTTTGCACAGATATCTACTGAAGTGATGTCTGCTTACAGTGAATTACCTCATGGTGTATCCTTGAATTCCACTTAATTTCTTATTGTTAACAGTGTATTCAGTAATGGAATTGAACTTTTGTGGTACATTGAATGAGAAATACTGTCCACAGGCTCAAGTATTTGAGCACTTGGCCAGTTGGTGGTGCTGTTTGGGGAGGTCATGGAAACCTTAGAAGGTGCGACCCGGCTGGAGGAAGCACATCACTAGGGGTAGTCTGAGAGTTTATACCTTCAACTTCCAAACTTCCAGCATATTCTCTCTCTTTTCTCTCTCTCTCTCTCTCTCTCTCTCTCTCTCTCTCTCTCTCTCTCTCTCTCTCTCTCCTGACTGTGCTTGAAGCTGTTTAGTGCTTAGCTTTCTGCTATGGCCAGCTCTACTGCCATGCCTGCCTGCCATGATGGACTCTCGTCCCTCTGGAACTGTAAGCCAAATAAACTCTTCCATAAATTGCCTTGGTCATGGTGTTTTATCACAGCAACAGAAAACTAGCTAATATGGTATTCAATAAATATATATTTATTAAAGTACACACCCAAACTTAGTCTCTGTGGTAGAATACATTCTCGTGTATTCAGTTAGAATAGGAATTATCCTTAAAATTATTCTCCCTGATCTTAACAGTATGCAGTGGGGGCCCTTGGGGAAGTGTCTTGATCGTGAGGGCTTTGTGGACACAAATAGATTAATCCATTCATGGATTCTAAATGTAAATAGACCGACTGCTAGGAAGGAGAAATGGAGAAGGCAGGACCTAGTTGGGCTTGGTCTAGTTCCATTTCTCTTGTTGTGATAAAATATTCTGACAAAAAGCCACTTAGGGGAGAAGGGTATATTTGAATTGCAATTCTAGGTCACAGGTTACCATGGCTGAAGTCACAGTAAAAGAATTTATTTATTTATTTATTTATTTATTTATTTATTTATTTATTTTTGTCTCAGTGGTAGTGATAAATTTGAGTCATATTACAGTAAAAGGATTTAAAAGCAGCTGGTCACATCACAGCCACAGTTAAAGGGGGGAAACAATTGCACCTGTGCTGTGCTGCCTGCTTGCATGATGGCTTACTTTATTCATACATTTCAAGGCCCAGCCTAGGAAGGTTGGGCTGGGTCTTTCTGCATTTATTAACAATCAAGACAGTTCCCCCACAGACATGTCCATGGGCCAACCTGATCTAGACAAGTCTTCATTAAAATTCTCTTTCCCAGGGGATTCTAGGTTGTGTCAAGTTGATGGTTAAAACTTAAACAGCAGAGTGTGGAGTGGATCATTGGGAACATGCCCTCGTAATGTAGGCCTTGTCTCTGCCTCCTCTTTATTTCTCCCTCCCTCTGTTTCATGGCCACCGTGAGATGAGCAACTTTGCTCTGTCCTATGCCTCTGTTATGATGTTCTGCCTCACCATGGCTCAGAAACAATCCAGTCACACAACAGTGGATGGGCACCACCGAAACCGTGAATGTAAATAAGTCCCTCTTCTCTGAAACTGTTTCTTCCAGATGTTTGTCCTAGCAACAAGATTACTAAGACCTTTCAGATGTGTGTGCCATCATCTCCCACACTCTCCAAATGAGTCACACAGGAAATCTAAATCAGCTCCCAGAGTGATGCACAGACCCTTTTTATCTGACTCTGTGCCATTTTAATTTATTCTTATCAGGTTTATTAAAGCATATTCTTTTCTCTTTAATCCAAAGTGAAGTTCAGTGTGGATTTTGTTCTACATGAATCATGAAAGTAGTCAAGGATCAAGCAAACAAGAAGCTTGGACTGTTTTCAGTCCATGGACCAGGCACCTCTCCGCCAATCATATGTGTAAGACAGAGTCAGAAGACTTATGATACCCCTTTGTAAAAATTAAAAAGGATTGGAAAGATAGCTCAGCAGTTAAGAACACTTACTACTATTGAAGAGGACCCTGGTTCAGTTCCCAGCATCCACATTTGATCTATAATTCCAGTTCAAGGGGAACTGAAATCCATTTTTGGTCTCTTGGGCACCTACACACATGTGGTCCACATGCATTCACATAAAATAAATTTCTTTTAAAATCTCTTTAAAATTAGGATTAAAAAAAACAAACCCAAATCAGGGAAATTTTCCAAACAGTAAAACTTTAGCTGTAAAATCTCTTCCCTAGAAGGAGGCAAACATTCATTTTCAAGACATTTTCAAGAACTTTGAAATCTGCTTGTGGTGCAGCAAGCTGCTGAGCTCATCTGATCACATGGGTGTTTGGTGCCAGAACGTGCTGGACAGCCTGCCACCTTGTGGGCTGCACCACCGACTGTGCCACACTGAAGTCAGAGCACCAAGATGCCTGGGATATTTCCACCTCTGAATCCATCCTGTAAGCAAAACAACTGAGCGTGTGAGCAGGGCAGGAAGCAGTCAGAGGAGAGAAAAACAGAGGCTGGAATTATGAGAAGGAAAGTCTAAGTTATTTTCATCTCTTTAGTAAAAATCTCTTATTCGAAACAAGGAAACAACAACAGAATGGAGCAACACACTCAATTCCTTGGTTGTAGCCTGGTAATTGCAGAATCTGAGCAGACAGATTGCAAAATATCAACAGTCTGTAGCTTGACAGATGTCCACTATTTGACAGAGACAGTGCACAAATTATTTTCAGATTACCCAGCATGGCACAAGCAAGGAAACAGAGAACTGGCTCAGTCTCTTTATTTAATCATGTTGCCCTGAGTCCGAAAAGCCATAAACCCTGCACTGATGGTGTGAATTGTCTCACACAATTAGTCTAATTGTTTGAGAGCAAATTTGAACTCTCTGTAATCTAATATTCAGAACATTTTGGAACTCTGGTTAAAGGCAAGTCCCAGGTTGAGGTGGGGTGCAGATTGGCAGGCAGTTATGCCATGACTCTCCCAATCTGTGCCAGGAGGACAAGGCTAGAAATATAAATCCACATCCAGGCCATCTCACTGAAGACAAACATTGTAAATCAAACCTCCTATCTGATGCTAACAGAATCTGCTTTGAGTAAGCACAAGCCTTGTTCGTCCTTGAGTACCTTGTGAGGATTTGTCTCTGCCTAGGAAAAAAGCTAGCTTAAGAGAGTAGACAGAATGCAAAGCACAAGCTTTGTATCCCCTTGTGACAGTACTGAAGAGGGGCCTTCATTGTGATTCTCAGTGCAGAGGGTCTTGCAGGAGCTTTTCACACTGGCTGAAACTAATAAATACATAAAATGTAAAAGCTGTTTTATGAGTAGACTGTGCAATCATAGCATTTTAAATAAGGAAAAAATTCTCACTGGATTTATCCTCACTTTCTATTTTATAAATATAAAATATTCTGTTGTGAAGACTTAGAAGCCCCAAAACCACACTTGTCATAAGTGTCAGTGCTAACCCCAGCTCTCCTAAATCTCTGATTATGCCCTAACACATTTGCATTCAGAAACTGCTAAAAATCAATACAAAATAAAATGAGATTGTATTAAATCCATAAATGCACTACAGAACATGGAGGAATGATCTCTGGCCATTGAAATTATCACTATGATCTAGGGTTGCAAGAACATCTCTTTAATTACATTTTTTGTAAACATATATTAACATGTCTGTGTGACACCACACACACACACACACACACACACACACACACACACACATGCACACATGCACTGTGCACATGCATTCTCTAATCAAACACAGTGTTCACATCCGGCTTTTCCCCAACCCCCCCCACAAAGATTATCAAAGATCTCCTGAGCATTTTAAGTGACAGGGTACCAATTTCCTCCAGAAACGACCTGGTCCTACTTAGGAAGTGCTGATCATTAGAAAAGTGTTGCACTGGAACAAAGCCTGTCCCCCACTGGGCTAGGCATTAGCCTTTGCCCTATGTCCTAAGCCTGTGCAGATGTGAGAACCGCTCTTATGAACCCCTACACCTGCTCTCCAAGTAAATGCTTTACTACTTCAGTCACACTTGAGTCTTACTGGTAATTATGTAAAGGAATCACACCTGAATTCATATAAGCCTCACCGACCATCATACCTCCCTGGGAAGAATCAATCACAGCCATTCCATTCCCCTAGCAACACTCAGTGTTCGACTTCAGTGGAGCTGGCCTCTGGGTTCACACTGCTGGGTGCTTCCTCCCTTAGGGAATCACCAGGGAAACGGATCTCACATGCTGTACCTTAACAGGCAGCTGGCCAGCTATCACACTGTTGCCATGGCAACTTACCAATGGTAGGATCATCCTAGAGTAGACTTCACCTTCAAAGCAATATTGCATATTTTAGCTGTGAAATGGGTAGCAGTTTCAATGGGGGAATAAAGCAGCATATATATTCTCCAGAAAACATCTCTTAAATCCTTTCTGAATTACAAGAGTCATGTAATTGTTTCCACTGGCCTTTCCTCTTTCTCTCTGTTCATTTAAAAAATCCATGTAAATTTATTTTCCTGTGACAAAAAAAAAAAAAAGCCAATGTCATAACCTAATATTGCCTTATAGAAATAACGCTTTGGAAACTTAAAAAAAATCTTTTCATTTGATCAAATTGATGCCTCCTACAAAATTTAAGTAATATAGTCTTCTGGTCAAAGAAATGAGTAAATATATGAATAAATGCTGTTGTAATATTTTAGACATGCTTTTTTTTCTGAGTGAGAATGTTGGCACTTAATTTAGAAGCAGTAGTTTGCAATTTCAGTTTCTTGACAGAAGGGGCTGTAATTTTCCAATCTTGTGCTCTAAGAAACTGACACATAATAAGATTAATAAATATTGTTGTGTGGACAGACGGATGGATGGACGGATGGATGGATGGATGGATGGATGGATGGATGGGTACATGGGTAGATGAGTGGATTAGTGGATAGGCAGATGAATGGATGGAGAGTTGGTAGATGATTAATAAATGAATATTTGGATGAATTATAAGTTGGTGAGTGGATTGATAGGCAAGTAGATGGATAGATGGGTAGTAACTGGCAGTAGTAAATGCAGGTGTCCTCAATACTTGACTAGGTATGTTGATATATGGATGGGTGGGTAGATGGTTGTGAAGAATAGCTGGAAGCAGCTGTGGTCAGAGTAGGTACAGCTTGTACTTCACAGTTTTCCACACTTTGTCTACATCTATGCATTGTAAACAGTCCAAATGCTTTGCCAACCAAAACATAAAGGAATCACATTAGCAAGACAAGATAAAGGGATTTACTGGCAAAAGAACTAGCTATTAGGGTCACTCTGAATTACGAGTTGCTAATTTCTATATACTTTGTATTAACTTACAAAAATAAATTTTAGAAGACATAGTCATTAAATACTAAATTTGAAACGGCTTTTCCAGACTATTGAGTGTTTGTGGGTGATAATTCTGTAGACAGAGGTGATGGATTTTTGCTATTGTTTGTGTCTCTTAAAATTTCTGTTGACAATCCGGGCACACTGTTAATCCCAGCACTTTGGACACAGAGACAGGCAGATCTCTGTGGGTTCAAGGCCAGCCTTGTCTAAATAGTGAGTTCCAGGCCAGCTGGGGCTACAGGGAGACCCTGTCTTGAAAAGACCAAAAACCAAAAATTTATGTTGACAGAAACCTCAGCTAGGATATTGCAAGGAGTGGAACCCTCTTGTCACTAGGCCACAAAGCCTCTTCCTCAACCAGGCCAGTATCTTTGAAAAGAGGCCCTAGTGCTCCCGCCCTGCCCAATACCTTCTGGTGTGGAGGCTGGAAATGAAGTCCATGGGAGCAAGTATGTGCAGCTTCTCACAAGGTGTCTCTATCCACTCTATTTCCTTCTCTGCTAGGTTAAGCAAAATATGACAAAAGGTTCTGGGGACTAATCAGATGATGTAATAACTGTGAAAATGCTTTGTGAACACTAAGGTACACTAAGGATTCGATGCTGTGTCTACTTTCCACCAAGGAGCATCCACAGAGCCCTAGTGGAACGCCAGGCACTTCCTGCTGAACTCACCTGTACCAAGAGTGAGCGCCCCCTCTGGTTGTAGAGGGAACTGGGTAAAGACTCCATTTTCCATTGGATTTTCAAATAGGGCTCACCATGTGATACAACGTGGATTAATAAGGTACAGTCTAGAAAACTCATAGCGAGTATTATTTGGTGTCAAAGTAGTAATTAAATACAGCAAAAAAGCAAATCAGGTCTCCTGAATGTTAATCTCATTATCGCCCTCTCAGAGCTACTTGCCAAAAAGTTAACAGCCGTTAAAGCTCTGCAGCTCATCCAATCAGAATATTAAATTAATCAGTGTGTCACTGCCATAAATATTGCCAACGGAGCAGATCCTACCGCCATCCAGATCAAAAGGTACATGAAGGCTTTGGGGAAGCTTGTATTATGTTTTTCACTATTTTTTTTTTGTTTTACTTATTATTTCTATTTTATATATGAGTGCCTGCAAGTATGTAAGTGAACCCATGTCATGCAATGCCCACTGAGGTCAAAAGAGAGTGTCAAATTACCCTGGAACTGGAGTTAAGGGCAGTTGTTAGCTGACATGTGGGTGCTAGGAATTGAACCCAGGTCCTCAGCAGGAGCAGCCGGTGCTCTTAGTGGCTGAGCTATCTCTCTAGCCCCAATGATTTTCACTATTTAATAGACTTTGTCTTCTCAGGATGAAGATAACTCCTCTCTTACCCTACTTTGCTTGAACTTGTCCCCCTCACAGGATGCTGAGGAGAGCCACGACCTTTGCAGAAACCTGGGTGTCCACATCCAGGACACAGCCCATTTTTGCAATTTCACAAATACAGTCTTTCTTATTTTATTCTATTTTTTTTGGAACTGAATTTATTTTTTTTATACAAGATTAAATTACAAATTAAATCTAGACCCGTGTCCCCCTCCCTACCCCCCAATCAGAGCTCATGCATTCTGCCAAACATGTTTTTCATCTTTTTCTCAGTCTCTCTCAAAATTCTCGATGCAGAAGTTGACTGTTTCCGGACAAATGTAGTCTTTTGAAATGCTGAAGAGTCACTTGCTGTGTTTCTGGACTTGCATGTGAGACAGTTACTATAGTCACATGCAGAACTGGTGGCCACAGCCCACCTGGACAGGATGGCATGACCATCTTCTCTACTTGCTAAGGACACACATTGAACTCCAGAAGAGAAATATTACAGAGTGAAGACACTTTTCCTTAGAGACCCACCAGGCAACTCTCCCAGGACACCTGTCAGCACTAATCAGACCTGAAGGGCAGCACACCTATGCGTACTTCTCAGTCCCTATTTATTTATCTAGCATGGTCTATGTCAGTGTGGAGCAGAACCGAATATTCAGCATGTAGCTGTAGCGAGCTATGGAACCCCAGCGTGAATAAATCAGGACTTTCTCCTCATGAAGGCTTTGTCTAGAAGCCTGGCACATCACTGCCCACAGACCAACCGTTCAGGACCAGCACATGGGTAAGTAATTGCGGCCTCATTCTGTAGTAAAAGGCTGAAAACAAATCAGACCTACTACTCTCCTATTTGAATCTACCAAATGTGCATATTTTCTCTTAATTGTGGTACTGAGATGGGGAGGGCCTCTTTGGGTGACAGACAGACAGCAGGGAGTCATGAATATGGATGTGCCCCTGAGAAAATAAATTAGCAGGGGCCAGCCACTCTGGTGAGCCACCTCAGCTGTCTGTCAGCAGTGGTGTCACAGTGAGGGTCTGTGTTCCATGAATGTGTATGGCAGAGGCTCCACCTGCCACCTAGCTCACTAAATCTTTGGATTATTTTAAGCACTTCACAGCAGGCAGATAATTCATCACTAAATCACCAACATTGTGCTAAGGATGAAGCCACACAACCACATATTACTGTTGATTAATGAGTAAAACTAGAGCTCCTGATGTCACATTTGAGAAGGTGGAAGAAAAGGTGTGTGTTTGACAGGTGAATCCCCCCCACTAAGGGGCATTTGGACCTGGGGTCTGTTCAGAGGACCACAAGGTGGTAGACTCCTCCCCTCACTCATCTCTGTTTGACTTCAGCTCTGAAGCTACAGGAACTTTTGAAATGCATGTTTATTCACAAATGAGACAAATAAGTTAACCAAATCAGAACCAACAAATAGAAATTGTCCTGGTGATTGACAAGGAAGTATTTAGGGTTACCTAGCTGTATTTAGTCAGAGTGGTACTTACCCAGCTGTGTTTAGTCAGAGTGGTGCTTACCCAGCTGTGTTTAGTCAGAGTGGTGCTTACCCAGATGTGTTTAGTCAGAGTGGTGCTTACCCAGCTGTATTTAGTCAGAGTGGTGCTTACCCAGCTGTGTTTAGTCAGAGTGGTGCTTACCCAGCTGTGTTTAGTCAGAGTGGTGCTTACCCAGATGTGTTTAGTCAGTGTGTGCATGCTTTGATGAGTTTGGTCAGTATGGTGCTTACCTACCTATGTTTGGTCACTGTGGTAATTACCCAGCTGTGTTAGGTCAGAGGTGTGGTACTTACCTAGCTGTGTTTAGTCAGTGTGGTGCTTACCCAGCTGTGTTTAGTCAATGTGGTGCTTACTTTACTGTGTTTAGTCAATGTGGTGCTTACCTAGCTCTATTTCGTCAACCAGGCTCTTGGTTTAGAATCATCTGGATGATCTGTGCCCACAACAGCAGCATAAGGTAACGTGGGTTAGCAGAGCTGCATGATACAGCGTGTTGTTTGGTCATGGTAACTCTGGTGTGTGTCATACTAGGGCCCTGGCTTGAAGGAGGACTGTCTTCCATAAGCTCCGGGTGTCTTGTAGTAGATTAGCAGGTGGGGCCTTGCTGGAGGAAGCATGTCACTGGGGACTGATTTTGAGAGTTCACCAGCCTTGCCCACTTCCAACATCTCCCTCTGCTTCCTGTGTATGCTTGAAGACATGAGCCCTCAGCCTTCTGTTCCAAACTGCTCTGCTGCCAGGCCTCCCCATCATGATGGACACTTACCCTTCTGGAGCCATAAGCCAAATAAACTCTTCCTTCTTATAAATCACCTTGGTCCTGTTTATCACATCAACAGCGAAGTAACTAGCATGCCACTTTCTCCTTGCCCAAGCGTCAGCTGCTGTTCATCTGTGACAATAAACTCCAAGCTTCACTTTCCTCTTCTCAGCAGGTACAACTCCTAGAATGTCCCAATAAATACCCAATAAATATTGGTTTTATCAAATGGGGTTAAGTAGATCACTGCAACCAAATATAAACTATTTGTCTACAAAGAGTATGAAGGAAGAGACCAGAAGATTGCCTAGACTTTGACTTTTAAACCGTTTTTAAATCATAGCCCCCAGCAGGTTATTTAATGTCTTGACACCTAATTTTTCCTCATCTTCCAAATCTCAAGACTGTTCCCTCATAGGCAGCACAGGGAGATTAATATTTGCCTCAGAGGGCAAAAGATATTAATAGGAAATGCCTGCTGAGCGATCCTCTCATCTGAAGCTATTAATACAAAGTGGCTAACATTAGCAGAGCACTAGCTTTAGAAAGAAGAGATAATTTGGAATGAGCCTTGGAGAGTCGGCCCTTAGGACATCAATGGGGCACTAGAGATACATGAGGGGACAGAGTCAGCCATGGCTGTAAAAGTTCCAGTTTGAGGTTAGCTAAATGAGTCTCTCCAACCAAAGATATAAATCCATGAAGAAGCATTATGTGATATACCTTTGAAGGACTCATCAGTGCCCAGGGGAGGGTTCCCATTAGTAAGGCCAGCTGCTTAACTCAGTCCAGTGATTTGAATGTTCATCTCATCCATAAGCTCTCTCAAGAGAAACTCACAGAATAATGTTTGACCAAATATCTGGGTGCCTGTGGCACAGGGCACTTGACACCATTAGCTATTGCAATGACTCATTTCAAAGCCTCAGCCTCTGACACCATAGGATTACAGTCTGTTCTTGACTGCTTTATCCTTTCTCCTGTCCACACACAGGCCTCAATACTTTTCTGCATCAAGGATCCCTTCAACCCATGCTTCACTGAGCACTGTACAGGGGCTTTCCATGGCATTGTTCAGGATGAGGCAGGAAGGACTTGGAATGGCACAGGGGTACTTCCTAGATCAATCCTTCTCAGCTTCCTCGTCTTTTCTGACTCCTTTTTCCCTGAAGCATACTCTGCCGCAGCCTGTTGGCTTGTTCACTCCCTTTCAAGGCTGTATGGACACTGACTTGGCATTGGATGTGGGTATTTCATGGGCACAGGAAAGAGTTTCTGTCTTGGGTAATTGTAGGAAAAGGAAGCAGATAACCAGGACCCATGAGACCCACATCCATCTCAGGGCATGGTAAGATGCAGAGGATCGAACCTAGGACACCATTTCAGGGCAGGTCTTTCAACAGAGGTAAGTATCCAAGCCAAAAATAGAAACATGACTTTGCTTTATGTGGCCAGTAAGGGAACTTTGTTCTGTGGATTTGACCAAGTTCCTTGTTCCTCCTGTGGATTTTGCTTTTCTGATTCTAAAATAATCCAGATAGCTCAAAGTTGTATCTCTCAGAGGCACCGTTGAAGGAAAGGGGCATTGAGGACATATCATCCCAGTGCATGGCCCGCAGCAAGTCTTAGACTCAGTGTTCTTTGTGAGTAGTAGCAGGAGCAACTGGGCCAGAAACATAGTCAAAATTGACATAAGAAAATCAATAATGGTACTATTACATGGAAGAGGACAGCAAGAGACTCGTGTAGGAAATTTACAGTTAGTTACAAGTGCTTTAATTATCAAAGGAGTAGGCCTGAGAACTGATGGCTCCAGTCCACTAAGGTTGATACGAACAAGGTATGGGACCAATAGGAAAAGGTATCATAATTGAAGATTTATGTGACTTGTTTCAGCAACAACTCTCCAAACACATCATAAACGGAATGCACCGAAGAGGGTTTACACAGCCTCAGAGCCAGTCTGGATCTAGATGTATTTCTCCATGTCTGCCATCAACCTATACTAATATATATATATATATATATATATATATATATATACTGTAATATATATATTATATATAATATATATATAGTATATATATACAGTATATATATACTGTATATATATACAGTATATATATACTGTATATATATATATATTACAGTATATATATTATATATATATATATTAGTATAGGTTGATATATATATATATAGTATATATATATATATATAGTATATATATACTGTATATATATATACAGTATATATATACTGTAATATATATAGTATATATACTGTAATATATATACATGTATATATATACATGTAAACATCAGCTACATTGGCATATTCCTGTATCATCTATCATCAAGGTATCTATCTGATTTACAAATGTTTTGAGCTTGTGTAGAAAATTCTAAAGATTCCACCAAAAAATACTGTTATACCGAATAAACACATTCATTAAGATAGTAGGGTAAAAAAATCAACATAATAGAATATCATCAATTTGACACCAACAGTGATCTAAAAGAAAAATAAATCTGGAAAATAGCCACGGGATTGTATGAAATAAAAAATCTTCCATATACCAAAGTAAATAATGAATAAGTGAAAGCACAGTGCACAGAAAGAATGATCTTTGCTTATATATTTATAGCTATTTGTGCAGGAAGGAATTAATATCCAGAATATATAAAGAACACAAAATATAAACACACGGACAAAATTCCAATCAATAAATGGGCAAATGAGTTGAACAAATAGTTCTCAAAGGAAGAAATATAAATGGCCTATAAATTTATTTTAAATTTTCAATATTCTTAGCTACTATGTGAATAAAAATCAAAGCCATATTGATATTTCATGTCACCATAATCAGAATGACTTCATCAAGAAAGCAAAGAGCAGCAGCGCTAGTAAGGTTTCAGGGAAACGGACACACTTGGTTGATGAGAAGGTAAACTGGTGCAGTCACTACGGAAATCAGGGCAGAGATTCTTCTATAAACAAAAATAGAACTACCATATGATACAGTTATTCCACTTCTTGGTATATATTTGAGGGAATATTTATCAGCATAACACAAAGATGCCTGCACGCAATGATTCAACATATAGAACAGACTTGACGTCCATCAATAGATGAACAGATGAAGAAAATGTGGCACATATAACAGAGTTTTATTCAGTCATGAATAGTGAAGTTATGTAATTTCAGGAAAAGAGATGAATCTGGAGTCCAGTTAAATGAAATAAGTCAGGCCCAATACAAATATATCACATTTCCTCTCATATTCAGCAGAATGTGAATAAGAGGGGGTATTTAGGAAGACAAAGGGAACTACTAGGCTAGAGGATGAGGACAAGGGGGGAATCGAGGGCTGAATGTGGTCAAAGGAGAGATGAGAGTACAAAGACGTCATAAAGAAGGCCGTTATTTTACACAATGGAAGTATGCTAATTAAAGAGTGAAAATGTGCCTTGCTTGGCAGAGATGGACTTTTCCTTGTTATTGTGACCCAAACAATACAGTATGCCTCTTTCCATGGCCCAGCATTGTCTTGGATATTATAAGTAATCTGGAGATGGTTTAGAGTATAAAGGATAGAGGGAGGTTCCAGGCAACCAGCAGGTGATTTTATGTAAGACACCTGAGTTTCTGTGGATTTCCTTACTAGGGAGTTTCTGGAATCAGTTCTCAGTAGTTTTGAAGGGACCAGCCTAACAGTCATTTTATCACACATACAAGTGTCAGTATCAAAATATCATTACTGTGCTGCACAACTACCAATATGATAAACATGAATTAGGAAAGAAATACTTTAGAAATCAAGCTTGACACACAGATTCTACTTTCCTGTTAGGCATCTGAATGGGGTAGCTTCACTTATATCCGGGAGCACCAGAATGGTTTCAGGTTATCAAGCCAAGTGTTTGTTGGTGCCCAGTCCTCTGGACTTTATAAAGAGAGGTACAGTGTCTTTTCACTGAGGGAGTGGATGCTCCTGATGACCTCCACATGCTAACCCAGGACAGAGCAAATCCACTTCCCCCTTGAGAGTGCTGAGGAGACAGTGAGCTGGAGTACTGAACCTTAAATCTAACAGCTCTCCTAAAGATACGGAAGTTGGAAGAAAGTACATATCCTTTGTGGCTCCAAGATCACAGCTACAGATAAGAATTTGGGTGAATGGTGAAACTACAGCAATATAGACTGGACACTTATTTGATCAATTTGATTGAACATACAAGCCCCCCAGCTGGATGGTGGGACTCTTGGGCTGTGTGGGTTTGGGCACAACTGCTTGCAAATTGGTTTTACATGAAGGATGCTTGTACTCATAAATTATTACTTATTCTTAAAAAATGAAAAAAATAAAATATTTTTAAATAAAAAAAGAATAAAGTCACAGTGGGACTGTGCTAAAAAACAATGAGCAGTGGAGAGAGATTCGTCTCACATCCTCAGGTGCAAGGACATGGGAAAACAGCAATTTCAATTCAGATTCCTGGTCTTTTGAAAAGTGTGGGAACAGCAGCTTGCCTGCAGTCTTTCTGGAGTATTCCATGCACTTGTGGCCGGTGTTGCCTCATGCTGGCTGACGTGGGGCAGCATCCACATATCCCTTCTGAATGTTGCTAAGAAGAGTTTTGTAAATTTAGTTTGTATTTGTCCACCAGTGGAAGCAGTTATTTGAAAGTAAGATCTCTGTTTATAAGGTTCAAAATTTCTTTATTTCTAAGCTGTTTATGAAGAAATGCATAACCTTGTAAAGAATTCTTTTAAATGCTTGTATTTGACAAGAACATTTGGAGGAAACTCCACACACACACACACATACACACACACACACACACACACACACACACACACAATTTTTGAATTTCTTGCCTGTTGAGATTTAGTTTCTCCTTAGGGATCCCTCACTAATTAATACTGTCATCTCCATACTGAGCTAGTGTTGGCAAACACTGTTACTTCAAAGGACATTCAACCAAAGCCTCTGACTCCAGTGCTGTCAACATTCAGGACTGGACAGTTTGTTGCAGGGTCTTCCCAGAGTCTATAAAATGCAAAGCAGGATTCTTGGTCTCTTCCCAATTGATGACAGCAGTGTTTTATTCCAGGTTCAACAAGGGGATAAAAAGGTCTCCAGACATTATGAATGCTCCCTCCTCCCTTACTCCACTAACAGGAATTTATCTTTTGCCATAATTCATTTTCTTACTGGGGTTGAATACTGGAATTTTACTGAAGGCTTAAAGAAAATGAAATGACAGTAATTATAAACAGGCATATGAAGTTGACTTAGTATATTTTAAAATACACCTCATATATTCAGCCTCTTCTTGGCTTCTCTTGAAAGTTCAGGAAAGGGATGTTCACTGAAGAAATCCCATAGTTTTCGATAACTGGTGCAAGGAACAGGTACTTTCTTCATGGAAATCCCACTTCATCATGCTTTCCCTCTTTCTTCAGAGAGCTAAATACTGTCCAAACACACCTAGCCCAGACCATCCTTCCAGACACTCTGCAACAATACAAGGGAGAGGGACATTTCCCTCTGTTGACACCTCTGTCTATCATACTATAAAAATAATGACTATCTAATGGTAAGTTGTTGTTTTGAATTTTCCAGAAGAAAGTCTGAAGACATCTGAATTTAGAGTGCTACTGCACAAATAATGTAAAACTATTACTTTCTAGGTACCATGAAGGTCCATGGACCACGACTACAGCACTAAGATGGGTTAGCCCGTATAGTATATAATTAGATATCCTGAGTATTACACCTCTCTGCACATCCATCTTCCTGGTGTCTCATGTCTTACGAGGCTCTTCAGAACCTCCATTTGTCACTGGGAAATACCATCCTAAGAGGAAGACCTGGATTTCCTTTAGGAAATCAAATTTCTGCCTCTTTGCTCCATTTTTTTCCCAAAGAATACTAATTATTTTAAACATATTGTTTTGCTTCATCAAAATTGTGATCTTTAATTTGGTTTCTTAATTTATGAAAGAAATGCACAGTGTTTCATAGGATAACCAACTGCAGACTTTTCCTTTGCTTCTATTTTTAACTATGGTATATTTCATGCTTAAAGCAGGACACATACCAAGGCTATTAGGAGCTAAATCACTCAAATGCTCTTCAAATACACTGTCCAGGAGACTTTGATCTTGTTAACTGACTCTGCAGTGATAACCAGGAGCTTAGTTAGACTACTCTGATTGCAACCAGGGAGCTCAGCCTGTCCTGCTCCACACAGATGCCTGGGAGCTAGACCAGGAAGGCAGGTGGGCTATTTGATAAACCCAATTATGAGGAGATAGCAAGTATAGGCCTACCATTTAGGATGCCCAAGTTAGTTTGTTCATTTGGCCAAATTCTTTATATCACTCTCAAGTCATTTGAACCCCCAAAGAAAAGTAAGGGTTGTTGGGGTGTGGTGGCGCAAGCCTTTAATCCTAGCACTTGGGAGGCAGAGGGAGGTGGATCTCTGTGAGTTCAAGGCCAGCCTGGTCTACAGAGTGAGTTCCAGGACAGCCAGAGCTATGGGGAGACCCTGTCTCAAAAAGACGAAAAAAAAAAAAAGTAATGGTAATAGTTACAAAAGCAGTCCACATAACCCTAATGTCTGTATGAAAGAGAACTTTCTAATGAAGAGCAAGTACTGCGTGCTTCAACCTGCTCCTCTTACATTCCCTCTGCAGCCATACTCCTTCAGGGTCTTCACACGGGCTTTGGCTGCTGAGAGTGTCCCAGCTCAGCTCTCCTCCCACAGCCTCATCCACCACAGACAGTGCCCAAGTGTTCAAACCCCCATGTTCTGCTTGCCTTCACTCAAATCAGGGTAGGAATCTCACCTCCTAAGTGTCTGCAAGTAATTTTGGAAAACTTTGAACTTTCTAGCAATGAAGTCAAATCCAAAAGTTGTGACTGAATTCAGAGTCATCTGTAGAATTCAAGATGAAGATTCCAACCCATTTTCCAAATGGAGATAAGATCCCATGGGGTGTTCCACTGTTGACAAAACTCTACCTGCCCTAGGTGCTGATAGAGAATCCCCAAAGTCTATAGTTAAAGTTTAGAGTCTCTCTGGGTATCATAGAGAGCCAGGCCAGCTCAGCCTAATGGGCCATATTGACAGCTACAGGGGATGGTGGTATAGCAGACTATGAGATGCTCTCTGTCCTCCTAAAGGAATTATAACAATACCCCTCTTGATGGTGTGGCTCCCAGTGGTCCCTGAATTACAGAAGGATGTTCACTGATTGTCTTTTATCATGCAAATGTAGAACTGTGTTGGCCACCTACCCAACTCTGTAACTCGGCCATTGGCTGTTCTATCACAGCTCTGCAGCACTTCAATGACTATTACTGCATGTGTGTTTCTGACTGATAATCAGGCTCAGAGCAAGTCCTAATTGGGCCTTCCTGCATGGAGAGTGCCTCTTTCGGTTTGCAGATGTCCCACTAATGCTAAACTAAAAGTGCGAACACAGCAAGCTTAAGAAAAGTCTGCCTTGATTGGGCCTTAAACGGAGCAAAATTTTGTGGCTGTTCACATTTTCAGATGGTGTTTAAATAAGGCCTGTCCAGAAAGGGAAAGTCAGCAACTGTCTGGCATGTGAGCTGCACATTTGCCTAACACAAAAGACAGTCAGTGGGGTGCTTAGTGTGTTCACAGAGAGCTGGGGAGGTGATGGGCTCTCAGAATCTGAGGGGAAGTTCAGGAGTCCCATTGACCTGAAACACTGCCTACTCTGTTACCACTCTCCCAACTGTTAATGTCACCCATCGATCAACCTCACTTCCCAGCTCTCACCTCCATCTTCTACCACAATTTTTTTTTTTTTTTTTTTTTTTTTCTTAGAGAAAGCTAATAGGGAAATTTCAATGATAAGGGAGAAATACACAAAGTCCAGCCATCCTTGGCCTTTTTTGTGTCTTTTTGGTAACTACTCTGTAATACCAAGCACCCTTCTGTCTCTGTGAATGCACCTACTGGTTTGCATTCACAGAGATGGAAAAACAAGGAAGACTTCAAACTCCCAGTGTACTCAGTCTAGCACACTGGGAAGGATAGCTTACCCTCAAAGCACATTTTCTGAAGATAGAATTAGCAATTAAATTTAAACAAAAGTTCATCGCCGGAATTTTTCTAAAATATATATAAAGTTTTTGATACAACTGGCATTAGTACTATTAAATTAATGTTTCAGGTTTCCAGAGCTGAGGAATAGCCAAAGGCATGTAAACTACTACTCTTAATTCTAAGTGTGGCCTTTAAGACCAGGAAGGACTGGTGATTTACCCCTTTCCAGCCAGCAGGGGCCCAGAACTTACAGTGTCTGTTAAAGACTCTGTCAGAGCTATACGATGTGACTAGGGATATGTCTCCAACACTTATAGACACCAGGGCTTCACATGTCCCTGAAGTCAGTCCCAGAGGGCCTTAGAGAAGAGAAAGGCAGTAAGTTAAGCTCCAGTTTGACTGTTCTCTCAAAAGACACGCTAATTCTTTGTTTACTGGAGAATGCTCCAGCAGCTTGGAGCCTGCCAGCAGCATGAATGTGTTCCAGGTCAGACACTTAAAGAACAAACATCCTTGAGGTGGCATTTGAGCCTCTGTCTCATTCTCTCTTCTGCTCTGGGCTCTTTTCCATTGTGTCTATTGGGTATTTGCAAGGCTTGGACCAAACTGGAGGTTCTATCTCAGCCAGGAAGAACATCAGATGCCATCTCTTCTCTGAGAAGTGTCCGTCCCCAGCCTCCATTGCTCTGTGAGAGTGTGTCCACTGTTTACCTGGGTCCTCCAGGGAAGGCCTCCTGGACTCTACACTGAACCCATCTCTAATGCCTCGGCTTATGTTCATTGTGGTTCTGAACCACATTGATGCCATGTTTTCTCAGAACTTCCTCTCTTTTATTTGGTAACTTGTGTTTATCCCCATTAAAGTAGATAAGATGTTTACAGACTAAAAGTCTCAAGGTTGTGTATGAAAGACTTATTATTCAAATACTTTTCATTGCTTTGCAAGGACAATGATCAATATAAGCTGGGTCCTGGTGCCTTGAGCAGATGACAAACCAAAGAACTGTGCCATGTCAGCAATTACTGAGCATGAGTCAGCCCTGAAGTAACTGAATCTATGTTCCCACAACGGATCACAGACTAAAGCTGGGGCCATTTAACACCATGCAAGTCAACCTTGCATCACATGAAAATGTTATCTTAAGATCACAATACCCATCATTGAAAGATCATCCTGCTGTAGCTGCACAATGACACAATTACCTAACCTACCCATGTACTTCTTAGAACAACACTCCATTGCTATACACCATATAACTGCATGTAGGTATCATTTATAATTGTATTTCATGGTACATGCAATCTATGTATTTACGACTATATTTAATTCAACATAGTACAGTTGAACTTGGCCAGGGCAGGGAGATAGTTTATACAGGAGTTTCTGGGACCTCAGCTATATCTTGGTTCTGTATTTTATAATCCTCCTCAGTGCTTGTGACTGTTCTATTTAATACAATCCTTCAGTAAGGCACCACCTTATATTGTGGCTAGGGAGTCCCTGAGGGGACTCCTTTGATGGCACAGAGTTCAAAAGGCACAGGTTCTAGGTGAATTCTGAAATATTTGGGCAGCCATGGGGAAGCTTCTCCAGGAGTGGGGGCAGAGTTCCTAATCACAGCCTATTTCACCCTCTGCCCATGGCCTCAGAAAACCCAGTGGTGTCAATGTCAGAGAAGTGGAAGGCCATTTGGAACTCAGTGTATTTGTGTTCACTGTAAGGCTGTGAGCCCACAGTGCTCACAGAGAAGACAAGAGAATGATACCCACTCATTTATTCTGCTCCACAGGACCAGTGCAGGCACATGGGAGCTGTTCCTGCCTTCCACACATCCAGATGGACCTTTGTTCCTCGGGAAAGTTCTTCACTTATAAAGCATTAGAGTCCTGCTCTTGTCATGCAGATAAAGAAGGTGGTAATAACAAAGAAATAAAGGGCAGACAGGAGACTCATTGTTACAGATTTGGGGGAGAAAACTTCACCTAGGATGCTGAAGGGTTGAGAGGTTCACAGACTGCTAGTGTCCAGACATGATTAAGCTCAGGAGTGTCCAGTCGCCTCCCACAGACACCACATGCCTAAGAATGCCTAAGCATGCAGCCCCACGCAAATGTAAACCACTGAAAACATGATGAGATCTGTATTATTGACATCTAATTGAATAGTCCTGAAGCCTGACTTTGTAGATAACAAGTTTGGGCTGTGGCTGGGACAGGCCTGGATTTAAGGTGTAGCCCAAAACAATTTCTCTTTGTCCAGCTTGGTCCAGAGAAGCTAAATGGTCAGACACCCCAGTTAAATTTGTGTCAATTTACCTGTGCAAGGGATGTACAGGGAGTTGGAGTGTCTGTGAGAACACTTCTAAAGGAGGGGTGCACTGCTCAGTAGAGACCTCGTCCCAAGACAAGTTCATATCCCAGAGGATTCGGAGGCCCAGGAAGTAGTAGAAAAAGTAAAAGAGCAGTTTGTTGGTTGGTCAGGTTGACACAGTCTAGAATCACCTGGGAAGAGAGCCTCAGAGAGGAATTAGCTAGATCAGGTGGGATGCTTTAAAGTTCCTGCCTCAACTTCCCTACAGTGTCAGACTGAAAACTGGAATTGTGAGCCAAATAAACCCTTTATCCCCTAGGTTGTTTTTTGTCAGGGCTACAGAAATGAGAGCCTAAGAGGCAGGTTTTCTCTGTGTGTTCAACCCAGGGCTTCCATCTTCTGTGCATGGGCTTGGATGCTCCTGGGTGACAGGCTTTGCTTGCCTTGGAACTCTGCCTCTTCCTTTCCCAGGATCTTGTCTATAGACATCAGACTCTTTCTCAGCCTGTATAACCGCATGAGTGGAGTTCTCCTGCTCACCGTCAATCTCCCCGTTTCCTCTTGGCTCTGACTCTCTGGAGAATGCTGATAACTCAGGCCCCTCTTAAACATGTTTTGCCTATTTTATATAAGACAGCTTTACATTTCTACCTCTGCAAATTGATATCATACACGGGCAACTTCTAAAGTTTCTGAAAGACAAACTTGAACTTGATGAGATAATTTTCATTATTGCTTCCAGCAGAGACAGAACAATGTCTCCATTTCAATAGCTCCACCATGATCTTAAGAAGAATAAATGGTTTGGTAGGCTTTTATTAAATCTCTCTATGTACCTTGCTGAATAGTAAAATCCTTAGAATATAATTGTATAAGTACAAAAATTAGCTGAGGCCTTTCTTTCTAAATTGCTGAAAATTCATGTCATCTGAGATATTTATAGACTATGTCTTAAGAGGAACAAGTTAGCTTCCATGTTGTCCTTGGAGTTAAAGGATGAATAGTAGATGAATAACTATTTCAAGTAGCTTGGACCCTGTGTGCCATGTGTGAGGCTGAGCTGGAGACCCCAAGGCAGCTCCTCTCTGTTGCCTCCTAGATGAACAGCTTATCCTTGTCCATCCTTTATCTCTGTGTTTTCTACATCAAGATCCAAATCTTTGTTTCCAGCATGAATTGTTAATTTAGATCCTATCCTGTATGCTATACTGAATATACTTGACTGTTTCCTGGCTCCGGCAGACACTGGGGCTTCAGGAATGGACTGGCTTGACTGTTATTTAGCGGAAACACGGAACATTTTTTGCCAAGCTGAGAGCACTTCTCTTACCAGCTTCTCCAGCTTCTATCACCTTCATGCTAAATCAACATGGCAGGTCACCTTGGGAAGGGACAGGGCTGAGCCCAAGCAGGCTGACCTCCAGAAGACCAGGGATAAGTCACATCACAGGCATGCAGTGCAAGATGACAGAAGCTCCTCTGCCTGCCCTGGAGATACAGTACCACATACAGTGGAAGATACAGTACCACATCTCCAATTAGAAGCCTATTCTGAGCCAGCCAGTGCCTAAGCCTCAGCTCTTCTCTGTCCAAAGCTGCACACCACATGCCCATCAGAGCATCCCATCACTGCTGGCATAAAAGAGGGTACCCCAGACTTCCTGCATCCCATGCTCCTTTGCCTTTGCAAGACAGAAGTATTTCTTTACAGAGGACCAGGTCAGCTGATGGAGCAGACTGTCTCTGAAGACACATAAACCCCATTTGGGGGCCATAACTTAGTATCTCCCTGTGGACCCACATGTAAAAACACACCTAACTGAACTCAAGGGAGAATCACTTAGTGAATTTGTGTGGAGCCCTCTGAGAAAATAAGGCAGGCACCCACATTTCTGAGTTCTCAGGGTGTCCTTCCTGGCATGTGAGGAATGCCAGCAGTCATCATTAGCTCTTTATTAATGTAATGGTTCAAACTCACTCAAGGGCCAAATGGAAGCTACTGAGGAAGAAGTGTTCAGTCCTCAGCCAAGACAATCATACTGATACCTCAGAGGTGTCTGTAAAGTATGCACCTCCACCGGCCCTGGACCCAGGGGGAACTCCGGCTTTTGGAGCCCATGTTCTGGCCTGGGGTGGAAACCATGGGGGTGAATTGAATATGGGATGTGAGAACTACCTGAGATGGAGGTTATGGGGTGCCTGGACATGAGGTGTGGGAAGTGCCAGGGGTGGAGGCCATGCGGGTGCTTTGGATATGGGGTTAAAGCAGGAAGGTGGCAGCTGAGGAAGAAGGTTTTGCCTCCCTGGAAATTGACTCCACAGGAAGAGTGACACCAACCTCTGAGAAAGAGCAACCGGATGTCACGTGCATTAAGAAAGAAGCAGGACGAGAACCACTTGAAAAGAGAAAGGAGAGCAGCTGGAGGAGAGAGCTGGGAAAGGAGAGCAGCTGGAAACAATCAAAATATGTTAAACTGTCATTTCTCAGGTTAATATATACTAATCCTTTTCAAAGAAGAATGAAATCAAGCCCCATGGCCTCCTGTCTAAAGCCAGTGCATTTGATTTCAGTGGCTCTGAGGTGCCCTAGAGAATGCTGGAACCCTCAGCCCCCTGCCAGAGTGGAGGTCTCACCCAGCTCCAGGTAGACTCTGAAAATGCACCTTAGGATAAAGGGTAGATTCTCCTAACATTTAGCACTGACATGATATGTGGTTTCCTCCCAGAGGTCTGGATGAGCCTCTGTGTTCTCTTCTCCCTGGCACAAAGGCACACCATTTTCCCCTGGTTTCACCTGCAGGGCCCCCAGATAGAGTCTCCTCCATCCCCTTCTTCCAGAGCATGCTGCTTCACTTCAGATTATGATATCAAAACTATGTGCATATATATCTCCATGAAGTGAGAAGCCATAGTTTTAAAAGAATTCAAGTGCCCTGTATAGGTTGGTCAATGGGGTCTCGTGTACCCCCAAATTACAGGCTATTGCCATTGCTCTTGGTTACCCTTCAGAACTTGAGTCATAGACATGGAGAAATCTAGTCAGTGCCCACCTGGAAACTTCACCCTTACTGTCTAGTTTTCACAGTATTGGAAGGTGTTGGGCACACTACCAGGGGAGAAAAGTAATTACCAATCTTATGCGGCTGTGAACCCTGTGAACTATAATAACGGCTGGCATGGCAAGATGGTACAATAGTGTCATGAATGTCCTCTGAGTAACCAACCACTTTCTTATTAGATTTAAAACCCTCTTCAGAAGACAGAACTCATGCCTGAACCTTTAATAGGGCCAGGAACCCATGGCTAGCAATGCATGTAATGTGCCCTTGGGGACCATCTACTACTACTACTCTGATAAATGTACATAATATTAAACCAACTCCAAATGATTTGTTGTTATACCTATAGATTCCTGATTAGCAAATCTCTCAACCCTCATCAGAGAAGCTTTCTTTTTTGCAGTATTAACACAGAGACCCACAATTGGTCAAGGTGCAGAAAATGAGACTGTGCAAGCTCAGTGCTAAGTGGTCCATCTATTACATCGCCATACCCCTCAAGCTCAGGGACTATCATGGAAGACGGTGAAGAAAGATGGCAAGAGCCAGAGGGGTTGGATGAATACAACGATACAGTGTCTCCTGATGGCAGCAAGGCAGCTGCACATTTCAACTCTGATTGGTTGTGACACCGTGCACAAGATCTGTGCAATGTCAAACCAACCAACATCCCAGCATGGAGGTGGGAGGTGGCCACAAAACCCCACCCCTAGCTCTGGAGGTATTGGCAATTAATTGGTGGCTGCCTGCTGGGAAAGGGAGAGAAGGAAGAGTCAGTTTGCTCCGGGTTGTAGCCCCAAAGCCCCGCAGCTTTGCACATACTGACAGCACTAAGCCTGCTCTGAGGACTTTTTAGAGGATTTGTGAAAATGGGAGGGAATGGTGGAAGATGGATAGCTGAGAAACTGAGGGAGAGAGGAGGGGAGGGAACTTGAGCAAAACATAGCCGTACGTGAGATTCTCAAGCAATAGATAGATCACAACAGAATTCTGCAAAACCAGTATTTTCTTTGGGAGAGATATTAGGAGAATATTAAAAATTATAGCACACATTCAAACTGCTTCAGAAATCTGAATAGTTGACAATTCCCATGGTCAACCTTAAAAATAACACCATTGTGCTCCCACGCTAGACATGTCCCCTCCCAGTCACACACTCCAGAGTCATGGGAGAGTACTGGCTCTCCCGTGTCAGAGCCAGTAATCAGTATTTCTCCAGTGGATTCCAGTCCATTCCTGTGGTGCAGGATCCAGGACTAGGATGGTTTAGGGCTCCACATCTTGGAAAAAAAGAGTTTAGAAATTCAACTAAATCCGCTCAGCATGAGAAAGCCCTTTCCCCTTTTCTTGTCCTCTCAAGGGAAAAAAAAAGTGTCGCTGTTTACATATTTCAATCAGGATTTTCGAGGTGTCATTTTCTCTGGAAAACTGCCTACTCTGCAAGACCCCAGGGCTCCCCAAAGCTCATTTTCACCCACCTGTCACTGAAGGTGAAGATGCTTTAAAGTAGGCTGAAGAGGCAGAACTCCATCTTAACTTGACAGCCTCGGACCAGGGAGATGACTCAATATGTAATGTGCTTTCTGTGAAAGCAGGAAGACCCACGTTCCATCCCCAGAGACAGGAAAAATGCCAGAATGGAGGAATGTTTGATCTAGTGCTGGGGAGACAAGCAGGCAGACCTGGAGTTGGTTGGTCACCAGAGTAGCCTAATCAGTGAGCCTGACTGAACCCCAGTTCTCATGGAGAGACTATCTCAGAAAACAAGGTGGACAACACAGAACCCGTGAAACCCAGAGAAGTTCCATGAGTTGCGGGCACCAATGCATCTGGGATTCAGAAGGTGCAGCTAACAACCCAGTGTCCTGATACAAATCTAGAGCTTCATCAAACCAGCATAAAATAGCACTTTAGGTTTCCCACTTTGGGTTTGTAAATTAGTAGTCCTACTTCCCCAGAGTGCTTAAAACCAGCCAGGAAGATTAGGGGGAGAATGTTCCAGTTGCACTGTCTCACTGGAGCCCTTCCAGGCCCTTCCATTCCAGCTACTACCATGTCCTCAGGACCAGACACTACAGTCCCCATAGCAAGCCCACAGCTCTGACACTAGCCTCTCCTCCACGTGGTATGCTCGTGACTGTTCTGAGTTCCCACCTGTAGAACCAAACCAAATATTCAGTGTCCATTTGGGCTCTCTCTCTCTCTCTCTCTATCTCTCTCTCTCTCTCTCTCTCTCTTTGTGAATGTATGCATGTGTGTATGTATGTGTGTTGTGGTGTTGTATGTTGGGTGTAGTTGTATTTAGATTTGATTCCTATGTTATTTTTTCTTGTGTAAGGACTCTATTTATTGTGAGATTAATGACTGCTGCTTGTGAGTAACTGGAATTTGCCAGACATAAGACCTGAACTTTACAAGCCAGAAGGGGTTACTTTGCCTCTCTTTCCTCTTTCCATAGAATCAGCATCACCAGATCATGGGAAACCAATCACTGCCCACACAAGGTGAGGCAGCTCAGCCACAACAGCTTCATTTCTGAGGTAAATACATGGATGAGAACAGGTGGTCTGTATGACCCTAAGCATTTCAAAGGCTCTCAGAGGACATGCTGTACCGAGGACTGTGGCAGAACTTGGATGGATGAGTGAACAAATGAAGGAAGTTTACAGAATTCTGCAGTCCAGTCCTTTCTTTACTACCTATCTCATTTCACAATATGATTGGAAGCAAACACACATAAACTGACCTTTAAAAATAAGCAGACAGAAGTGGCAGCCAGGTTTGGATTAATGCTTTGGGAGGATACCAGGAACAGTAAAGTTTTTGTCCCTTTTCTGTGGTGTCCCTTTGGCTGTGGTATCCAGGGATGTTCTTTCCACCACCAGCTTGGGGACTGGTGTTACCTGAATTTACCACTGGCACCCCAGGCCTGGAGAAGCTGTGGGCCCTCATCTGGGCTGGAGTATTCTCAAGCACAGTGTCTCCTACTCTATGTACTTCCAAGGCACAGTGAAGGACCGTGTTGACAGGGGAGGTCTCATCAGCTTTCAGAATTCGGGGGATCCCTGCAGCTAAATCAAATCAGAAGTTTCTCCTAGTAAACATGCTACTGTGTTGGGATTTTAGTTAAAGGAATCTAACTAGGGATTCTCCTATCTTATTGATAGAATGGACATCTCAAAGTTGACACTCCATGAAAGACCACACCTTCCTAGCACTAGGCAGCCCTGCTTGGTGTTTGCCTGGACCTCTAAAGGAGGTTGAAGAGATGCAAACTTATGATGAGCCATGTAGGAACTGGGGCAGAGGACACAGTGGTGTTCTCTGAGCCCAATGCCAGGATCCTGGAGCAAGGGGCTGGGAGTCAGCTCTCTTCAGACAGTGGCATGGTCTGACATTGCTTTGGCAGCTCTGCATTTAGAATTCATCACAGCAGTACAGTCACACCCAGGCTGTGGTTGCTTAGAGAATTAAGATGTTATGAACCACCTTTCACAACATTGCATTTCAAAAAGTGCTCATTTTATTTTGTCTGTTATTATTTATGTCCAAATGGAACTACAAATTGAATATGTACATGCCTAGCTTTGTGTTTTTCCTAATTCACACATTGTCTACTTGGTAAAAAATAATTTTCTGTTTATGATTTATGGTTAGATGTATTTGCATATTTGAGGCTGTAAGTCAAACAAAAAAATCCACTTATGTGTGTATTTGTGTGTATATATGAGTAAGTATATGTGTACATCTGTATTTGTATGTCTATGTGTATATGTATGTCTGTGTATATGTGTGTACATGTGCATGTGTTTATACATGTATATATATGTGTGTACATTTGTGCATGTGTATGTTTGCCTATGTCTACATATATCCATGTATATACATATATAGTATATATGTATGCATGCATATATGTGTATGAATGTTTATGTGTGTATATATGTATGTCTATGTGTGTTTATATATGTGTATATGTATATAGGTATGTATGCATGTATATGCTTGTATGTGTATTTGTGCATGTTAGGGTATTTGCAGTAAGAGCTTCTGTTCTCTGAGCACTGTTTACATATGATATTTTGCACAAATCAGGCTGCTTGCTCCTCTCACAGTCTTGTAGAGTGGCTGTCACTGTCTCTGCTCTTGTCTTTGAACTGGAGGAGATAGTGCTATAATATAACTTAACATGCCAGGGGAGAATCCATGTCCATGAGTTGGGGAAAAAAGTCGAACTTGCCCCAGCATCCGTGTTCAACCAGGTACCCAACCTGGTTCAACTATGTGCTCCACATCTATGGAAGAAAGGAGTGAGCTGTGGCCTGAGCCTTCATCTGAAGACTTGTCTCCCTGCCATGATTACACAGAGATTCCTCAGTGACCTGAGCTTCAGTAACTCTCAGCCTGGTTGGAATCCATCTGTAATCCTTGGGGGACTATCTGTAGCTGGCAGGGCTGTGCCTCAGACCCAGGGAATTAGACCCTGAGTGCTTATCACTCACCAGGGTCTGTGATGAATAGCCTGGGTAAATCATCTGCCACACCCACATGAAGGAAGAATTGCCTTAGCTGAGAGTCCCTGTGGCTAGGCAGCAGTAAGGAGTGCTATTGGCTGGTTACTTCCAAACAGAGGATTATGAATTTTAGTATCATTTGGATTCTGATCCAGCAGTCTGTGAGGGGAACAATCCTAAAACATTGACTATCTCTCCAAATTCTTGTTTGTTCCATGCCTTCCTAAGAGAATGTGGCTTATTCCTTAGCCCTATGTGATAGGTTTTATCTCAGCAAAGTATGTTGTTGTTCACAGTTTTCTCCCCCTTAAAAACCCCAAATGAAAAAAAAAAAAAAAAGCAGATATGGATTTGTTCTGGGAGGATGAAAGTCAGGGAGAGCTCTCCACACTCAGCATCCCCCAGGTTTCACCCTGGAAAAACAGGTAACAGCAAAAAGGGGAAGCTTGTTTCAAGGGCAAATGCTGTGGAAGGCTGAGTCTCTCTAGACTTTCAAATCTGATTTCTACCTCAGGTGTGCAGCCACAGCCCTGACGGTGTCTGTTCTGAGCTGCGGTCCAGGGTCTCCTGGGGACAGAAGCTTCATCTGGCCTGGACTTTAGGAATACTCTTGAAGTCCTGAGAAATTTTCCTGGTCAAGGGACAAGGAAGCAAGGACAGTACTCCAGCCCAACTCTGTGACCAGAAAAGTGAGTGACTCTGGGAATGGAAATCACAATAAGAAAGCAGAACCCTGGGAAGGGAAAACCCCAGTATAGAACACAAGGGCAGAACTGATGGTGGTTTGGGCTTGCCAAGGGGGAGCCTTCAAGCATGACATATTTCAGCCTGATAAAGAAAAAAACTCATAAGCTGAAGATGCTAAAACCTATGATATATGTGGCATGCATATGTACACATTTTGAAGTGATGCAAATTAGAAGGAACAACAACAAAAACAACAAAAAGACTGGGTCAAAGAACTGACTGAAACGGTGAACTTCTGCTCAAAATAATAAACTTCTGCATCAAAAATCTTAAAAGAGACTGAAAAAAAGATGAAAAACATGTTTGACAAAATGCATGAGCTCTGGTGGGGTGGGAGGGTAAGGATGGGGGAAAGGGTCTAGATTTGATTAGAAATTTTATATGAAATGCACAAAGCCTCAGTAAAAATTGGCTTTGAAAAAAAAGAAAGCAGAAACTCAGAAATATGAAAAACCCTCTTTATTTCTCAGACTCTGAAATGTGCTGCAAAAGAGTTTGTACATGATTAAAAAACCAAAGGAGGGCTGGAGAGATGGCCTAGCAGTTAAGAGCGCTGACCGCTCTTGCAGAGGACCCGGGTTCGATCCCCAGCGCCCACATGGCGGCCGAGAACCGTCTGAAACTCCAATTCCAGGAGAACTCCAGTTCCAGGGGAATCTGAGACCCTCTTCTGACCTCCGCGGCATTGCACGACACGGGTGCACAGACTTGCATGCAGACAGTACATTCATACACATACGGAAATAAATAAAATTAATAAAAAAAAAAAAAAAAAAACCAAAGGAAATGGAAAGGAACAATGGTGATAAAGGGAAAGAAGGAACCTGAGAAAGAGCAGTAGGAGACAGATGTTACTAAGGGGGAAATGGGTAGAATGGAGGTGTTTAAAAGGGAGGGGTAAAGGGAGGGTTACACAAGGAACTATGGGGTAAAGGAGAAGATGGGGTTCAAGAGACTTGTATTACCAAGGGAAAAATGGGGAAAATGGAGACACTTTAAATGGGAGGGCATGGGGGAGGGTTACACAGGGAGAGAGAGAGAGAGAGAGAGAGAGAGAGAGACAGAGACAGAGACAGAGAGACAGAGAGAGACAGAGAGGAGAGAGAGAGGAGATAAATAATGCCTAACTAGTGTAAAAATACAGAGGGAATCATATTAGTCCAAAAACCTACTAATGAATTACACATATAATATATCTGCATGAGTCCATGTGTATAGCTTAAGGCTACATAACAAGAAACAGTACTAGATAGGAGAAACCTTCCTTTCAGTTGTTGGCCGGGGTAGTCCAAGAGACTCCCCAAAATTACAGAGGCTATTGCCACAGCCCTTGATTACCTCCTAGAACTTGAAGGTAAGGCCTTTTTGCTGAAGATAGGACTTAACTTTAAGGACTAGAACTGGAGCAATAGAGCTAGAATTGGCCTGGAAGCCATTTCCCTTAAAGGCTAGCTCTGTAGCTTTGGAGAGTACAATGCTGCTAATGGAGAACATCAACCAATGATTCTAACCCCAATTTCAAGGACTAATAACCACATCATAATCAGCACAACAAAGGACACTGGTGCAAAAGTGGCACTTTTATCTTGAAGGTAATCAACAGTTACCTAATTGGACTGAAGCCAACTCAATGGGAGGAAACTCCTGTGTGGTACTGCAAACATATACAAATACACATGCCTGGAGAGGTAACAGATCTTAGAGAAAACCCCAAAGTGTTACATCCCTGGACTAATGTAATTTCTTTCTATGTGCAAAATACAGATCCTTATATTTACAGACAAGTATCCCACTAAAGAAGCTTCTTTTGCAACAGCTATAGACCATTAAAAAGTTCCATAACAGTTCACATACATAGATATTGCCTATGAACTGCTAAAGCCTAAGTGATATTTCTGCAATGCAACCTCTATACCTCAGGCTCATGGAACATAGAAAAATATGTGATAGAACACTATTGCACTTCTCAGTTCTTATCAATGCAGCTCTTTCATGAAACAGGAACACAAAAGGTCACAAATGGCCAAAGCATAAAGAGTAAGAGTCTGTACACTGCGGGTCCTTGACAAGACTCCTATGTTAAATTCCACCCACCCAGGGTTCAAGGACCTTTGCCCAAGAGGGAAGAGAAAGATTGTTGACTATACAGAAGTTGAGACCTACACACTCCTGGGACCTTTCTCATATGAACCTAGAGCAATGGTGTCAGCATGTACAAGACCCATGAAAATTCAAGCTTACAAAAATCCAGCAGAGAACTGTGGACTCTGCTGCATGACCCAATCTTAGTTAAAGAATTGTTGGAAGCTAATTAGTGCTGGGTGAGGAAGAGCTGATCTTAAAATGAGGGGCTATAGATAGGCTGACCAGATCCCAGTGGATGAACTTGCACTGAAGACAGCTGGGGACACTAACTTGACACAATAGTCCTTTACATAAATGACAGAATGTCTGCATTCCAGTGGGAGTGGGACTATAGGAGGGTGTCAGTGGGAAAGGGGGATAAAGATGATTAAGACTAATTAAGATGTTCTGTATGACACCTACATCAAAAAGATCATCCATCATGATGAAGTTGGAGTCATACCAGAGATGCAGGGATGGTTCAACATACACAAATCAATAAATATCATAAAATACATAAATGGACTGAAAGCCAAAAAGCACAAAATCATTTCAATTGATGCAGGAAAAGCCTTTGACAAGATCCAGCATCCCTTCATGTTTAAAGTCCTAGAGGGAATAGGACTGAAAGGAATATTCCTCAACATGATCAAAGCCATATATAACAAACCCACTGCCAACATCATCCTAAATGGAGAAAAATTGGAACCATTTCCCTTAAAAGTGAGAAGCCGGGTGTGGTGGTACACGCCTTTAATCCTAGCACTTGGGAGGCAGAGGCAGGCAGATCTTTGTGAGTTCAAGGCCATCCTGGTCTACAGAGTGAGTTCCAGGACAGCTGGGGCTACAGGGAGACCCTGTCTCAAAAAGACCAAAAATAAAAAAGTGAGAACCCAGCAAGGCTGCCCCTTATCACGACTCCTCTTCAATATAGTTCTTGAAACACTTCCTAGGGCAATAAGACAAGAGAAGGAAATTAAAGGAGTACTAATCAGAAAAGAAGAAGCTTTCCCTTTTTGCAGATGATATGATAGTTTACATAAGAGATGCTAAAAACTCCACCACAAAACTTCTAGAAATGACTAGGAGTTTTAGTAAAGTGGCAGGATACAAAATTAACCTAGAAAAATCAGTAGCCTTTCTTTACATCAACAATAAACCAGTGGAGAAGGAATATAAGAAGACCTTCCCACTCACAATAGCCTCAAAAATAATAAGATACCTGGGAATAAACCTAACCAAAGATACCAAAGACCTCTACAACAAAAATTTTAAACCCCTGAGGAAGATTGAAAAAGACATCAAAAGATGGAAAGACCTCCCATGCTCATGGATTGGTAAAGTTAATGTAAAAATGTCCATTTTGGCTAGGCGTAGTGGCACACACCTTTAATCCTAGCACTTGGGAGGCAGAGGCAGGCGGATCTTTGTGAGTTCAAGGCCAGCCTGGTCTACAGAGTGAGTTCTAGGACAGCTGGGGCTACAGGGAGACCCTGTCTCAAAAAGACAAAAAAAAAATGTCCATTTTACCCAAATTGATATACAGATTCAATGCAATCCCAATCAAAATCCTTATGAGCTTCTTCACAGATTTGGAAAAAGAATCCTTAAATTCATATGGAAAAACAAAGACTCTGAATAGCTAAAGCAACCCTGAGTGAAAAATGCAATATAGGGGGGATTGCTCTACCAGACTTCAAACTATATGACAGGGCCATAGTCATAAAGACAGCCTGGTACTGGCACAAAAACAGACCTGTTGACCAATGGAACAAAATTGAAGATCCAAACTTGAGCTCATACAATTTCAACCCCCTCATATTTGACAAAAGGGCAAAAATCCCTCAATGGAGGAAGGATAACATCTTCAGCAAATGGTACTGGCAAAGTTGGATCACTATTTGTAGACAAAATTAAACCCCTACCTTTCACCCTGTACAAAAATAAACTCCAAGTGGATCAAAGATCTCAACATGAAGCCTGAAACCCTGAAGGTGATAAAACAAAAAGTTGGCAACAACCTACAAGACATAGGTGTAGGAAAAGACATTCTAAATCAGACAGCAGCTGCACAGGAAATAAGGTCAACAGTTGACAAATGGGACCTCATCAAACTCAAAAGCTTCAATCAAGGAAGTGAAGAGAAAATCCACACAGTGGGAGGAAATCTTTAACAACGAAACATCTGACAGAGCATTAACGTCAAGAATATATAAACTACTCAAAAAGAAGTAAGAAAACAAATGACCTACTCAAAAGATGGAGTAAAGAGCTGAACAGAGACTCCATCAGTAAAGAATTAAAGATGGCTGAAAAACATCTTAAAAAGTGTTCAACATCATTAATAATTAAGGAAATACAAATTAAAACCACTCTCAGATATCTTCTCACTCCAGTATGACTAGCTAAGATAAAGAAAACAAAAGAGGACAGATGTTGGAGAGGTTGTGGAGAATACTCATCCACTGCTGGTGGGAATGTAAACTTGTACGACCACTATGGAAAGCAGTGTGGAAAAGCCTTAAAAGACTCAAAACGAGCCTACCACCTGACCCAGTCATACTACTCCTGGGCATATACCCAAAAGAGTCATCCTACCACAAAAATACATGCACATCTATGTTTATTGCAGTTCTCTTCACAATAGCAAAGAGCTGGAACCAACCCAAATGCCCCTCAACAGACAAGTGGATGACAAAAATGTGGTGAATCTACATAATGGAGTACTTATTCAGCAGTAAAAAAAAAAAAAAAAAAAAAAAAGACATCATGAATTTTGCAGGTAAATGGATGGAACTCTAAGCCATTATGCTAAATGAAGTAACACTGTCCCAGAAAAACAAAGGGCAAATGGTTTCCCTCATTTGTGGATGCTAACATCAAATCCCCCAGATGAAAGGCAAGCTGAACGTTATTGTTATATTTCTGTTTATCTGAGAGCAACTATGTTGTTATAATGTAAATCTCTCAAGGGATTCTAAAATCCACCCACCACTTATTTTCAGACTCTGTAATTACTGTATATGGGTAGAGAGTATGTATTCCTATTTTAGAGTAATATAAAATTAATGGAGGAAAATGTGAATTTCTAAGCATAAAAAGAGACTGAGAGAAAGTTATGTCAGAATGCATGATCTGGGGTGGGGTGGGGGCAGGGGGAAGGAAAAGGGAATATGCTTAAACTGAATTGAAAAATGATGTCTGAAATCTCTTTAATTAGATAGATAGATAGATAGATAGATAGATAGATAGATAGATAGATAGATAGATAGATAGATAGGACCATGAATAGCTGGGGGCCTTGAGAGGTTGCTCAATGGTTAAGAGCACTGGGTATTCTTGCAGAAGACACAGGTTTGAATCTCAGCACCCACATGGAAGCTAACAACAGTCTGTAACTCCAATTCCAAGGGATCCAGCACTTTACATTAACTGTGAGGAGTTCTTTCCTCCCTAGGCACTGCTCAATATGGGTGCACTTATAAGCATGCAGGCAATACCCTTATACACATAAAAAATAAATAAATAAATAAATAAATAAATAAATGGAATGTGAGAGGGTGGGGTGTGACTCAGTGATTGTAAGCTTGTCTAGCAGGCATGAGGCCTTGGGTTCTAAAATCACCATGTCACAGACCTTGCCACATAGCCAGAAGTCTCACATGATTCTCATATTCCATCCTGGTGGCTATGAAGTTGGGATAGATCTGCTAGGAGTTAGGGGTTGGAGATGAGGTAAATATGATCAAAATACATTGTATGAAATTTTCAAAAAATTAATACACATATATTTTTCAAATAAATAAAAGGTGAAATAAGAGAACTGGTGATAACTAATGTTTGTGAGTTCAATCCTGAGTACTGCCAAGTAAAAAACAATAAGACATTGTTGCAGGCAGCATACTAAGGAACTAACTCTTTTTTTTCCTGCGGGTGAGGCATCCCATAAGCTGTTCTTTCATTGAAGTATCATGAAACGGCCCAAACTGCCAATACTAACTACTTATAGTTCTCTGAAAATAACAAATTATCTCTCAATAAACCAAGCAAAGGTGTTTAAGAAAAATTCTGGTTTTCTTTAAATGCCTTTCTGCCTCTATCTGCTTTCTCTCTGTAATTCTATTCAGTGTATGGTGCTGTGGGTAGATTTTTAGGGTGACGGTGCCTTATATCCCAGACTTTGATGACAACACCTACTGTTTTCTTTCTGCCTGCCTCATGGCAAATCTTACAGAGGCTTGTAGTCATCCTTAAACTTCTGTGCTTCTCTGGTATAGCCTTTTGAGTTCATTTTAAGGTTGTTGTTTTTCTTGTTAACTGTTAACAATTTGAGTATAATATATCCAAGGAGATTTTCTTTTCATATATATATATATATATATATATATATATATATATAAATATATATATATATATTCTCCCCAGGCTCATTGAATTTCATATATGGATTGGGATGTGGTTTCTCTCAAATTTGGAAATGTTAGTCACTCATTTTTCAAATCCCCCCACTCTTGTGTGATTTCAGCAGCATCCTTCTGTGTCTCTTAGGCCAAGTTGATGTTGACAGCAGCTCATAGGTGCTGGGAACCAAACCCAGGTCCTCTGCAAGAGCAGTCAGTGCTCTTAACCACTGAGATAAGTCTGCATTATGTAGAGAAGACTGGCCTAGAACTGGTTATTCTCCTGCCTCAGCATCCTGAGATGTGCATACACTGCCATACCCAGATGCTTGCTAACTTTGATTGGAGATCAGAGGTTAAACAACTGCCATCATCCTCAGTTTTATGTGACAGAGTCTGAGTCAGGCGTGTAGTCTGGGTTCTTTCTCTCCAACACTACTCTCGGAGTTGGGCCATGGTGTTGGCAGAGGCATCCTCCATGTGAATTAACTCCCCCACAGCTACAGTATTTTATCTGTTACCGCAGAAAATGAAGTCTATTAAGGAAACACTCTCTCTCCTGTGCATTCATCAGTGCAAGGATTGTGTGTTTTCCTAACTGTACATCATGCTGGGAATCGTGTATCTAACTTCACAGCGGGGATGTCCAGACAGATACCAGGGAGTCATCAGGGCCTGAATCTCCAGAATACTATGGAAGAAAAGTTGGAAGCACAGGAGATGGCAGCTGTGGGTGAGTCTTTATAAACACTCAGTTACACATTTACACAGCAACACAGTCTGTCTTCATAGGGAAGAAATGAATGGCCCTTAGGAAAGTTCTTTTTTTTTTTTTTTATTTTATTTATTTCTGTATGTGTACGAATGTATTGTCTGCATGCAAGTCTGTGCACCCGTGTCGTGCAATGCCGCGGGGGTCAGAAGTGGGCGTCGGATTCCCCTGGAGCTGTAGGGATGGCCTCTCAGAACCTGCCTTTGAAAACTGATTTCTATGTAAAACTGATGAGTTTTTCCTGGAACATTGGCAAAACACCGTTGCTTATACAAATTGGATTTGAAATTGTTTCTTATCAGAAATGAGACCCTAAGTAACATCTTAAACTCTTCCACGATATCCTTTCTCTGAAGTATTCTTTCAAGAACCAAATTACAGAGCTCACAGCACAGGAACAGTGACATGGCCCAGGCTCCAGCATCTCAAGATGACAGGACAACTTGGAACTGTCAACACCTTCCTCTAACTCTGTCTTTGGTGTACAATGACGTGAAGACACTGCACCATGGAGAGATATGGCTTTAACAATAAAGAAAGATGATACAGCCTCAGGTTTGCCACTTGATTTTCAGCAAGTTGCTTTTAGTAAGCATATTTCCCAGGGCTGGAGAAGGGCTCAGCATTAATTGCTGCTCTTGAAGGGAACTTGAGTTTGGTTTCCAGCACCCAGGTCTAGAAGTTGACAACTGCCTATAGAACCAGCTCCAGGAATCCAGTGGCCTCTTTTCTCTAAACAGGCAACTAGACTCATGTGCACACACACCCACATATGCATAGAATTAAATAAAAATAAATCTTATTGAAAAGAACATTTCATTTTCGTAGCAGAAACTTTGGAGTCGTGCCCCATCTTATGCTGACTGCACTTGGTTTAGTTCCCTGGTCAGTGGGAGGGGCCTCACACAGCCAGCTTTTACCGTACACATCATACTATAGCAAGTGACTTTCTTTAAATAATAATGAAACTTTTTCCTTAATACTGGCTTAAAACTTGTCGTTCTGTCTTGGCCAGAAATGGGCAACGTGTCTTTTTCTGAGACAATCACATGTGACGTCCCCCACACAAAAGAGGCCCAGCAGGAGGGAAGGCTGTGAATTCATTGAAAAGTTACTTATCAAAGGAATTCATTTGAAATCAAAGGAGGAAGAGGTAGCAGGACTCTGTTTTCTTGCTTTCACTATTAACAGAAAGCTGAGCCATTGGGTTATACAGGGAGAAGTGTTAGAGGGGAAGTGTTGGTGAGTAAAGCCAAGTGAATGTTCCCACCTATTCCTGTGTTCTCACTCAATAACACACAAAGTGCACAACGCGTGTGAGTTATTACATCAAATTTATCACACTCACCCATATCAGCTAGGACCACTTAACTTTTTAATTTTAAGGGGATAAATCTTGAATCTTAGGAAATAAAATCTTAAGGACTCACAGTTATTACGTAGCAGGGATGGAGTAAAAACAGTAATCTAAACAGGGCTGGAGAGATAGCCTAGCGGTTAAGAGCACCAACTGCTCTGCCAGAGGACCCGGGTTCAATTCCCAGCACCCACATGGTGGCTGAAAACCGTCTTTAACTCCAGTTCCAGGAGACTCTGACGCCCTCTTCTGACCTCCGCAGCATTGCACGACACTGGTGCACAAACCTACATGCAGACAGTATATTCATACACATAATAAAATAAATAAAAATTAAAAAAAAAAACAGTAATCAAAACCTCTGCAAAGCCAGAGCCCCCATTAACTGTGACAGCCTGACTCCCACTTTACAGAGTATGTATAAACAAGCACGGGTATGTACAGTCTTTGATGAAAAGCTTTGTCCACACAGCATGGTGTCCACAAGAGTACTCATCCTCATAGACAAAGGTGCCATCAATATGTTCCTTTTCTCTATAGAGTAGTATTCCATGGTGTGGATGTGCTATAGCTTGTTTTACCAATCCACCCATTGACGGATATCAGAAATGTTTCTAATTTTGACTGTTTCACATTTATTTAGTGTGTGTTGGGGGACACACTAATGGAGATGAGAGGACAATTTGCAGGGGTGAGTTCTCTGCTTCTGCCATGTGGGTCTAAGGGATAAAATTCAAATTGTCAGGCTCCATGGCAAGCAACTTTTTCCATTGAACCATCTCAGTAGCCTAGAAATGTGACTTTTGAGAACAGAAAGCAATAAGTTCATGGTATAAGACTGATGTGACATTCTTTCTTCTTAAAGATTTATTTTGCTTTTAATTATGTGTACATGCGTCTGCCCATGTGTGAGAACACATGCGTGTATGGGAACCCAGACAGTCCAGAGGAGCTGGATCCCTTTGGAGCTGGAGTCACAGGTGGTTGTGAGCCACCCAGAGTGGGTGCTGGGAATTGAACTCAGTTCTTCTGCTAGAACAGTGAGTGCTCTTAGCCACTGAGCCCACTATCCAGCCCTGCCATCATTTCTAAATTCAAACTTCGGAAGTTAACCATATTTTCCCAAATGGAGCGAAAGTGGTTTTGGCTCCTAACAGGTTTACTTGGCATGAGAACACTTTAATTTACTGTTGCTTGTCATTAATTAATTAATAATTATTTATTTATTAATGTTGGAGACAGAGTCTCCCTGTAGCCCCAGCTACCCTGGAACTCACTATGTAGACCAGGTTGGTCTCAATATCATAAAGATCTGTCTACCTCTGCTTCCTAAGTGCTGGGATTAAAGGCATGAGCTATAACCCTTGGCAAATGCTGGAGCTTTGAAATAATCATTTTGTCGCCTCTGAATGTGACCACTGCAGAGGTGCCTTGGAGCCAGGGAGCAAAGATGCCATCCGGACAGACAGGTCCCTAAGCAGGGTTTCCCACTGCATATCCAGAACAAGTCTGAGGGTCATCAACAGACTGATCCTGTAGAACACAAGGAGCTGGTCAGTGTGAACTAGTTCCCACTTGTCCAAGCAACTCTAATGCAGCCATTGAGTTGGGGCTGCTCTTTCCAGCTCACTGAAGGCCTGGGTTTGTGCATAGGCTGCCTGCTGGTTATGGCGAGGCCGACCTGCATCATACTGGCTTTCCTACCTACATCAAGTCTGAAGATCTGAATATTCCTAATGGTTCTTCTTAGCCAGACAGGCTGGGATGCACTTTATTTAGGGTGCACCCCTCCACAGCCAAGTAGTCCTGTCTTATTTGATCCTATGCATTGTGTAAATAGGAGACTGGACTACAAATTACAACTTGGGAAAGAAAGGCTTGGCCAATTAAAATGCTAACCACTTGATTGAAATGGCTCAATTATGAGAAAGCCATATTGTAAGTTCACACAGAACAAAGATTCTGCACGGAATGTCTTCTGGGTGGAGCATTCCGCCCAAAACATGTTTGAAGTCATAATAAATAAACAGAATCTCTGCTTCAAAAACCTGAATGTGGGGATTAGAAGAAAGCAGACAAACGACCCCTTTGTACAAACAGTGCTTCCTCCCCTTTTACACTGACTAACTGACAACTGTGTGAGGCTTTTCTTTATTTCCTTCCAGAGGGAAGAAAAGATTTGAGTTGGCTGAGGGCCCATTAGCACACTAGCCGGAGATCAGCCATCTGTCCCAGCTGCCGCTGCCTTCAACTGCCACTCTAATTGACAATGAACCCAGAGACCTGTAATAATTGTGGCTGCTGAGTGACTTGGGCAGGTAACTCCTTCCTTTTAGAATCCATCTGTCCCTGCTCCATGCCTGTCTGTCCCCAGGCCACTGCTCTCTGGGAGGCAGCAGAGCCCTGCTCTGACCCAGGACCCGCCTTGGAGGGGAGACTGTGCTAGGACCCGGGGACAGCAGGCCCTCAGTGAAACTGAAACCCTCCACAAACATGCAAGATTGTCATCCTGTCATCAGGCACCCACAGCATCTGTCACTCAGCCTGGCCTGTTTGGGAAGCCGAGAACCAACTATTTTTGCTTATCAAGTTTGTTTCATCAGAAATCTGTATTTATGGGAGTTGGTTTTCTCCTTATGTTTTGGTAAATTTACCTTAAATTCAGTTTGACAGCCTGTGCAGCAAACTCCAGGAATCTGCCTGCCTCTGCCTCCCCAGCAACGGACTTACAGGACAATTACCACCCCAGGCCTTTTGCATGGGCTCTGGGGTTCTGAGCTCACATTCTCTTGCACACCCTACAAGCACCTTACTAACTGAGCCATGTCACCAGCCTCTTTTCTTTTAATGTCTGGCTGCCTTTAAGGCAGAGCCATGGTGTCAGGTGCAGTGCATCCTCCCCTGGAACTGCAGGGCCATTGAACACAGCAGAACACTGCAGAAGAGACCAGGGCCTCATGTGCTGAACTTGACTCTTACAGGTATCATTTTACAGTTGATTTCACACTCTGAAAATGTCCATCTTATGATAAGCCCTTCAGACATAACCTCAGGAAACCACCTTTGGAGACAGGATTGAGGAGGTGTGAACAGCCCAGCCAGCAGGCCAGAACTCATTCTGTGCCATGAGAGTCCATCCTGCCCTTAACAAGCTCGCTGTGGTCAGCATCTTGTTTCAGATGCAGACAGGAGAGGCCACGGCCATCTCTCTGTACATCTCAGGAAGCATAGATCGCATTCCTCTGAGAAAGCAAGTCTCGGCCCCATGCTGTCCTCCTCTGATTATGTCTTGTTCCCTGTGCAGAACCTGTGCTGTTTCCAGGAGAAAGCACGGGAGGAAGGGTGAGGGCCGCTAGGACAGCTAGAGCAGCTGGGTCCCCAGGATTCAGAGACAGACCAGACTGAAAACCAATGCTTTCTTCAGTCCTGGTTCTGTACTGTCCAGGACAAGATGGAATTCCACAGAGAGCACCAGCTTGGCCTCCCCTGACGCTGGGGCAGACTCCAGTGGCCTGTGCTCCTCACATACTCCTGGCAGGCCTCACACAGCTACACCAGCCATAGCTGCAAAAAGAAGCTTTGAACATCAGCACTGGGAGGTGCTCAAGAGAAGTTATAGGACTGTGGTGACTGAGAAGAGTGTGGGAAGGCAGGAAGCCACCCCTCCCCACAGGATATGTAGGAGGGAAGCTGGAGACTGAGCCTGAGACTAGAGAAGAGGTATTCTCAGGGAAGCCAGCAGGCTTCCTACAGACTGGCAGGGTGAGTGGTGAGGTCAGATGGGTAAGGCCTCATGCCAGGAGTCAGAATCCATAGAAAAGAGAGGAGCAGGAGTTTCACCCACCTAAGTGTTGGGGAGGGTCGCATCAAGTCCTGCATCAAGTCCTAGACTCACAGGGCACTGCATCCACCTGTGGATACCGAGGTTACTATGAAGCTTCTCTTCACATTGTCAAGATTTAGCAGAAGAAAATGCACACAAAGTGTTACACAACTTTATACCTGCATGCAAATTTACTGTTAAAATGTGAATCTCTAAATGTGTTTAGAAATCAACCTATAGTTTATTTTCAGAATTTTTAATTTTTTTATTTTAATTTTATTTGTTTTGCATGTGTATGGATGTGCTGTCTGCATGCAGGTTTGTGCACCAGAAGAGGGTGTCGGATTCCCCTGGAACTGGACTTAAGGACGGTTCTCAGCCACCATGTGGGTGCTAGGGATCGAGCCCGGGTCCTCTGCAGGAGCAGTCGGTGCTCTTGGCCGCTGGGCCATCTCTCCAGCCCTATTTTCAGAATTTTTAATTTTGGCTTCTGTGTGGTGTGTATATATGCATATTTGGGAATAATATAAAAGAAAAAAAGAAAAAAAGTGTCTGAACATTAGTCTATGTGTATACCAGGGGCTATATGGCAAGGAGCACAGTGTCAACACAGGCTATTTCCAGAGCTCTTGGAAATCTACTAGAACTCAAAGATAAGACCCTAGTGCTGAAGACAGGTCTTACAAATTTTGGATACGAGACTTGGAGCAATGGACCAGGAACTGACCTGGAAGCCTTCTCCCTCAAGTTTAGCCCTGGTAGTTCTAAAGGATACTATCCAAGGTGCTAAGGGAGAAAAATCAATTGAGGGTCCAACCTGATAACTCTAACGACTGGCACAGCAAGCTCCCTCTATGGGAACAATAGTGAGAGGTTTATCTGAGGGGTAACCAAGGGCTGTTTAATTGGATTTAAAGCCCTCTAGATGGGTGTGAACTCATGGATGGCACTGTAAGCACAGCCAAATACACATGGCTAGAGAGCTCATAGAGCCTAGAGAAAACCCTATCATTATCATATCTCTAGAAAAATGAAATTTCTTATTGTATGCTTAATATGGATCCTTATATTTACAGACAAGTATGCCATGCACCACTCATCAGGCAAGCTTCTTTTTGCAATAGGGGTGACCACTGCAGAGTTCCACAACTGCTCACACAGAAAATATATGTCTGAGAGATGCCCAGTCCTAAGTGACACATCAACAACGGACCCTCTACACTTAAGGCTCATGGAACACAGAGGAACAGAGGAACAGGGGGTAGAAAGAATACTAGTGCACCCCTCAGCTCTCAACAGAAAAGATTTCTTATACAACACAGCATGATGCACACAGAAGGCTACAACTGGCAAAATTTTAAAGAAAAAGTGACTGCAGGGCATGTGTCCCTGTAGGACTTCTATATTGAACCTCACTCAGGCTGAGGGACCATTGCAGAAGAGGGGGCAGAAAGATTGTAAGAGCCAGGGTTGGTGCATGAACATAAGGAAACAGGCTTTCGGGCCACTGAAAGTTTACAGGTGAAGTTGTGACAATGATGGAGTTAAACACAAGACTCAAGCCAACTCAATCAGAGAAGGACCCAGAGTGAAGCAAGGCAAATGCTGGCCAGCAGGCACCACCCTGGGAACTGTTTGGACAGATTACTACAGGGAGAGGGAGAATAAACCTTACTTACAATTTTCGATAGGCTGACTAGACTCCAGCGGATGAATTCGCACCTAAGGACATCGGGATACAAATGCTTGACTGGATTGTACGTAGCATTTATGGCAAAGTGCATGAGATCAGTGTGGGAGGATCTAACTTTGGTTAAGAACTGTTGTTGATGTACAAAAGCTCAATAAAAACTTAAGAAAAAAAGATTTAGCAAAAGAAATAGCAATAGCTTTCTCCTCTCTCTCTCTCTGCTTAGATGATTAGGCTGGGCTTGCTGTGGACATGAAGAAAACAGCTTCTGCCTGACTAAAAGAGATATCTGAGCTTGACTGGTTTTGCTTTCTTTTACTGAGAAGGTAAATTAAAATTTTAGACTTAGAGCCTCAGAGATTTTTTAGGTCGATGTATAGAAATGACTGTACTCGCTAAGGATCAGACAGCAACTTGACCTTATTCAAGGGCTGCAAATTAGAAGCGGAGCTCACTCAGACTCTTTTCACTATGAGGAGAGATCTGTAGTGGAGCCCTCCATCTGTCCACCCTTATGTGGATAGATGAGTGTTCTTGTGTGATTCATCTGGTCATCTGCAGCACTGCATTCAGATGCCAAATTCTGGACTCAAAGGCTGGATTCTCAGAGTCAAAGACAACCCTGGAGGATTCCTTTTCTACCATATGTCATTCCTCAAAACCAAGAGATTTTAGGGCTGCTGGAGAGATAGGTCAGTTGGTAAAGTGCTTGCCATTGAAGAATGAAGGTCTAATTTCAATCTCCAGAGCCCACATAGACAGCCAGGCATAACAGTGCATGCCTGTAACCCAGTGCTCAAGGACAAACAAGCAGATAGATCCCTGGGGCTTGCTGGCCAGCCAGCCTGATCTACTTGGCAGATTCATGGCTCAAGGAGAGATCCTGTCTCAAACACAGGTGGATGTGCCTGAGGAACAAACCCAAGGTTGACCTCTGAAACTATCACACATACACATGTGCACATGCACCCACATCCCTGCACACACACACACACACACACACACACACACACACACACACACCAAGTGTTTTCAGTTCTTCGCTGACTTAATTGTAATATCTTAGAGCTGACACCAATTCTTTGAACATTGGGGATAATTTCTTCTTTGTTCTTATTCTTTTAAGTTGAACCCCTTTTTGCATGCTAATTAGCTCTTTTCATTCCCTTGTGCTCCCTCCTTGGGGACTGTTTAAGTTGCAGCCTCTTTTCATAGCCAGACTTTGGTCCTGTTAATTTTCTTTGAGCCAATCCTCCCATATTTTCAATAGTTACTGTCTTATCCAGGGCCTTTCCAATTTATCTATATCTTCAAGATCTCCAGAAAAACCCAGCACTCTAAAAATAAACAGAGCTTCAGGTCTCTCAATTCATGATCAACAGCATCATTAAACTTTTATTTGTTGGTTATTTAATGTTGTCCCTCTGATGCTTAGCTTTCCTTGAATACTCTTACCTGTGTGTGTGTGTGTGTGTGTGTGTGTGTGTATTTTTAATTACTTATCTATTTATACAACATAAGTAATTGGGGAGATCCTATTTAAGTAACTGTTTTATGGGACAGTATGTCAGGGAGGCCAAGAGAAACAGATATGCTCCAGGCTCTCAGTGGGTAAATGTCTGCTTGTGGATGTGCTAGAGCACTTGTAGATTGCATGATCATGTCCCCTGGGTACCAAAAGAGAGACCCAAATCAGGGACAGGGTATACCTAATGCTTAAAGGTGCAGGCATGTGGGGATCATTCAATGGTGCCTAGGTTGTTTGATCCTAGCAGAAGCTAGAACAAGTCATGACAGCTTCACAGATGAGTGAGGTGTAGGTATAGATACCAAGGTGACTGACACAGGCATGGGGATATGCACAAGAGAGAATGAAAAAATAAAACTAAAGGAGGCAACTAATCTATCTTGAAAAGCAGGGGCTCCCAGTGAAGAACAGGAGCTCACACATGTAAAGGTTGAGAAACAGAAAGATAGGGGAAGATTGAAGAGCACAGGGACCCTGCCCAGACAGAAGTGATGTGCACATGGGCTGGAAGCCACGAGCAGAGGATAATGCAGTACTTCCTGCACATTGTGCCAGTCTTCAGAGCATTAGCCAGGGAAAGCTTAACATTGGGCCTTGTTGTCCTCTTTCTGGTTCTCAGAGTTTGCTTCACCACCTTAGGTAAGCCAGATCTTGTTAAACTCCTATATGTCACAGTAGGGAACACTTCCCTTAATATATTCGTACCATATATTTATAACCTGAGGTACAAAGTGAAATCATTGTTTCTTCCTGGGCTCATCTCTACCAGTTTTTAACTGCCCTTGGAACACATTCCCAGAGCATCTTTGCTGTGAGCAGGAGAAACTGGAGATGCCCCCAGTGCCTTTTCCACAGCTGGCATATTTTTCAGTCCTGTTCTGTATACCTGGAACTCATGCACCTGCTGTTCCAGCACCAGTTAGTAAAACCAGGTACTGGGCTGGAGAGATGGCCTAGCAGTTAAGAGCGCCGACCGCACTTTCAGAGGACTCAGGTTCGATCCCCAGCACCCACATGGCGGCCAAGAACCATCTGAAACTCCAATTCCAGGAGAATTCCAGTTCCAGGGGAATCTGACACCCTCTTCTGACCTCCGCGACATTGCATGATGTGGGTGCACAGACCTACATGCAGACAGTACATTGATACACATACAGAAATAAATAAAATAAAATAAAATAAAATAAAGAAAAACCAGGTATTGATCAGTGGGTGTTCTGATAAAGGCACTCCTATGCAACTCATCTGCCTGCAGGACCCTGCACTGGTGAGGAGAAGTGGGAAGGTCCTTGTGACTCCCATAAACCAGGTGACTTCCTGGAATACTTTGCCTGAGGCTGATCATAGGGAAATGAAATGTGGTCTTTGGACCCATCTGAGGTCTCTGAATGGGGTTGATAAAGCTGTGCACCTTTCCTTTTTTTTGGGGGGGAGGTGCTTTTCAAGACAGGGTCTCCCTGTGGCCCCCAACTGTCCTGGAACTCACTCTGTAGACCAGGCTGTCCTGGAACTCCCAAAGATCTGCCTGCCTCTGCCTCCCAAGTGCTAGGATTAAAGGTGTGCACCACCATGCCCAGCTAATAAAGCTGTGTACCTTTCTGAAGTTAGCTGTTCCTCCATGGTGATCCATCTGCACAGCCCTTGTTTCTCAGTGCTGTTTGACATTTGTCAAAGGACATCTTTGAAGTGTGGTAACAGTTGAGGGGGAATGTGTTGCTTCTGACATCACTTCCATGCTGTAAGGCCATAGGTATGACGTGTCCTTTCATTCAAAAAGATCAAGTGTGAGTCCTGATGGTTCATCACATTAAATTTGTTTGAGACCCTGTAAACAATATCTCAGCTGCATACTGAGTTGAAGATATTTTCTCAGCTTAAAAATATTATTGGAGAGCATGTGGCATAAGTGGACTTCACCTGTGTCCTGCACAACATCAGTCTGTGAAAGAGCAGGTGAGTCCTGCCTGCCTTGGTGCTTTGGCCCCATGGAGGCTTGGTATTACCTCGGACTGGGACCATCCAATCTTTGGGTTCCAGCATGTGATACGGGTAGAGTTAGATGCACACACAGCACACAGCACAACCCCAGCGTGTGTTCAGTAGGTGGCATGAGTTGACCAAAAGGCTATCAGTGAAATCCACCCCACCTCAGCCTGGGGGAGTGGTGGTGCAAAAGATCTAGCAAGCACAACATTAGTGATTATAGTCTGTGCAGCCAACATTGAGGCACTAGAATCCAAAGAAACAAATAAACAAACAAATCCACATGCCAAAGACACAAAGAAAAACATGAGAAAAGCTCATAATAAATCCACACAAACTCTACCAACCCTACAGAAGATTCCTACAACAAGATCTCCCTGGAAGGAAACCAAGACATGGACCTTAGAAGAACAATTGTGGACATATTCAAAGAAATTAGAGAACTAAGGGAAGAGAATGAAAAACTCGAGAAGGACCAAGAGGGTGATAATGATAAACATTGGGAAGAACTAAAGGAGAAAATCACAAACTCTGGAAGGAAGTGGAAACATTGAAAATATCCCAGGCCAAAATGCAAATGACCAATGAAGCAAGGAGCTACAAGATGAGAATGACAGGCTCCAGAAGGAAGTGGAAATAGTAAAGAAATCACAGGATAAAATGAAAAAGGAAATCAAACATTCATCCAATCAACAGGAAAGGATGGGGAAAACCCTCAGAAACAGAAAGGAAGAAGCAGAAAAAAAAATATCAGACCTGCAGGATAACATGGACCAACTAGAATGCTCAAGTAAAGATTATGAAAAATTAAAAAATCACAAGACTGGAACAACCAGAAAATGTGGGACACTATGAAAAGACCAAACCTCCACATCATAGGGATAGAAGAAGGAGAAGAATCCCAAGACAACACTATTGACCAGATCTTCAACAGGATAATTGAAGAAAATTTCCCCAAACTGATTAAAAGACAAACCCATACAAATACAAGAAACACATAAAACACCAAACAGACAGGAGCAGAAAAGTAATTCTCCATGCCATGTAACTGTTAAAACACTAGATGCTCAAAACAAAGACAAAATACTGAAAGCCACAAGAGTAAAACAAGTTACATATAAGGGGAAACCCATCAGAATCACAGCTGACTTCTCAGTCCAAATGATGAAAGCTAGAAGAATGTGGACTAAAGTAGTCCCAGTACTAAACGACTTTAGATGCCAAACCAGATTACTATACCCAGCAATAATGTCAATTATATTTGAAGGAGAAAGAAGAATCTTTCACAACATGAACAAGATGAAAGAATACATTTCTAAGAAACCAACACTTCAGAAAATCCTCAAAGCAATCCAAAGAACAGGGGAAAGGAGCAACTATCCCTAAGCAATTAAAGAGAGAAAGCAACAAAAGCATAACAGAGTAAATACAAGCCTAGACAAAGAATGCAAACAAAAAATAAGACAAAAGGAAGCAACACACATCTCTCAATAATAACCTTAAATACTAATGGTCTAAACCCCCCAATCAAAAGGCATAGACTGGGAGAATGGATTAGTAAACTGAACCCTTCTATATGCTGTCTACAAGAAACTCATATCACTCTCAAGGACACACACCACCTTAGAGTAAAAGGATGGAAAAAAAAATATTCCAAGTGAATGGTACCAAGAAACAAGCCAGAGTGGCTACTCTAATATCACACAAAATAGATCTTAAAGTAAAATTAATCAGAAGAGACAAAGAGGGACATTACATCCTTGTCAAAGGAACAATGAACCATGAAGACTTTACAATCCTAAATGTCTATGCACCAAACGCTGGTGCACCTAACTTTATAAATACTACTTGGCAGGACCACAAGACAAAGATTAATCCTAACACACTAATTCTCGGGGACTTCAACATCCCACTGAGCCCCTTGGACAGATCAACAGGACAAAAAATAAACAGAGAGACATCAGAACTGAACAATACAATACACCAAAAGGACCTAACAGACATCTACAGAATATTCCACCCAAACACCAGAGAATATACTTTCTACTCAGCACCTCATGGAACATTCTCCAAAATTGACCACATACTGGGGCACAAAAGAAATCTCCACAAATACAAAAGGATTGAAATAATTCCATGAATTATATCAGACTACAGTGCAACACACCTCAATATGAACACCAGAATAAGCCCAACTAGCTACAAGAACATATGGAGACTAAACAAAATCCTGAATAATGAATGGGTCAGGGAAGAAATAAAGAGTGAAATAAAAGTATTCATGGAACCAAATGAAAAAATCAGTACAACACAACAAAACCTGTGGGATACTTTAAAAGCAGTCTTGACAGGGAAATTTATAACCCTAAGTGCCCACATCAAAAAACAGAAAGGGAACAAATAATCTAACACGACAGCTAAAAACACTTGAGAGACAACAACAAATGAACCCTAAACCCAAAAGACAGGAAGAAATAACAAAAAATCAGAGCAGAAATCAATGAAATAGAAACAAAGAAAACAATACATAAAAATCAATGAATCCAAAAGCTGGTTCTTTGAAAAGATAAACAAAATAGAAAGATCTCTAGCACGGTTAACCAAAGAGAGAGAGAGAGAGAGAGAGAGAGAGAGAGAAACTCCAAATCGATAGTATTCATGATGAAAGGGGAAATATCGCAACAGACAAAAGATCCAGACAGTCATACAAAAATATGTCAAAAACCTATAATCCACTAAATGTGAAAACCTAAGAGAAATGGATGAATATCTGAAATCCTGAGAGTGAAGAAAGCTTAACCAAGAAAAGATTGACAGTTTAAACAGACCCATAATATTTGAGGAAATTGAAGATGTAATTAAAAACCTCCCAACTAAAAACAGCCCAGGTCCAGATGGTTTCAAGGCAGAATTCTATAAAACATTTAAAGAGGTCCTACAACCATTGATACTCAAACTGTTCAGAAGGATACAAACAGAGGGAATTCTCCCAAACTCTTTCTATGATGCCACCATCACTCTAATACCAAAGCCAGGCAAAGGTTCAAGCAAAAAAGAAAGCTATAGACTGATCTCACTAATTAACATAGGTGTAAATATTCTCAACAAAATACTTACAAATTGCATACAGACCCACATCAAAAAGATCATCCAACATGATCAAGTTGGATTCATACCAAAGATGCATGGACTGTTCAACATACACAAATAAATAAATATCATAAAATACATAAATGGTCTGAAAGACAAAAACCACACAATCATCTCAATTGATGCAGAAAAGCCTTTGACAAGACTCAGCATCCCTTCATGTTTAAAGTCCTAGAGGACTTTAGGGACTGAAGGAAACATTCCTCAACATGATCAAAGCCATATATAACAAACCCACAGCCAACATCATCCTAAATGGAGAAAAATTTGAACCATTTCCCTTAAAGGTGGGAACCCAACAAGGCTGCCCCTTATCAGCACTCCTCTTCAACACAGTTCTTGAAACACTTGCTAGGGCAATAAGACAAGAGAAGGAAATTGAAGGAGTACTAATCAGAAAAGAAGAAGTTAAGCTATTCCTTTTTGCAGATGATATGATAGTTTACCTAAGGGATGCTAAAAACTCCACCAGAAAACTTCTGGAAATGATTAAGAGTTTCAGTAAAGTGGCAGGATACAAAATTAACCTAGAAAAATCAATAGCCTTTCTTTACACCAACAATAAACAAGTGGAGAAGGAATATAAGAAGACCTTCCCACTCACAATAGCTTCAAAAATAATAAAATACCTGAGAATAAACCTAACCAAAGATACCAAAGGTCTCTACAACAAAAATTATAAACCCCTGAAGAAGGAGATTGAAAAAGACATCAAAAGATGGAAAGACCTCTCATGCTCATGGATTGGTAAAGTTAATATAGTAAAAATGACCATTTCACCCAAATTGATATACAGATTCAATGCAATCCCAATCAAAATCCCTATGAGCTTCTTCACAAACTTGGGAAAAAATTCTTAAATTCATATGGAAAACAAAAGACCCTAAATAGCTAAAGCAACCCTGAGTGAAAAAATGCAATACAGGAGAGATTGCCCTACCAGACTTCAAGCTATATTACAGGGCCATAGTCATAAAGATAGCCTGGTACTGGCACAAATACACACCCATTGACCAATGGAACAAAACTGAGCTCATACAATTTCAGCCACCTTATAATTGACAAAGGGGCAAAAAACCTCAATGGAGGAAGGATGGCATCTTCAGCAAATGGTGCTGACAAAATTGGATCACCATTTGTAGAAGAACAAAATTAAACCCCTACCTTTCACCCTGTACAAAAATCAACTCCAAATGGATCAAAGATCTCAGCTTGAAACCTGCAACCCTGAAGGTAATAGAAGAAAATGTTGACAACAACCTACAAGACATATACATAGGAAAAGACTTTCTAAATCAGACAGCAGCTGCATAGGAAATAAGGTCAACAGTTGATAAGTGGGACCTCATTAAACTCAAAAGCTTCTGTACAGCAAAAGAAACAATCAAGGAAGTGAAGATAAAACCCACAGGGTGGGAGGAAATCTTCAGCAGTGATACATCTGACAGAGCATTAATGTCAAGAATATATAAACTACTCAAAAAACAAAGAAGAAAACAAATGACCTACTCAAAAGATAGAGTAAAGAGCTGAACAGACACTTCACCAGTGAGGAATTAAAGATGGCTGAGAAACATCTTAAAACGTGTTCAACATCATTAGTAATTAAGGAAATGCAAATTAAAACCACTCTCAGGCCGGGCGTGGTGGCGCACTCCTTTAATCCTAGCACTTGGGAGGCAGAGGCAGGCGGATCTTTGTGAGTTCAAGGCCAGCCTGGTCTACAGAGTGAGTTCCAGGACCGCTGGGATTACAGGGAGAACCCGTCTCGTAAGCAAAAAAAGAATAAAAAAAAAAAAAAAAAAACCACTCTCAGATATCATCTCACTCTGATAAGACTGGCTAGGATCAAGAAAACAAAAGACACCAAATGCTGGAGAGGTTGTGGGAAAAGGGGAACACTCATCTATTGCTGGTTGGTTTGTAAACATGTACAACCATTATGGAAAGCAGTATGGAGAACCCTTAAAAGATTCAAAATGAGCCTACCACCTGACCCAGCCATACCACTCCTGGGTATATACCCAAAAGACTCATCCTATTGCAAAGATACATGCACATCCATTTTTATTGCAGTTTGCTTCACAATAGCAAAGAGCTGGAACCTACCCAAATGCCCCTCAACAGACAAAAATGTGGTACATCTACACAATCGAGTACTAATCAGCAGTAAAGAAAGATGACATCATGAACTTTGTAAGTAAATGGATGGAACTCGAAGCCATTATGCTAAGTGAAGTAACACAGTCCCAGAAAAACAAATGGTGAATGGTTTCCCTCATCTGTGGATGTTAACACCAAATCCCCAGATGAAAGGCAAGCTGAACAACATTATTGTTATATTTCTGTTTATCTGAAAGCAACTATGTTGTTATAATGTAAATCTCTCAATGGGCTCTAAAATACACCGACCACTTATTTTCTGAATCTGTAATTACTGTATATGGGTGGAGTGTATGTATCCCTGTTTTAGACCTCTGCGGCATTGCACGACATGGGTGCACAAACTTGCATGCAGACCATACATTCATACACATACAGAAATAAATAAAAAATTAATTAAAAAAATAAAATAGAGTAATATAAAATTAATGGGGGAACATGTGAATTTCTAAACATAAAAAAAGACTGAGAGAAAGATGCAGGACAGTTATGGCAGAATGCATGATCTGGGGTGGGGTTGGGGGAAGGGAAAGTGGAATATCCCTAAACTGAACCAAAAAATGATGTCTGAAATACACAAAATATCAATAAAAGCAAAAACGTATTATTTGAATTATGGAAAGCAGTGTGAAGAACACTTAAAAAACTAAAAGAAACCTACCCTATCACCCAGTTATATCATTCCTTGGCATATACCCAAAGGACTCATCCTATTGCAGAGATAAGTGTACATCTATGGTTGTTGCTGCTCTCGGAACAAATAAAAAGGGTAAAGAAAACACTAATGTATCATCTCTCGATTGTCATCAATGAAGTTCCTTCATATAACAGAGGGCAAGAAACACAAAAGGCCACAGATGATCAAAGCATAGAATAGGAGTCTGCAGACTGTGGGTCCTTAGGCAGGACCCCTGTGTTACATTCCACCCACCCAGCTCAGGGACCATTGCAGAAGAGGAGGTGAATAGACTATAAGTGCCAGGGAGGAGGTGCATGACCATATGAAAGTAGAGTCCTACAGGCTCTTGGACCTTGCTCCTATGAGCCTACAGCAATGATGTCAGCTCTTGGACCTTGCTCCTATGAGCCTACAGCAATGATATTAGCATGCACAGGATCCATGTGAATTCCAGCAGACAAAATCCCAGCACAGAACTGTGGAAATGGGCAGCAGTTCCCCATCTTAGTCAAAGAACTATTCACAGCTGATTAGTACTGTTGGGAGAGGAAGAACTAATCTTCTTTTTTTTTTTTTTAATTAGTTTTTATTGATGCTTTGTGCATTTCATACATTTTTTCCAATTCAGTTCAGGCTTATTTCCCTTTCCCTCCGCCCCCCACCCCCACCCCATCCCAGATCATGCATTCTGCCATAACTGTCCTGCAACTTTCTCTCAGTTTTTTTTTTCATTTTTAGCTATAAGTGATAATCCATGAGTACAAGCATCCTTCATGCAAAACCTATCTGCAGGCTGTTGTGCCCAAACACCTACAGCCCCACCATCCGGTGGGGGGTGACAGGTTGTTTGTTCAATCAAGTTGATCAAATGAGTGTCCAGACTACATTGCTGTAGTTTCACCATTCACCCCAATCGCAGCCCTTACATTCTACCACGCCCCCTCTTCCGCAGGTTGTTCCCTAGGCTTAGAAAAGGGGCACAGGTGGATGAGAGGTAAAACAGTCC
>VZQC01005558.1:1788614-2083112 GCA_009823505.1 Rhizomys pruinosus
AGATTTCATCAAATTCACCCATGTTGTTTTGGGTGACTATATATGATTAACTTGGGAAGCAAACTTAATTTTTACGTTATATCATCTTAAAGAGAATGCTACAAGGTGATACTGTACAACAGAGAAATTATAGAGAACATTTGTATGTGTCAATCCCAAAGTTCTTGCTCTACAGATTTTAGGTAAAGCAAATGTGGGCAACAGCGAATTATATCTCCATTTGGATAGCACAGTGGTGAAAGGCTGAGGATGAGAACCACAAGGAAGAACTAATCTTCTTAAAGGGAAGGACTCTAGATAAGCTGACTAGACCATAGTGGATAAACTTGCACTGAGGGAGGTCTAAGGACACTGACTTGACTTGACAGGCCTTGACATAAATGACAATGTCTGAATTCTAGTAGGGGGCTATGGGACGGAGTTAATGGGGAAGGGGTATAAAGATGATTAAGATGATTCATATGAGCGGGGGTGGGGGGTGGGGGGTGGGGGGTGAGGGTGGGCTGGAGAGATGGCTCAGCAGTTAAGAGCACTGGCTGGCTCCTCTTGCAGAGGACCAGGGTTTAATTTCCAGCACCACATGGCAACTAACAACTATCTGTGACTCTAGTTCCAGGGGATCTGACTCCCTCTTCTGAATTCCATAGGTACTGCACAACACAGAAGCATATACACATATGCAGGAAACACATTCATATACATAAAATAAGATGGGTATGAAATACACAAAAATTCAATAAGAAATTTACAAAAAGGAAATAGATGAAGTGATATGTTTTGATGACGATGATGACAGTGATGAAGATAGATAAGAGAAGATAGATGATAGAAGATAGATAGATGATAGATAGTTGATAGTAGATAGATGATAAGTAATGGAGGATAAATGATAGATAAATAGAAAGATGATAGATAGATAGATGATAGATAGATAGATAGATAGATAGATAGATAGATAGATAGATAGATATAGAATTGGCTTGTGTGACCATGAAATTTAGGTCTCTTGGGGCTGGAGAGATGGTTCAGCCGTTAAGAGCTCTGGCTGCTTTTGCAGAGAACCAGGATTTTATTCCCAGCACTCATGTGACAGCTAACAACCATGTTCCAGGTGAATCTGACTTGTTCTTCTGACCTCTTCAGGCATCGTACAAAAGGAGTGCACTTACACACATGAAGGCAATACATTCAAACACAATGAATAAAAATAATAAATAAAATATTTTAAAACTGGAAAAATATTGTAGACATACTGTCCTGTTTTGAATATTCTTCAAGATTCTATTAGTGACTTTACACTTCCATCTGACAACATAGGCCTGTGTCAGAACTTAAGTAAACAATTTCCTGCTGTGTTTTGTCCTATTTAGTTTGTCTGAAGCTTTTATTGGCACATTCAACATTTTGGCACTATGCAGGTCTCTGATTTTATGTCTACATATTTCCATACTTAAATAACTTGATTTCAAATTATTGTGCTAAGAACTTGTGTTTTGATACTGGTTTTGTAGCATGAGTCATCAGGAAGACTATTAAGGAAGATTCTTTATTGAACATCTGTGCATACAGACAAAATATAGGCTGACATCTTGGCTTCAGGGATTTATAATCTAATTAAAGAAATAGACATATTGCACACATATACACATTCATATATTTATAAGAGTTTTCTTGTTTATAATATATGTGTGGATTTTCCTTACACTGAAAAAAAAATAGATCAATGTGGAGATAATCTCAGAAGTTGCAGAAGTAAGCTTCACACACTGTTCCACTGTGGGAAGTCTCCATGTCTCCTCATAGCCTATGCATCAATCACTTGGGTGGAGTCCATATCTAGGCTGTTGTAAATCAAGCACATGGCACAGATACACTCCTGAGACACTCCATTCATTTCCTTTGGGTCTATACAGACAGGAAGGACTTCTGGGTCTTGTGGGAGTTTTATTATTTATTTTTTTGACCAGTGAGGAATGTATACTTTACCATTAAAGCACATTGGGAGGGACAGAGGTACCCTCTCTTTGACACCAGTGGATCTCTGCCACCTGGTGGGGGTTGGGAACCCTTTTATTTTACTTTGTTTAAATGTTATGATTTTAACTGTTTTATTTTAGATAATTGCTAACCTCTCTACATTTATATATACATATATATAGGAGTAATATTAATTGTTTCATAAACTGCCACAACAAATGTTTATAAATGGTAATATGTCTCAGGATATTATTACAAAAAAGGGGGGGGGGATTAAAAGTTTGGTAAAAAGAGTAAGGAAAGATTTTTGTATGAAGATTAAGATGGCTGGATACTTCCAGAATAGAAAAGAGTTCTATTTTTAATTTCTTAAAACATTTTTATGTTTTCTATAGTGTTTGAGACAGCGTGCTTTCCTGCAGTGGTGGGGAAATTTTCTCTTTTTACCACAGACTCACTGTTTTTGACTATTTGACAGTAGCCCTGATTGCAGGCACAGGGTGAGTTTTGTGCATTCACTGCAGAACAGCAGAAACTTTCCATAGCTGTTGGCTGTTGTTATGTCTGCTTTAGAGAACTCTCTCTTCAAGTCTTCTGCTCATTAATTGGGTCATCTGTTCATTCCTGTCCAGTTATATGTGGATATCCAGTTCTTCAGATACACCACTTTCAAGTATCTTCAGGCCTCCTTGAGCTCCTGTTTTATTTTCCTATTCCTTTGCTATGCAGAAGATTTGAGTTCCATCTAGTCCAATTGATTTACTTCTGCTTCTGTGGCCAGAGTGTCTATTGTGATATTGAACAATTGCCACTGTCAAGGTCAGTGAGCTTCCATGCCTGTTGTTTCTGGCCTTGCAGAAGACACTTGCCCATTTAGAATTGATTTTGTGTATGATGGTAAAGCACAGTATCTTCCTCTTGAATGCGGAAATGCAACTTTGCCACAAACATTTTTCCAAGGACTCTTTTTCCCACTGGGTGTTCTTGAAGCCTTGGCTGAAAATCCTGGGTTCATTTCTAGGTTCTCTGTTTTGTTTCTTGGTCTAGGTAACTGTGTCTACCATACTGTTTTGATTATTACAGCCTTAGAATTTTATTGTGAAGCGGGGAACATATTATGAGACTTGCTTTGACTCCTTGGAGATGTTTAAGCTACAGGGAAATTTTTGTGGCTTAATACAAATTTTAGGACCATTTTTAGGGATTTATTGAAATCCTGCTCTTTGGAGACATAGACAAGTTCACAAGATCAGTTCTTGTGAACTGCAAACTCAGGATATCTTTCTACTTATTTCTTTAATTTCTAGCAAATTTTGTCAATGATCTGTAGTTTTGGGCATGCTGAACTCTCATCTTTTTAGTTAAATTCATCACTGTGTCATTTTTAATGCTCTTGAAAATGAGATTATTTTTAAAAATCTGTTATGGATATTCTAAAGGCCACTGTCCATTAGGATAGTTAATTTTCATCTCTCCATAACTATGTTTCAACTCAGTCACTCAAGTATGAGTTTGAGTATTGAGGGGCTCATGGTCATATTGAAGAATAATTGTTAATTTAAATAGAAATTACATAATTGCTTGAATGTGTATGTGTGTGTATGTGTCTCTGTGTGTCTATGTTTTTTTTTTAATATGGGGCACTGAAGTTTTGCTAAATTATTTAACTGAGTTCAAGGCACACAAAAGACATAAGAATCTGTGTTCTGACTATCCTTACCAATGCCCTCTTCTGTTACCTTCTCTGTTGGCATTCCATTGTTGGTGTAACCATCTTCCATTAGAACACAACATGTTAGGGATAAAAACACATCTTCACAGCTGGAGAGATGGCTCAGTGGTTAAGAGACATAGCACTTTTGCAGACAGCCTGAGTTTAATTCTCAGGACCCACATCAGGCAGCTCATAGCCTGTAACTCCAGCTCCAGAAAAATCAATGGCTTCTGCTTTTCAAAGGCCTCCACACACACTTACAGCCCCCCCACACACACACACAAATATACACATCATTTGAATTTTTGGAAAAAATATTAACACACAACTTTTTTTACAGTTCTGGTTCATAGTTGTGGCTGATCATGAATGAATTATTAATCCAAGTTTATTAAAGTAAACTAAATTGAAACTAGTCTCCCAGAAAGTCCATGTGGTGAAGCGAGACTTATCCTAGCCTTGAGACAGAATGGATTTGTGTTGGTAAGAAACACAGTCCCAGACAAAAAAGCCTGAAACTCTGGGAAATCATGGCCAGGGGTACACGGAAGCAGAGCAGAGCGGGCTAGAGTCTGCCGTGCAATAAGTCACCCTGACACTCTGGTTAGAAGTGATAAAGGACAGCAGGCGCCAGCTGGCTGCAAATATCTAGGGATTAGAGCCCCTGTCCGCATAGGAGGAGGCTTTAGGATCTAAATCCAAGCCAACATTCCCATCAGCTTGGCACTTTTTGGATTAGATGGTTAGCTGATAGCAGTAATATATTTAAATACATTTTACTACTCTAATGTGCTCCACGGAGCAGTCACTGTTTCCATCATAATTTGTCTTTACAGTGTTTGGAGAAATCCGAATGAAGATACTGAGGCGGTGTTCTTCATGGTGCATCTGCTGGGCTTCCTTCTGCTGAGGTTTTTTCTAAGTCTCTGTGGGGGGGACATGTCAGGCATGGTGTTCTGTTCCTTAGAATATGAACATATATATTTAACTACAGCACAGTGATCTTGGTTGAGCCTTGGAAAATGAGAGCAAGGTTAATGGACTTTGCAGCACTTCTGTTCAGCATAAGTTGATCAGGGCACATTTCTACTCTGTGGTCCATCTACACATCACATAACCTTCTTCAGAAGTCTTCATTTATTTATCATTCACTTTCTTTGTGCTCTTTTGGGGATGAAACCCAGTGCTCTATGTGTGCTAGGCAAGCACTGCACCACAGTTATGTCCACTACATCCCAGCCATTTTCAAATAAAATGTTGAAGGTATAAAGGGAACATGGAATGTCACGTCCTTTATGCAGAAGAGTACAGTCCTCTGGTTATTAGTGAGTTCCTTAGAGGAACACCCCCAGCCCCAGCTCACTGGAGGCCACAGTAGGGTTTCCTTGGAAGGATATCGACCCAGCCAAGGAGGGACAGAATACCTGGTTACCGGCTTTGCAGGGCATTATTCTCCAAGTCCGTTTTCTCTGAAACATAATATTATAGTCCGGATCCTTGATCTTTGCTGGTGGTGCTTTCAATTGGCACAAATGTTATCTTTCATATTTGAAACGGGCTGTTTACAGTCTTTAAAACTATGTAAAGAGGTATTTTTATTTACCCTTAGAGAATGTAGCACTGGCTGTGATGTAGTCCTTGATAAAAGATGACTGTTGACCTCCACACTTGGGTCTTTCCACCTTGCAGAAGAGAGCATCTTAGTGTAATTACTGAAAAGCTTCCACCAGGCATCTTTCAGTGAATGGATAGTGTAATACCATGGAAAATTCGAAGCACTGTGTGGAAGCTCCTTTCCAAGGAAAGAGCTATGGCTAGAGCGGCTCTGGTCCGGGAGGACTAACATATCAGTCATGAAAAACTGACAGGAAACTTGGACCAAGAAAACCCAAGAGTAAAATAAATTTGTAAAATGATTTAGTCTTCAATTTTAAGCAGACCAATGGCAAAGTTCTTCCCTGTGACCTGGTGAAGCAGAAGCAAGAGGCTCCCTGGGTTCCTAGGCAGCTATTAACCTGTTTAGCAAGGTCCAGGGCTGTGAGAAACCCTGTCTCAAAAGTGGACAGAACCTGAAGAGTGACACCTGATCTTGTTCTCTGGCCTCCACATACACATGCACACATGTGAGTTCACCAACACAGATACACAACATGTAAATGCACCAACACACATACACCATACATAAACACACACAGACACATACCACATGTAAATGCACCAATACACCCATATACCACTCACAAACACAAACACATGTAAAGCTACCAACCCATATATACTACATGCACATACCAAATGTAAATACACCAACACACATACATACACCATACACACAGACACACAGATACACATATACACCACACAGAAAGACACACACACACAGAATTGCTAGAGAGTTCATTTCTTTTATCCAAAAGTATTTTGCCCTGTAAGTCTGAAATCCCCCTCTCCTTCCCCCTTTGTCTTGTGAGCTTCCCTTGATGAGGTTTTAGACTCAATACTTCATACTCTGCTACCAGTAGATCTCACATGATTCTTTTGCAACATGAGAGAAAATCTTTTTTAATTGTATAGCAAATTTGTCCTTCAGATAATAGTATTTCAGTAAATTATAATTTAAATGGATTCTAATGTTCTTAGAGTCAAGGAATCTATGTCTAATACAAAATAAAGTTAAAACAAATCCTGTCTAAGATGACTCTGCATGTAGCCAAAGAATTTCTATGCAACTGGATTGCCAGACAGGTGGCCACAGCATTTTTTTATTTTATTTATTTATTTTTGTATGTGTATAAATGTACTGTCTGCATGTAGGTTTGTGCACCCGTATCGTGCAATGCCGTGGAGGTCAGAAGAGGGTCTCGGATTCCCCTGGAACTGGCGTTCTATTGGAATTGGAGTTACAGACGGTTCTCAGCCACCATGTGGGTGCTGGGGATCGAACCAGGGTCCTCTGTAAGAGTGGTTGGTGCTTTTAACCACTAGGCCATCTCTCCAGCCCCGGCCACAGCATTTAAATAACATTTGCATGAACCCAGAGTTTCAGCTGGGCCATGTAGTTGTGGCTTCCGCAGAGACTGACTCTTGCTGATGTGTCCTGACCAAACTGGCCAGGTGCTTCTCAACAGCACCTGAGAGCATTATGGAGCCATCCAAGCTGTGCCTGCGCCGTGCTTCTCAGTCAGGTAGCAGCAGCCAAGATCTTTCCTCGTGAAAGGTGGGCATATTCAATGGAAGCCATAGCATTCTGTGAAACATGGAAGAGCCCCAGGTCTCTGTATATAAACAGGGGCGCACTGCTCAACCCCCATGGATATGCCCCAGTGGGGTCAGCTGTAGTCTTCCTTCAGTCAAATCTGTGTTCTGCAAGTTCAGCACTCATAGAATTGTTGACAGGCTTCGCCTCCCAAGAGCCTCTGAAATCCATGTCACTGACTCACATGCCCAGAGCTCCTCTATGTCTCCTTCATATCAGTGCCTGAAACAACCCAGAGCCTTTCAGAGCTCCAGGCCAGTAGCAACCGGGCTAAGAGAGAAAATGACTTGTCCATCAGGGAACAGAACTATCAGCCAGAAATAGGAACCTCAAACCTCACACTGTCCTTCCTCCCTCTTCCTTTCTTTTTTCCTTTTCCATCTCTTCCCTTCTTTCTTCCTTCCCTTCCCTTCATTACCTTCTTTGTTTCCCTCCCTTTGTCTTCTTCTTTCTCTTTCTTCCTTTTCTTGCTTGCTTGCTTTCATTCCTCCTTTCCATTCCTTCTCTTCCACACTCCATCTTGTGTGGTGACTCAACCTGCCAAACTGTCATCAGGAACGTAGTGACAACCACCATTGGGATTCTGTATTCCTCTCTTCAAGAGCTCTGCACAGGAAGATGGGCCACTGCAGACTATGTCCTTTGTCATGAATGGGATCTTTCAGCTTTTACTAATAAAATTCAGTATCATCATCATATCATCATCATCATATCATCATCATCCCCAGTAACTGTAGTATATGAGTTTGGACAGCCTTCTGATCAAGCACACTCATCCAGCATTCAGGGGCTTCTGCTGTGCTCACAGTTGGGTACACACTTGTACTAGAGAGCAAGATGTGCAGATGACTACATACAAAACCCAGAAAGGACAAAGGAAGAGATGTGTATCCTATGAGAGCCGGGAAAGGGGGGGAGGGAGGGTGTGAAAGGAAGGAGTTCCGGAGAAGTGGGACCAGAGTCTAGACTCACTGGACTGAGCGGAAGTTGATAGCTATGAAACTGGGAATGCCCGCAGGAAGCAAAGCAAACTGAGAAGCCTCAAACATGTGAGATGAACTGTTTAGTATCCTACCCACTGATGTGCTGGGGCAGATAGCAGAGTCTGCCATGTCATGTTCAAGAGGCCTGAACTTTCAGTTGCAAGTTTCTCCTGAAGGCTATAGTAGGGTACTTGATTAAGACTTTTTGCCCATTTTCCCAAAGTGAAAAGCCTGTCACCAAACACGGAAGCATCTACAGAGTCAGGCGCTGATGACGCTACACTCGGGTGACACAACAGTCAAAGTTTGGACTCCCACCCTATCTCTAGGAACATTTGTGTTGGGTCTGCAGACCCTTGGCCAGGTCAGGAAACTTGCTGCAGGGATAACTTGGACTCTGAAGGTAGCTTCAGTTAGAGTGTGGGAGTCAGCTGAAACAGGAGGTGTGTGTACTGGATAGCTTTAGTGTGAACTTGACACAGCTGGATTGACGGAGCCTCAACTGAGGAATCGCCTCCATTGGACTGGCCTGTGGCCATGTCTGCCTGCAGGGTATTTCCTTGATTGTTGAGTGATATGGAAAGGCCCAGCCCACTGTGGGTACTGTATAAAAAAGCAGCCTAAGCATGGGCCAGAGGAGCAAGCCAGTAAGCAACATTCCTCCAATGGCCTGTGCTTCAGCTCCTGCCTCCAGGGTCTTGCCCTGAGTGCCTTCCTTAGGCTCCCTCAGTGATGAACTGTGACCCAGGAGGTGTGAGCCAAATAAACCCTTTCCTTTCCTCCCCAAGTTCCTTTTGGTCAGTGTTTTGTCACAGCATTTGAAGAGAAATTAGAACAGCATGTTATTTTAGTACCAAGCCAGTAATGAATATTTAACCTTTATGTGGCTGAATGTTTTAACAGGGGCTTTGCAGTATCAGTTCTCCTCTTCCTGGGGTTTATGCCCCGGGGGTTCTGAGGAGGACCAGTTACAGGATTTCTCTTAGTGCATGATGTTTTAGCATCCCGTGTGAATGGATTTCATACATAAAGAAGAAATGCCAGTATTTCTAAAACTGTGCAAGGTTAGCTTACAAGACTTTCCCTCCTTGTTCTGTGCTGTGAAGATATGGTCATCAATGCTATTGTATAACAGCATGTCCCTTTGATTGTTGAAATGGCTGTATGGAATCTGTTACCTCATCAGTGTACGTTTCACTTGATCCACTGAGGCAGTGAAGAGTTCCCAGAAGACAGACTCAGTGTGCACATCCTACAGCGAGATGTTCCACAACAACTGATCATATAAACCTCCAGAAGAATCATCAACTCTATCAAACAAGATTGCCTTTAGTTTGTGTACCTGTTTGTTCCAGTGTGTATGTTAGGTTGTGTGTGCATGTACAGCTGAACATGTGCGTGCACTTGTGTAGACGTCAGTGGTCACCCTCAGGTGTCTTCCCTGGGAGATGTCCAGACAAGTTCTCTCACAAGACTTGAGGTTCACTGATCAGGCCAGACTACTAGGTGGCCAGGGACCCTCAGGGATCTTTCTGTCTCTTCTTGCCCAGCATTCAAATGATAAGCATGTCCCAACATGCCTGTATTTTACACGGATTCTGGGGACACTGAGGCACACCCTCGCACTTGTGGGGCAAGCATTTTGTGGAATGAGCTCTGTTAGGACTTTCTAGGGAAGCACTTGATGAATTTTTTTATTATGGATGCATACTCATTCATGTTAATTGGAGCATTTTGAGTATTGTCTACAATCAAAAATTTCATTCAATTATTCAAATGATCAAAGCATGGCCTGGTACCTCTGATAGCTATTCCTTTCTGAGTTCCACACATTTGCATCAAAGATTACCCTCATCCACACCACGGCCCACCCATCCTCCTGCTGGAGCCTTTAGTATGTGACTGGTCCTTGTGGTGGGTACCCCAGTGTTTCTCAATGGCTCTTTGATCCCCTTCTATTCAATGTTGGGCTGGATCTTTGGGTTTCTTCTCACAGCTAACCACAGTAAATGCCACTTATAGGATTACATAACAAGGATGCCCATCAGCCTTGCTGGATCCCTCCATGACTAACCAGTGTGCTGCATACTTGTAGAAAGTAAAAAGGCAGAAGCTCCACCTCAGAAGCCCTCCACCTCTGAACCTTTTAGAACCCCAGGGCTGGCTGAGAAGCAGATCTAGCCCCAGCTGAACCTTGAAGGGACTGTGGTCCAATGGATGCTTCACCATGCCAGGCCCAGCTACAACCCTATATTACTTGAGAGTGTGTGACTCAAAGCTGCTGTATTGTCCTGTAACAGTAGATGACTGTCTGACAATTCTGAACATCATCACTGTGAGACAGTATAGGTGGTTCAAAACCAATGATTTGTTAAGTAACAGTAGATGATTCTGGCCTTGACAATTATTCTGAATAAGTTCCAAGCACCAAATTCAAAAAGGTCATCCTACAAAGTGCATTTCATCAACAATACACAAATATAATTTTAAAATATATAAAGCTTGATGACATGAATTTTTTAAAAAGTTTCAGTAAAATGAGCATGTTAAAATTTTTGAAGAGTGAGCTGCATTTTCCAAGACCCCCAAATTAGAGATCTGTAAATTAAGGCCCTTGGGTAGAATGCAGTCCATTTCCTGTTTTTTATAAATAAAATTTCCTTGGTATACATCCATGAAGAGTATTCATGTGGTAACCATGTAGGTTGGTGCACCTGTGTCATGCAAAGCTGCAGAGGTCAGAAGAAGGCATTGGATTCCCCTGGAACTAGAGCTAAAGATGGTTCTTAGCCACCATGTGGGTGCTGGGAATCGAACCCGGGTCCTCTGCAAGAGCGATTGGCGCTCTTAACTGCTGAGCCATCTCTCCAGCCCCACAAAAATAATTTTTTAAAAGAATGTCCTTGTGAAGGTTGGAGAGATAAGGAGATAAGTAAGTGTTTGTGGGAGCATGAGATGAGAGTTTGGAACTGCAGAACCTGTGTAAAAAGCCAGAGGGTTGGAGAGATGGCTCAGTGGTAAAGAGCAGGCATCCCAGGGGACTTCAGTCCAGTTCTGGCATCCAAGTTGGGTACCTCACAACTGCTTGTAACTACAGCTCCAGGGGAATCTGAAACTTCTAGCCTCTTCAGGCACTGCATGCTCACATGTGCATAGACACACACAGACACACAGACACACATACACATGCATATATATTATATATAATAAGAGTAAATCTTTAAAAAATAAGCCAAGTGTGGTAGCACACATCCCTAATCATCACACCACTGGAGAAGCGGAACATGGCAGATCCTGTGGGCTCACTCTCCAACCATCCTGGCCAAAATGCTGAGCTCTAGGTTCACCGAGCTCCCTGACTCTCAAAAGTACAGTGGTGAGGGGCTGGAGAAATGTCCTAGCTATTAAGAGCACCGACTGCTCCTGCAGAGGACCCAAGTTCGATTCCCAGCACCCACATGGTGGTTGAGAACCGACACCCTCTTCTGACCTCCATGGCATTGCGTGACATGGGTGCACCAACCTACATGCAGACAGTACACTCATACACATAAAAAAATAAATAAAATTTAAAAAATAAGGTGGTGAGTGATAGAAGAATATGCCCAAGGTTGACCTCTGGCCTCCATACATGTACATATGAATCACTGCACCTGAACACACACAAGCACACAAGCATACAACAGGATAGGCAGCATGAGACCAAGAGGGACTGCAAAGGTCTGGCAGTCATCTGGGCTGGAATAATGGTGACTAGGCTGAGGAATTCACAGTGAAGATTAGAAGTTTGTGCTTAGAGGGAGAGACTGTGTGAGCTGAAGTTTGTAGTGTAGATATTAAAGGTAGGGGGAGGAATAAAGAATAATCAATGACTTATAATTACCTAATGTGTTCGTATCACTCTGCATTTACTTTTTTCTTAATGTTCATGTTTTATTTGTATGTTTGTTAATATGTTTGTAATTTTCTTTGGAAAATTCATTTTCTCTCCCCAGAATTAATTCATAAAGATACAAAAATGGAGTAAGATATATTAAACCTGGGGGCGGGAGAGATAGCCTAGCAGTTAAGAGCACCAACTGCTCTTGCAGAGGACCCGGGTTCGATCCCCAGCACCCACATGGTGGCTAAGAACTGCCTGTAACTCCAATTCCATGAGACCTCCAGTTCCAGGGGAATCCGAGACCCTCTTCTGACCTCCGAGGCATTGCATGACACGGGTGCACAAACCTACATGCAGACAGTACATTCGTACACATACAAAAATAAATAAAATTTTAAAAAAGATATATTAAACCCAAATATCATTCCTCTATTATTGGAAAGCATAAGACACATATATGTCATTCTTTCATGGCTGCCTTTCAGAAAACAGTGTATGTCTAGCTGTTCTCTCCCTTCCACAGTCAAATCATGGTTTTAAGGCTGCCTTCTCCAGCAGTCACAGCAATGCAGGGCTGAGACCGAGTGAGGGCTTGGAGAAGTCAATGCTGTGCCCAGAGACAAGTTTCATCTCTGACCATGGAAAGCATTCCCCCAACACTGACATCATTGGAGTTTTCGCCTCCTGCCCTTGGCCTTCTGGGAGAAAAAAAGCTGAGCTCATCATTAACTGTGTCCCAAAAGATTCCTAAACTCTTTTTTTTTTTTTTTGGCTTTTTCAGACAGGGTGTGATGGTTAATCCTGTGTGTCAACTTGACTGGACTAAGGAACAAATAAGAGAAAAGGGATGTTTGGATTGGACCACCTCAACCCGGATGGGCCACCCCAAATGTGGGCGTTACCTTCTGCCGGCAGGCAGTATAAAAGGCCATGGCAGAAGGAGCTGGTCCCTTTTCTCCTGTGGCTTGCCTCTCTCATCTGGTGAGTTTGTCTTGCTGCTGTGATCAACCTTTCGGATCCCAGCATGTACTGAGACCGGCAGATCTCCTGGAATCCATTCGGGCCTTCAGCACTAGATTGGGACTACTGAGACATCCAGCCTTGCGGACTGAGCAGTTCCCTGGATTCTCTCAGCTTTTCCAGTGTGGTGCAGCTACTGTTGGACTCCTTGAACTCTGTCACGTGAGCAAATCAATAAATTGTATATAGCTATATATATTCGTCCTGTTACTTTTGTTTCTTTAGAGAACCCTGACTAATACACAGGGTCTCCCTGTAGCTCCCAAATGGCCTGTACCTCACTATGTAGACCAGGCTGGTCTTGAACTCCCAGAGATCTACCTGCCTCTTCCTCCCAAGTGCTGGGATTAACAGGGTGTGCCACCAGACCCAGGTAACCCTTAAAAGACAGTGTAGTACTCTGAGGAACTGTCCAGTTGTGCATACTGCTTAGCCACGAGTGATGGGAACACAGCACCCACTGCAGAGCTGACGGCTTGCCTTCTTCTCACAGGACCTTCCAGGGAGCAGGTGTCAGGGTGCCCACAGTGTACCCTTTCACCTGCAGATCTGTGTCCTCTGGAAAGGCTGAGCAATGCCCAGTGCTCAGAATGAGGTGGGCTTCACAGGATAAGTCCCCGGAAGATGGGTACAATGTGAATCTGCAAACAAACCCCATCCAACCCTCCAGATGGAGGTTTACGAGATATTTAGATTTTTATTTCATGTCAGCATGGAGAATGCCTGAACTTTCCCACCTTCTCAGTGGGCGCACAAACGGCGTGCTGAATGTCTACCCAGTGGCAACACGCTCATTAACTGAGCAGCTTGGAGCTACTATGTTCACAGCTATGTATTAACGCAGGCCATTAAATAAACAGGGTGTTCTTTGGAAATGGTTGATGAGGCTCATTTTGGATTATGCATATCATATTTATTGCTGTTTTATGTGTAATACTCAAATTGATGGCGAATTTTTCCAGTAGCAACTCATTGTGAGGGCCATTAAAAAGGGGTTCATTTTTCCCCGCTTCTAAGTAGGTGAAATGTGACCTAATTTTAAGGGGAAAACAAACTAGTTATATTTTTGATACATACTGAAAACTCAAGCTGGAGAGAAGGTTCAGGGGGTGAAGTGCTTGCCACATGTGCAGGAGAGTCTGAGTTTAGGTCCCCAGTACTCGTGTAAAGCCCGTGCTCATCTGGAGTCCCAGGGCCCTCAGAGCAAGATGGAAAGCACAGACCGAGAAGCCCCCGAACCTCCACCTAGCCTGGAGACACTGATGGACGCTAAGAGACTTTCTCAGAAGGCGATGGGGGACAGCTGAAATGGGCTCTGACCACCTCATTATGGCACATGAGCAACACCAGGGCACACAGTCACACACGTAAACAAAATCACAATATATACACAAAGGTTAAAAAGGAAAAATGCACACAGAACACTGACTCTGGCACAGTATTTGGAATCACTATGATTGAAGCCCAGTGTTTACACCCTGTGTGTCCTGCCTGGGACCTTAGTGCTGATCTGAACCTTAGACTAGGAAGGAAGGCTGGGAGTGCCCTGCAAAATTCCTGCAGTGCACTAAAGCAAGGATCCCAGTTGGCAAGACTGGAGATGGCTGCCCTGAAGGGAAGATGCTTCACTAAGCAGGTTCCACAGCATCATGTGGGCAGAAAAGGAAGTGACATGCTGCAGAGGCTGAGCAGAGAGGCCTGACGAACCAGTGAGACCTGAGACAGACAAGCATGTGTTGGATGAAGCGTCAAACCAGGGATGACAGCCTGCCCACGTGACCAAGTTCTGTCCTGGCTGCCTTCTGCTACTGCGGTAAAATGCAATGATCAAAAGCCACTCTGGAAGGAGAGAACTTATTTCAACATCCAGTAGAGCTCTTCATCTACAGAAGACGCCAGGGTAGGAGCTCAAGACAGGAGCCTAGAGACAGGAACTAAAGCAGAGACCGTGCTCCCTACTGGTTTGCAGCCCTGCTTCTGCAAAGCTAGCATTCTTTTTTTAAAAAATGTTTTTATTTTATCTTCTCTTTGCATTTATAACATAATTCACTTTAACAATCACAGAATCCTTTTCTTCCAATGCCATAAACTGTATTACAAATGAAACCTAGTACTGCTGCTTATCAAAATATAGAAGACGATTGATGTTTTATATAAAACCACTTTATATGTTAACTTGTTCCCAAAAACCTTTTTTTTTTTTTCTTTTTGGCCTGGTTTTAAAAAATGTCGTTACAAATATTTACAGCATTTTCTTCTGTTAGATGAACATTCTCACAGAAAAAGGGAATTTTATGAACAGACCATGTAAAACACTAGACAATGTCAGAAGCTTCTAGCTGTGCTATATCCTTTCCCCTCAAATACAGTATTGAAAATGCCCGTCAAACCCTTGTTATCCTGCTCCATTCTGTTCACATTTAAACTCCCATCTTCTCTAAGTAGTCTATTTACCAATAGGAAATAGAAAGTAAAGGTCGCTCTGCACTGGGTCTTTCAGAAAAGAGCTTGGCATTCTTATACAGCCCAGGCCCACCTGCCGAGGGACAGCACCATCCATCCATACCCTACACCAATTAGCAATTAAGACAACTCCTCACAGACTTTCCCATGGGCCAAGCTGATGGAGAATTCCTCAACTGAGGTCCACTCTTCCCGGGTGAGTCTAGTTTCTGTCAAGTTGACAAAAAATAATCAACACATTCCTCAGTGCCAAAATCATAAGACACTATTGCACACCCAGTGAGGGGGTATTGTCAGAAAGATAAAAAAGTTAAGAAAAGGATGTAAATAGTCATGAAGAGTGTGGAGAGCCAGAACACTTCAGTGTTGAAGTAGTAAGAATTCTGAAGAAAATACTATGGTAGTTTCTAGAAAAGGTAAGCAGAGAAGTATTACATGAGTCAGTAAAATGACTCCTGGGTTTGTAGTGAAGAGAACTTCAGGCAGTGACTCAAATACATGCCTGTTATCATTTGTCTCTGCAAATCCCATGTCCACAGTTTCAATCTACTGTGGATCAAAATGTTGCATCTGTGCTGCACAAGCACTTCTCTTTTTCTTCCATTATTTCTTAAGACACTAAAACAACTGTTTACATGGAATTTCACACTGTATGGTATATCAGAAGTATCTGGAAATTACAGTCTATGTGAAGATGTAGAAAGGTTTATACAAGTGTCATGCTATTTTATAACAGAGGGCTTGAGCAACATGATTTTATGTTCCTTGGAAGTCCTGGAACTGATTTTCTATGGGAACCAAGGGAAGCTTGTATTTGTGTAGGGAGGCTCAAGCCACAGTATTTAGAATGGCCAGAACATGGATACAGTCTGTGATATTAATATATAGACTGATAAGCCATATGGGGTATCACTCAACATTAAGAAGAAAGAAACTTCTTTATGACATAGAGGCTGAGAAGATGGCCGAGTGACAAAAGGGCTTGCTACACAAACATGAAAGCCTGAGCTCAGATCCCCAGCACCCACAAAAACATAAGCCAGCGTGGTATGTGTGAGTGCTTTGGGTAGGCTGAAATGAAAGGACTCCGAGTGTTCTCAGGCCATTAAGCTTAGGCTAATCAGCAAACTTCAGGTTCAATGAAGGGGACTCTCTCCAAAAATAAGTTAGGGCAGACCTTTCCAGACTGCCTGAGAGTACCTGGATCCAACCTCCGCCCTGTTAGCTTCCCAAATAGTGCTGTTCCTGCTGGCAAGTTGGGGCCCAGGCCCTAGAAGGAAGCCTGAGAGTGTCTGAATGGTGCCTGACTTGGCCTCTGCGGAAACTGCTGAGTAGCTGCACTGGAGCCATCTGGTCCCTCCAATATAAAATCAAAAGAGAGAGCCTAAAGCCTAGACCAACCAGATTTTCATACCCAAACATACTGACTGCTCTTGCATAAGACCAGGGTTTGATTCCCAGAACCCACATGGAAGCAATCAACTGTCCATAATTCCATTTCCGGGGGACCCATACCCTCTTCTTACCTCCGTAGGCATTGCATGACACAGGTGCACTAACATATGTGCTGCAATACACTCATAAACATAAAAAAACTCATTGTTGAAGAAAATAATTTTGTCCTCATACATTCGAGACATTGGGACTAGGAGTGATTTTCAGTAAGTTAGATTATAGCCTTTTCAAACAAAATTTCAATTCAAATTTGATAGCAGAAGTACGTTGTGGAGGACACTTTTAATTCCAGCATTGGGGAGATGAAGACAGGTAGTCCTCTGTAAATTTGAGGCCAGGCTGATCTCCACAGGGAGTTCCTGGCCATCTAGGCCACAAACTGAGGCCATGACCCCAAATAGACAGGCGGACAGACAGACAGACAGACAGACAAGGCACCAACAAAATTCCCCCCTCATTTGTCGTATTTTAGGTCACTTAGCTTTTGGATTTTCTGAATAGGTATCTTCAATAAGCAAATACAATGTATAACTTTCTAATCCAAAACTCTGAAATCTGAAAAAAAAATTCTGGTCCAAATTATTTTGAATAACATATTTCCACTTGGGTTTTTCTAATTGAAGATGGCCAAAAATTCATGGATCATAAGCCATAAAACAAAAAAGACCTGGGAATCACCAAAGCTCAACCAAGAAGAGATCGGCAGCTTAAACAGACCCATAACATATGAAGAAATAGAGGATGTAGTAAGAAACCTCCCAACTAAAAAAAGCCCAGGCCCAGTTGGTTTCACAGCAGAGGCAGAATTCTATAAAACATTTCAAAAAGACCTACAGCCATTAATACTGAAACTGTTTAGAAGGATACAATCAGAGGGAATTCTCCCAAATTCCTTCTATGAAGCCAGTATCACTCTATTACCAAAACCAGGCAAAGATACAACTAAAAAGGAGAATTATAGACCCATCTCCCTAATGAACACGGATGCCAAAATTATAAACGGGATACTGGAAAATCGTATACAGACCCACATCAAGAAGATCATCCATCATGACCAAGTTGGATTCATACCAGAGATGCAGGGATGGTTCAACATACAAAAATCAATAAACATCATCAAACACATAAACGGAATCAAAGACAAAAACCACACCATCATCGCAATTGATGCTGAAAAAGCCTTTGACAAAATCCAGCATCCCTTCATGCTTAAAGTCCTAGAAGGAATTGGATTGGAGGGATCATTCCTCAATGTAATCAAAGCCATATACAGGAAACCCACAGCCAATATCATCCTAAATGGGGGAAATGAAAGAAACATCCCTTTAAAGGTAGAACTCAGCAAGGCTGCCCCTGTCACCACTCCTCTTCAATAGAGGCTTGAAACATACTGCTAGAGCAATAAGGCAAGAAAAGGAAATTAAAGGAGTACTGATTGGAAAAAGAGAAGTCAACGCTTATCCCTATTTTGCTGATGATAGATTGTTTACTTAAGGGATGCTAAAACTCCACCAGAAAACTCCTAGAAATGATTAACAGCTTCAGCAAAGTGGCAGGATACAAAATAACCTTAAAAAATCAATGGCCTTTCTTACACCAAAACAAGCAACTGGAGAAAAGAATTCAAAGTGACCTTTCCCCACTCACAATAGGCCCAAAAACAATAAAAACTAGGAAACAACCTAACCAAAGACCACCAAGGATCTCTACAACAAAAATTTTAAACACCTTTAAAGAAATAATTGAAGAAGACATAAGAAGATGGAAAAAATTTCCATGCCGCATAGATTGGGAAAATCAACATTGTAAAAATGTCCACTGTATGAAACCTTGTAAAGATTTTAATGCAATACCAATAAAAATCCCCAAGAGTTTCTTCACAGGCTTGGAAAAAAAAAGTCCTTAAATTCATTTAGAAAAATAAAAACCCCGAATAGCCAAGAAACACCCTTAGCAAAAAGAGCTACACATGGGGGAATCTCTATACCAGACTTCAAAACTATACTACAGGGCTATAGTCATAAAAACAGCCTGGTACTGGCACAAAAACAGACTGTTGGCAATGAACAAAACCAAGATGAAAATCTGAACACATACAATTCCAGCCATCTTATATTTGACAAGGGTACCAAGAAGCCACAATGGAGAAAAGACAGCATCTTCAGCAAGTGGTGTTGGCAAAACTGGAATCACCACTCGTGAGAAGAATGAAATTAAACCACTACCTCTCGCCATGTATAAGAAGTTAACTCCAGATGGATCAAAGACCTCAACGTGAAAACCCCAAACTCTGAAGGTGATAGAAGAAAAAGTTGGCAGCAGACTACAAGACATAGGCATAGGAAAAGACTTCCTAAATCAGACAGCAGCTGCACAAGAATTAAGGTTGACAATTGACAAATGGGACCTCATTAAACTCAAAAGCTTCTGTACATCAAAAGAAACAATCAAGGAAGTGACGAGAAATCCCACAGAGTGGGAGGAAACCTTCACTGCAGATACATCTGACAAAGCATTGATTTCCGGAATATATAAACTACTCAAAAAAAACAAAGAAAAAAGAAAACAAATGACCCACTCAATAGATGGAGCAAAGAACTGAACAGAGACTTCACAAGTGAGGAATTAGAGATGTCTGAGAAACACCTTAAGAAGTGTTCAACATCACTAACCATTAAGGAAATGCACATCAAAACCGCTTTAAGACATCATCTTACTTCAATAAGACTGGCTAGAATCAAGAAAACAAATGATACCAAATGCTGGAGAGGTTGTGGGGAAAGAGGAACACTCATCCACTGCTGGTGGGAATGTAAACTCATGCAGCCACTATGGAAAGCAGTGTGGAGAACCCTTGGCAGTCTTGGAATGAACATGCCACTGGATCCAGCCATACCACTCCTGGGCATGTACCCTCAAGACTCACCCCACCACAGAGATACATGCACGGCCATGTTTATTTCATCTCTCTTCACAATAGCAAGGAGATGGGACCAACCCAAATGCCCCTCAACTGAGAGTGGATAGAGAATTGTGGTACATCTACACAATGGAGTTCTATGCAGCAGTAAAGAAAGACGACATCATGAGCTTTGCAGGAAAATGGCTGGAGCTAGTTGCTGAGTGAAGTAACACAGTCCCAGAAAATAAATGACGAATGGTATCCCTCATCTGTGGATGCTAGTGCCAATTACCTAGTTGTATTTCTTGTGTAGGGCCCCCTGAGCTTTTGTCCAAAGCAGTTGGGCATGATGCATATTGGAAACAACAACAACAACAACAAGCAGAAAGGAATGCATCGAAGAACTGACTGAAACAGTGAAATTCTGCTCAAAACAGTCAACTTCCTCATGGAGAATTTTGAGAAAGACTGAGAAAGAGATGAAAAACATGTTTGGCAGAATGCATGAGCTCTGGTGGGGTAGGGAGATGGGGGGACATGGGTCTAGATTTGATAAAAAAATAAAAATAAATTTATGTGGAAAAAAAGAATTATCTGTATGAGATTTCATATAACTCATATTTTACATATAACTTAAAACATAAGATAATATGGATCCCAACTGCAAATCTTTGTTTCTCAATTTCAGCCATAGAATTTATGACAATGAAAACAGTAGTAAGCAGTTATGTTAGAGGCTTCTAACTGAAGTATCCACCATAAGTAAAGAAACACAGGAGAAGGCCTAGAGACAAATAAATAATCTTCTTTCAATGGTGTTGCAGAATTCTCTTCCTTAAACATTGTTAGACTTGTGGTCTCACTTCTTGCTGATCTAAAGTAATTGAGACCATTGAAAGATTTTCTTCAACTGAGCCTTGAGATAAGATTACTATGTACTGAAATGTGTACCTTAATGTCCTACCTTAAGCAGTTAAAATATGAGGCAATTTTCAATGCAACAATAATGCAAGAGACACTACACAGGTCACAGAATAAAGGAGAAAGCACCTATTACTAGTTTTCTATGAAATATTTACCATATTAAACTGACTCTTAATGAATTATATGTGCAGATTGATGCATCTCTCACATCTCAGCAAAGAAGTTTCCTTATATAACAGACAGCAATGAACACAGAAGGCAAACCTGGCCAGCATGCCAAAAGCAAGAAGCTGCAGAGTGCTTATTCCTCAGTAAGAGACTTATATCAAACTTCTGCTCCATGAGTTTTCTCTTCATTTCTTGGATTGTTTCTTCTTTGTATAGACTGACTAATGTAAGCAATATATATGTGTATTATATACATAAACACATGTATATAATAATTTCTCATTTATATATCTTTTTGAGACAGGGTCTCCCTGTAGCCCTAGCTAAAGCAGCATGGTATCAGCATAAAAACCAACAAATTGATCAGTGCGATAGAGTTGAGGACCCAGACTTAAAATCAAGTAATTACAGCCACCTCATTTTTTTTAATTGTCTATTTTACCATGTGGGTTCTAGGAACTGAACTCCGGTCTTCAGCCATGTTAATAATGCCTCTTACTTGCTAACAAGTGACCCTTCTCACTGGGTCTATATTTCAGTATTAAAAGAAAGATTAAAAGAATGTGCAGTCATTTTATGAAATAAAGGAGTGGAAATAATTGAACTTGAAACAAAAGCTTTGTATGATTTGGCATGATTTTAAGTGTCAAAAAATGCTTAAAAATCATGTACATCTGGGTGTGGTGGTACATACCCATTGTCCTGGAACTTGGAAGACTGAAATAGTTGGATTATGTGTGTATGGCCAGCTTGGGTTATGTAGCAAGTTCCAAAACAGGTTATACAGCGAGAAATTCCAGAGCAACCTGAAGCAAATACTGAGATTTTGTGTCACCTTTCCCTCAAAGAATAATATATAGTAGCCTATATACCGATAACAAGCAATTGGAGAAAAAACATACATGGAAACCCATTCACTACAGCCACAAAATTTCTTATAATAAAGATAACCAAAAATATCAAATATCTCTTTAATAGAAATTTTAAATCTTTAAAGAAAGAGAATGAGGAAGACATAAGATGGAAGGACCTCCCATATTTATAGATTGGAAGAATTACTATTATGAAAATGACCATCCTACCAAAATCCGTATATAGATTCAATCAAAATCTCCATGACATACTTCACAGAGTTATGAAAAAAAAGTCTTAAAACTCATATGGCAGTAAAAACAACAGGTAGAAAAAGTAATCCAGAATATAAGGCAATAGTTACAAAGTCAAAGAACTAGATAGTTCATTGGTTTAGCACTTTTTCATTTCTATCTTTTCCTTCTTTCTTTTTAAAGTGTTTAACTATTATTTTTTTATTTCATGTGTAAGAGTATTTTACTTACATGTACATGAGTGATCTCAGGGTGGTCACTGCTCTGAGTTATCTAATGATCTAAGATGGAGATTGGCTCTGAAGTTCTATAACCTGTTCATATGTATATAACCATCATAGATTCTAGCCCTTTCCACAACACAGTGCCACATGGTAGTTGGCTTAAGACAACAGACATTGTTTCTACAGAAGCGATGCTGTACAGAGGAGCACTTGATATTCTTCCAGAGTTCCCACGTTTGTTTCTCATCACTCACATGTTGGCTCCAACCATTTGTTCAAAAGAGAATATAGGCTACAAAGCATGGCAAAAGAGAAGAGGAACCCAGCCCGCTAAAAGTGAAAAAGCAAAATTGAACAGGAATATATTTTGCATCGTGACACTTCAACCCTAACAACAACTTAACTAACTCTAATGCAAAAATATCCCTAACTCTCAAGTAAAGCAAGACCATAGTCATTCTGGACCCAAACATTACTGGGCTCTTGCGAGCAGGTGGCCTGTTGTGCCCTTGGGAGCATGTGCATACGAGGGTGTGGGTAACACAGTCCCTGGGACTTTGCAGGTAAGAAAAAAATCTATGGTCATATATACCCGATGACATACTAGAAAATACGGGCTAGAATGACCACCAGGGACCAGGTAAGGAGAATGGGATGACTCTGAGAGGAAGAAGATTTGTTGGTATGGTATGGGAAGGATGGATTGGAATCACCTCTGCTTCCTCAGTGCTGAGACACTGGTGAAACCAGCTTCCCAGATCACTATGGTGGGGGTAGTGGAATGGAACAGTGCCTTGTCTACATGCAATGGGGGAAGGAAAGGAGTAAGTAGCCCAGGCAGTCTTAGAAAAGGTCCAATGTGAGAAGGAGACTAGGGTCAGAGGACCCCAGGAAGTGACCTCACTTTTATGACATCAGTCCAAAAAGAACTCAGAATCCTGGTTACCAGCAACTACAGGCCAGTGGCAACCTAAACCACCTCACTTTTCTGGAGAGACTGGACTGAACGGGATGTTCTGTTGCTGCTTGTGTCCTTCTGGAGGCTCAGTCCCCAGAAGTCCCAGGAATCGAGTCTTTGGAAACTTTTGGAGATGCAGGGTGTGCCCACTAGCCCATCATATCTGGCCATTTTCCCACGGGGACAAACAAGTGACACTGGTCAGTCCAAAGTAGAAAATCTTTGTGATACCCCTTATATACCCAGTCCATCAGTGTGTGTGTGTGTGTGTGTGTGTGTGTGTGTGTGTGTGTGTATGTGTGTGTTTGTGTGTATGTGTGTTCATTAGAAAATGAACAATAAGGAAATTACCTTTTTTAGACCTCTTTAGTCTGGTAGTTTGTGAGTGTGAAACTTCCTTCATTGGTCCTTCCTCAGGATGAAGAAGAGGCAGCTCATATTCTTCATGAGCTCTGTATGTTAAGGCCCCAGAGTGCTAACAAAGTGAAGAAGTTGGTGAGCTACCTGTCAACTGCTGTGCAGAATGGGGACTATGACTTTGTATATTAACGTCTACTCCAGGTATGCCACCACCTGGCAAGTGCTGAACCGGATCATGCAGAGGTGAGTGACCAGGCTCAGGGTGGCTGCGTCGTCCTGCTTTCACTGTAGGAAGGCTCTACACCTTGCGGAGGTGCATTCCTCTTAGGGGCTTTGTCAAGAATGAGAGTGATTTGCCAGTGACAGCATTGACCCTGGGTCTGGCCTTTCAAAGCAGCCAGGCCAGGAAAAGAGACTCCAGTTTATGACATTAGCCTCTCCTAAGCTGCACCTTGTCTAGCCACACATTTTTGAGGACTTTGAGGATGACAGCCTTTCTCCCATTTGTAAACAGGCTTTCACTCTACATCTGTGGTACAGGGCATAACTGTAAGGATCCCAAGGGGAAACGCAAGAAGTCCTGTCCTAACCAAGGAATCAGGGAATGACCAATTTGGGTTCAGTCAGATTACATGTGAAGCTCCCTGAATTATCTGTGACATCAGGCTATTTCCCAGGCTCTCATCTTACAACTCTGAAAGTAGCATAGGCTAAACCCTCCCAGTCTAGATACAGCTTCTGTTCCTAACCCCATAAATTTTCTGGTAGGTGAGGTCAAAGTGCCTTAGGGGTGACATTCTTCTGTATTAATACAGATATGGACCCTTCCAAGCTGACAGTGAAGATGACCAAATGGAAAAGAAGTGAGTGGGTTTTGGGTGAGGAGGGAGGTAAGATCCCATCTCCAGAATGGGGTAGTTGTCTGCTAGTCTGGGGGGTTGAGGCATGGCCAGGCATCCTCCTATTGGGATTTCCACTAGAGGGATGAAGCTGAGACTTCACCTGCAGGGAGGAATGAATAAAGAACTTGGGTGGTCTTATGGGTCATGAAGGGCAGAGGGGAGGATGGTTGCTAAATGTCCATCCCTATGAGAATTCATCCCCACCACAGCCCAGTTTGCCCAGTCCATTCACTGGGTGACTGGACAGAAAGTGTTGGAACCCTTCTACACATGGCCCCCCAGTTACTTCCAACATGCCACAAAATGCATTGACTGAAAAGTCATTGCCTCATCTACCTGGGGCCTTTGCATCATGGCAAAGAGCAGGAAGGCTTCTAACTCTATACATTGTCCACCTCCATTAGTGCAATAATATTTTTCCTGGACCTCTGGATAGAGAAATGTCCAAGTGAGTTTTGTCAGAATCTGGACCTGCCCAGACTAAGCCAGCTGATAGACTATGTGAAGCTCCACATGCCTTCCTCAGACCTGGTCAAACATGTTCAGGAGCTACTGAAAAAAATGGAGGACCAGGAGTCCACAAAGGCAGCACCCAAAGAGGAGGAGGTTGCTGGTAGGTGTCTGAGAAGGTGGAAATGGGGGTTCAGTGCAGTATTCCACCAGGGAGTTGATATAAGCTGGCCCTTAACCTGCAAAGAGATTTGGGATGCAGTCAGGTGGATGTCCTGTTGGAGCGACACAAACTGGAAGTTCTCTGGCAGGCAGAGGGCTTTTGTCCATTGTGGAAGTCTCAGAAAAAGACAGTAATCTTGGGTAGGCTCATCCTGTGCTAAATATCCCTGGTGTTCATTTCAAAGCTTCCTATGCTGACCTTCATCTGTTTCCTTCCTTAGATCTGGAGCTCTCTTCCGCATCAGCTCTTGAGATCCCAGCACAGTATATATCAGAAATGCCAGAGACTCTGCATGGCAGACCAGCTTCTGCATCAGACCCCCAGGGGGAGCTGGAACCCCAATAGGATGCTGTGGTAACTGAGACTGTGGAACCCACTGTATTGGTGGCCCAGCCAACACCCCTCCTACAGGCTGCATTAGAGGAGGATCTGCCCACTGCACCTGATTCACAGCCACCTCCAGATGTGGCAGCAGATGCTCCAGCTCCTGGGCAGGCCCTTCTAACTTCTCTTGTTGCATTAGAAGAACTAGGAAATGTTTCCACTCTACCTGAGATCAACATATTGTTAGGAAGGTTTAGAATGACCTGTTGCATGGTAGCCAGCAGGGTAGAGATGCATTTCTTGTCTCTACCAATACACATCCTTATTTTTTCTTATTACTATTTTATTTTTATTTTGGGGGTTTTGTATTGTTTTTCAGATAAAAAGATTATATATTTCATTTTTTGGGGTTTGGAGATTGTTTTTCAAACATTAAGATTGCATTTTATTGGTTTTGCATTTTTGTTCAAATATTGAGATTATATTTTATTGTGTTTGGGGCTTTTGTTCAAATATTAAGATTCTGTTTTTATTGTTGTTAACATATTAATGTTAATAAAGTTCATTGTCTATTCATTTGAACTTGCATGCTTTGGATGCGAAGTCTCTACATGGAGAGAACATGTAGTATATGATGTGTGTTCAGACAGTAGTCACAAGCCAAGCACTCAGTCATGGAAGGGAAACCCTTGCAGTCCATTCTAGAAGTTTGGAAAAGAACATTGCTGATGTTAGTGGAAATGGGTTACCAGTCCAAGTGCCAAGGGATGCAGACTACATCAGTGTGAGCACAGGGCTGTGTGCATCACAGAGTCCATGAGAGTTAAGGATGTAGACTCTGAGATCAGGAAGGCTGGGAATCATGGACAGAAGTTTCTTTTCCTTGTGCTCCCAGTCTGTTGAAATGAATAGCAGCCTCCACTCAGAGTAGGATGTAGTCAACTTAACTGTATGGCCTGCCATTCTCATTGCCCTTCCCAAGCTGGGCACATACACTGACTGCACCTTGGGTCATATGCAGTACACAGTTTGGAAGGACAGAATACAGTGTGAGCAGCACTTTAATCCTCTGAATATGTTTAAGCAGATGATTTCCATAAAAAGTTTTCAGAATCTGAGGACGTCAACAAATGATAAAGCGCAGACCCTCTGGAATCAGGTTTTTGATATTGATAACAACTGGGAGGTGCTTCAGCAAGTCATGCACTGCCCACAGATGCCAGAGGAACTGCATCAGACCCCCTGGAACTGGAGTTACAGGTGGTTGTTAGTAGCCTTGTTGTTGCTGCAAATTGAACGCCCAAACCTCTCCAAGAACAGCCAATGCTCTTGATTGCTGAGCCATCTCTCAAATGGAAATTCTTACCATCATTTGATTTTTCAGTTGTGTGTGTCTGCTTAGTCACCAAATCTAAAATTCAGCTCAAGAAAGGCTGGGTTTTACCTCCTTAGAAAGGCTGGGTTTTACCTCCTTAGGCTGGATTTTTCTTCCTTAAACCAGCAGTGTACAGTCTAAATAGAAAATAATTTGGATGAGCTTAGAGGACTCTTGAAACATGGTTCCTGTCTAAGGATATGTAATGCAACTCCTGCCTTTTAAAAATTATAGATCAAAACATAGGAGTTTGAGAAACAGAGGAACTGTTCAGTTCATAGTACAAAGAAAAAAGGAGGGAATATGCCTCATTCTGGGATGCAGTTGGCAGAGCACTCTCTGAACTTTTTGTCAATTTTTCAATTTCGAAATCAGAATTGACAACTCCAATCCATAAACATTGGAGCCCTCTGACAGACCATAATGGTGCTATGCCAAGGTGCAATATTGGAACAATGAATAAACCCAAATCCACTACTCACTATGGGAAAAGGGTTTGTTGTGTATTCCCACAGATGTTGGCCCCATCTGGGTTCCAACGAGAAGCATTCAAGATATGGATGGGGTCCTACCAGCAGAGGAGATGACTTGTCTAAACATCCAGAAAATAGCCACCTGATTTTTTTGACAAAGTGGCCACAAATACATTTGGAGGAAAGACAACATATTTAACAAATAGTGCTGGTCAAACTGGATGGCTGTATAAAAAAGAGTGAATCTGTGTCCCTATTTCTTACCGTGAACAAAACTCAACTCCAAATGGATGCAGAATTACAACACAAGACCAGATACCCTGAATATACAAGGAGAAAGTAGAGATTCACCGAAACTTACTGGCACAAGAAAGGACTTTTAAAACGGGATTCCTATAGTGCAAGAATTAAGTCAGACAACTGACAGATAGGACTTTAGGAAATTCAAAAACTTTTGTATAGGAAAGGATACCATCATTTGAGTGAAGAAGCAACCTACAAAACAAAACAAAACAAAAAAAATGTTTACCAACTGTACCTCAGACAGTTTGTTAGTCTTAATAATATACAAAGGACTCAAAAATCTAAACATAAAAAACAAACAATACAATTGAAAATTGGGATAAGTAGCTAAACAGAGAGTTCTTTAAAGATGAAATGCAAATAGCTAAGCAATACATTTAAATGTTCAACATCGTTAGTCATCATGTAAATGCAAATTAAAACCACATTGAGATTTCATCTTATCTTACTCAGAATCCATAAGATCTAAAAAAACAAACAATGACAAATGCTGTCCAGGATGTAAAGAAAGAAGGACTCTCATCTATTGTTGGTGAAAGTGAAAACTGGTGCAGCCAATATGGAAAGCAGGATGGAGATCCCTCAGAAAGCTTAGAGTTGATCTACCATATAACCCAGTGGTACCACTCCTGGCCATATACCCAAAAGACTCTATATCCTACTACAGAAATACTTGTCCATGTTCATTGCTGCCCTTCTAAATAATAGCCAGGATTGGAAAAAACAAATGTCCATGAACTAATGAATGGATAATGTAGATGTGGTACATAAACAAGGTAGAATATTATTCAACTATTTAAAAACTGAAATTATAAAATTTGCAGGTAAATGGATGAAATTAGAAACAATTATCCTGCATAAGGTAACCCAGACCTCAAAAGATAAACACTGCATGTGTTTTCTTGTACCTGTGTGCTAGCTAGCTTTGAAGTCTTAGGCATATCTGTTTCAATTTGAAAATCCAAAGAAGTCAGGAAACAAACAATGGGCCATGGGGGCCAAGGGAGGCTTCCCAGGAAGAGAGGTAGAATGCAGTGATATAAAGGGGAAAGAGGAATAATAGAGGAGAAAGGGTTAAATGGTGTGGGAAAGGAGAGGGCAGGGCAGAAAGAGACAATGGGAGGGATAACAACACTGACATAGGTTTTAGAAAAAGCCATATGGAAACCTACCACTATAGAAGCTAATTAAAGTATATATATATATATATATNGCCCACACAGCAGCTAACAATCATCCCTAACTCTAGTTCTAAAGGGTCTGATACTCTCTGCTGACATCTGCAGGTATTGCATGTGTGTGGTGCACTTACATACATGCAGGCAAAAGACTCATACATATAAAATAAATAACCAAAGAAAAGACAGGGGAGGGATAACCAGCACTAACAGCCTTTAGAAGAAGTCATATGGAACTCTGCCACTATAGAAGCTTTTAAAGTATATATATATAATAAAATGAGATTAAAAAGAATTATTTTATAACAGGAGAACATTCCCTCTACCAGACACACCTTACAAGGAAAGTAAAAGCCCAGTGCCAAGAGTGGACTTCCTGCTTTGACTAGGGGTCCCACAGACCTTCAGATATCATTAGCCATTGCCCCTGTTCTTGGTTGCCCACCAGAACTGAATGGTGAGACCCTATTGTTGAAGACACTGTAAACATGAGCTATAGAATGAGCATGAACAAGTCAAGCTGAGACGTCAAAGCTTCAGCTCCACTGGCAACCCTTCATAGAGCTGGAAGGTTCTACACATGCCACCTGAAGAGAAAATTAATCATCAACCTTACCCAGCTGTGAATCCTGCTAACTACAACAACTAGCCTAGTAAGATATACCTACCAGTCCAATAGTGGCATGAATATTATTGAAGTAACCAACTACTTTCTAATTAAAAGTCCTTTTTATTAGATGGAGCCCATATTTGACATTAATACCAAGCCTAGGAATCTGAGGCTAGACAGGTCACAGGACATAAAGGAGACCCTACCACTATTTTATTTTTCTTAATAGATATATGTTATACTGAATCTTAATGACTTACTGTTATACATATAGATTAATGCCTCTCTTAACTCTCATCAGAGAAACTTTCTTATGCAGCAGAGGGTGATTAACACAGAAAATCACAATTGGCCAACATGAAGAGAATAAGATGCAGAATGCTTATACCTCAATAGGACCCCTATATCAAAATTCCGCCTCTTAAACCTCAAATATCATCATGGAAGAGGGGGTAGAAAGAAAGATTGTTAGAACCACGGGTGGAGCATGACCACAAGTAAAGAGTTTTCTAGACCACTGGGCAGTTACTCATATAAACTTACAGCAATAGTGATAGTATGCACAAGACTCATAAGCTAAAGACAGACAAAATGCCAGCATTGAACTGAGAGGTAGGTAAGAAAACCCAACCCTACCTGAGGGACTATTGATAACACTGGCTTCTGGGAGAGGAGAATCAGTCACATTTAAGGTTGAGACTCTGTGGGTTGACCAGGCTCCAGTGGATGAACCTGATGAAGTGCATTATTGGGGGACATAAATTTGACTCTATATGTCTTTATATATACACACACAAACACACACACACACACTCACACATTATATATATAAATATATATGAATGATAGAGAACACGTAAAATTGGATAAATGTACAGGGGTGCAGAAAGGAGATGGGATCTAAATATGTTCAAAATAAATGAAAATTTCAAAAACTCAAAAAAGAAAAACAAGTGCAGTCATGAACAACTTCAATTTTATGTGTATTTTACCACAATAATGGTGTACAGTAGCTCAAAGGTGCTGTAACAGGCTCCTTTGTAGGCTAGCCAAATACTCCTCCCTCTTTGCCAGGCACATATGTACAATTATCATTTTCCAGTGAATGTGTCTTCCTCAGGTTATTTGCCTCTCTCAACAGCTCATGTGTTTGCTTTTCTTCATTAATTTTACAGAGTTTTTAATTTAAAAAATGTTTGTGTTTTTATCTTATGTGTATGAGTGTATTGCCTGCATACATATAAATGTATCCATGTTATGAAATGCCCACAAATCAGAAGAGGATGTTGAATTCTCTTGGAACTGGAATTGTGGATGGTTGTTAGCTGGGAATCGAACTCAGGTCCTCTCCAAGAGTAGCCACAGATTTTAATTGCTGAGCCATCTCTCCAGCCTGATAATCTTTAAGTTTTAGGATGAGTATGATTATTTAAGTCCACACAGTCATTAATAAAAGCATGAATAAAAGATTGCAAAGATATAAGATATAAGTAAATGATATTTACTATGCAAATATTCAGCACGTCAGAAGAAATCAGTAATTTTTTTTATTTGAATTTTATTTTTTTTATTTTTTGTGTTTTTACATTTTATGTGAATTTCATACATCATTTCTCAGTCCAATCCAGACTCATCTTGTCTTCCATGCCCCCTACCCGACCCAAGTTCATGCACCCTGCCATCACTGCCCTGTATCTTTTAATGATTCTTTTCAAAATTTTCAAAGCAGAGGATTATTGTCCTTGGGGGAACTTTACTGCTTCAGTCTGTTCCCTGTCCCTCTTCCTCTGCTGTTGTTCCTTCCAATCTGTACAACTTCAACATATGCATATATATATATATATATATATATCACCTATACAAAAATTATATCATTTGTACACAAACTGTCATTTCCATATATTTCAGGATTTACATTTTTACTTTTTAAATTTATATTACTCTAAAATATGCGTACGTATCCTCCACCCATATGCCAAGATTAAAAAGTCTAAAAATAATGGTGGGTTAATTCTAGAGCCTGTTAAGGAATTTACATTATCAGAACACAGTGGCTTTCAGGAAAAGGGTTTTATAACGTTGATGTTGCTTAGTTTGCCTTACAACTCAGTGCTTGGTGCTAGCATCCACAAATGAGGGATATCATTCACCATTTGCTTTTCTGGGACTGTGTTACTTCACTTAGCATAATATCCTCAAGTTCCATCCATTTATCTTCAAAGTTTATGATGCCACCTTTTTTTTCACCACTGTATAGAATTCCATTGTGCAGATGTACCATATTTTCTCTATCCACTCATTGGTTGAGGGGCATTTGGGTTGGTTCCAGCTCTTCCCTATTGTAAAGAGAGCTGCAACAAACATGGTTGTGCATGTATCTCTGTGGCAGGATGTGTCTTGTGGGTACATACCCAGGAGTGGAGTGGCTGGGTCAGGTGGTAAGCTTATCTTGAGCTTCTTCAGAGTTCTCTATACTGTTTTCATAGTGGTTCTAGGAGTTTACATTCCCACCAGCACTGGATTAGTGTTCCCCTTTCCCCACAAACCCTCCAGGATTTGGTGTCTTTTTTTTTTTTTATCTTAGCCAGTCTTATCAGAGTGAGATGATATCTTAAAGTTGTTTTAATTTGCATTTCCTTAATTATTAATGATGTTGAACACTTTTTTAAATTTTTTTTTCATTTTTAACATTAAGTAATAATTTATGAGTACAAGCATCCTTCATGTAAAACCAATTTGCAAGCAGTTGGGCCCAAACCCACACAGCGCAAGGGTCCCACCATCCGGCTGGGGGGCTTGTATGTTCAATCAACTTGATCAAATAAGTGTCCAGTCTATATTGCTGTAGTTTCACCATTCACCCCAATCACAGCCCTTACATTCTACCATGCCCCCTCTTCCACAGATTGTTCCCTAGGCTTAGAAAAGGGGCACAGGTAGACAAGAATCAAAACAGTCTACTTTCTCTGGAGCTGTTGTCTTGGACTCTGGTCAATTCTGGCTGTTTCCTTTCATGGGCTGACAGTTTGTCCAGGAATAACCTTTCAGTCATACTAATGAAGCACAGGCATTTAGATATATAGGTATTTAAACAGTACTAATTGTTATGGTAGGTTACTTTGGTACAGACACAGATATTTGGATGGTATGTTAATCTATGAATTACATTTTTTTCCTGTAAAATGTGACAGGGTCTTACTGTGGCTTATAACATCTCCTAACCACTAGAGGATGTAAGCTTGTGGCATCGGCCATGGTTTATTCCTCCAAGGAGAGAGCTAATAGCCAATTAGATTTGGGTTATACAGGCATATGGCTGCCACTGCTGCACAGTATTTCCAAGCAGGTGAGGTGTAGCTGGTGCTGACGGAGGAGTCTTGCTTGACTCAAGGAGACCTATATTTGCTTTATTGGTTTAGTGGCCTTTGGTAAACACTCTATGGTATTCCAGAGGCCATCTGTACACTTGCAAGTGTGGTCTCAATACATCTTTCCCATACTTACATCAGGTCTTCGACAGCAAGGCCTTATTACTTCTCTTCTTGCAGTTATCCCAGTCTACAGTCAAGAAGCCTTTACATTTTGGGGGGGCTTGGCTCCCCTGGCCAACATCTCCTTGGTAGAATAATCCACTGCTGATATCAGAGCTCTCCTGTGTTAATATATTTTGCTTAAGTGCACAGCTTAAGGAGACTTTAGTATTATATTTGGTTCTGAATAGAGAATAATCCTTTTCACAGTTCCTATGTCAATTAAAGAAGGCAGTTTTACCAGTTTTATAAGAGATTACTTCTATGACAGTTGGCCCCAATTTACAGTTAAAGAACAACCTCACCATCCTCATATTCGTCCTTGTTCTATGAAGGGGAGGTAAGAAAATCTCTCCTATTAAAACTTTACAGCATCTAAAAGGTAAGTTTCATTAGGACTCATTATAAATAGGAGCCACAGAGGGGTTTGATGCCTGTAGCAGTCTGATGCTTTTCTTCCATTCAATGTTCAGACAGGCCAACCTTTCTGCTGGCACTTCCTGGTACATTCTACACAGTGCAAAGCTGTGTCTTTTCTTTCTCAGCCGTTAAGTTGGTGATGTTTTGACCTTTGGGAACCTACAAATCTTTTCCCGTAGTTAGTTTTAAGATTTGAATTGCAAAGTTTTTGACAAAAAGATTTCATATATATCTGTATCCCCTCTTTTTATTTTAGGTTTTTGTTTTTTGACCCATGAGTCTCCAAAAGGCACTTGTAGTACACGTACCTATAGGCAGGAATCAAGGTGCAGATTTCATCAAATTCATCCAAGCTATTTTGGGTGACTATATGTCGTTAACTTGGGAAGCAAACTTAATTTCCTTAAGTTAAATCATCCTACAAGTAAAAGAGAATGCTACAAGATGATACTGTACAACACAAAAATTATAGAGAACATTTGTATGTGCCAATCCCAAATTTATTGTTATACAGATTTTAAGTAAAACAAATGTGGACAACAACAATTTATATTTACAATTAACTAAGGTGCATTACCATATTTATCAGAACCTTTAAACCAATGTTGTTTAATATACACATAATTACTTTTACTAACTCCTAAAACACCATGTAACCTGTAGGCAGAGTTTGAGCAAAATTGACTCACGTCAATTAAATATACATTAATCTAATATAGACCCGTGTCCTTCTCCCGCCCCTCCCACCCCTCCCGATTCACCATTTCAGTCAATTTTCTGATGCAGTCTTTCTGCTGTTGTGCTTTTAATATGCATCCCTCTCCACAAGAAATATTTACAACTGGGTTATTGGCGCTAGCATCCGCAGGTGAGGGATACCATTCATCTTTTGTTTTTCTGGGACTTTGTTACTTCACTTAATAAAATATCTTCTAGCTCCATCCATTGACCTGCAAAGTTCATGATGTTGTCTTTCTTTACCACTGCATAGAATTCCATTGTGTACATGTAATACATTTTCTCTATCAACTCATCAGTTGAGGGGCATTTGGGTTGGTTCCAGCTTTTTGCTATTGTGAACAGAGCTGCAATAAATATAGCTGTGCATATATTTCTGCAGTAAGGTGAGTCTTGTGGGTATGTACCCAGGAGTGGTGTGACTGGGTAAAATGGCAAGCTCATTTTGAGTCTTCCAAGGGTTCTCCACACTGCTTTCCATAGTGGCTGTACTAGTTTACATTCCCACCAGCAATGGATGAGTGTTCCCCTTTCCCCATAACCTCTTCAGCACTTAATATCGTTTGTTTTCTTGATCCTGGACAGTCTTATCCAAGTGAGATGATATTTTAGAGTGGTCTTAATTTGCATTTCCCTAATTATTAGTGATGTTGAACCGTTTTTAAGATGTTTCTCAGCCATCTCTAATTCCTCCTCTGTGAAGTCTCTATTCAGTTCTTTGCTACATCTTTTTGAGTGGTTCATTTGTTTTCTTCTTTGTTTTCTGAGTAGCTTGTACACTCTGGAAATTAATGCTTTGGCAGATGTATCTGCTGTGAAGGTTTCCTCCCACTCTGTGGTTTTCTCTTCACTTCCTTGATTGTTTCTTTTGATGTACAGAAGCTTTTGAGATTCATGAGGTCCCATTTGTCAATTGTCCATCTTATTTCTTGTGCAACTGCTGTCTGATTTAGGAAGTCTTTTCCTACTCCCATGTCTTGCAGTCTGCTGCCAAGTTTTTCTTCTATCACCTCCACAGTTTTGGGCTTCACATTGAGGTCTTTGATCCATCTGGAATTGACTTTTGTACAGGGCAAGAGGTAGGGGTTTAATTTCATTCTTCTACAGGGGGTGATCCAGTTTTGTCAACACCACTTACTCAAGATGCTGTCTTTTCTCCATTGTGCCTTCTTGGCCCCCTTGTCAAATATGAGGTGGCTGAAATTGTATGTGCTCAGGTTTGGATCTTCAGTTTTGTTCCATTGGCCAACAGGTCTGTTTTTTTGCCAGTACCAAGCTGTTTTTATGACTATAGCCCTGTAGTATAGTTTGATGTCTGGTATAGCAATACCCCCTGTATTGCTCTTTTCGCTCAGGGTTGCTTTGGCTATTTGGGGTCTTTTGTTTTTCCAAATGAAATTGAGGATTTTTTTCCAAGCCTGTGAAGAAGCTCTTGGGGATTTTGATTGGGATTGCATTAAATCTGTACACGAGTTTGGGTAGAATGGACATTTATACTATATTATTTTCAAAATCCATGAGCATGGGAGGTTTGTCCATCTTCTGATGTCTTCCTCAATTTCTTTTTTCAGGGGTTTAATATTTTTGTTGTAGAGATCCTTGGTGTCTTTGGTTAGGTTTGTTCCTAGGTATTTTATTGTTTACGAAGCTATTGTGAGTGGGAAGGTCTCCTTGTATTCCATCTTCAGTTGCTTGTTGTTGGTGTAAAGAAAGGCTACTGATTTTTCTAGATTTATTTTGTATCCTGCCAGTTTTTTGAAGTATTTAATCATTTCTCGGAGTTTCCTGGTGGAATTCTTAGCATCCCTTAGGCAGACAATCATATCATCAGCAGAAAGGGATAGCTTGACTTCCTCTTTTCCAATTAGAACTCCTTTAATTTCCTTTTCTTTCTTTATTGCCCTAGCAAGGGTTTCAAGCACTATATTGAAAAGGCGTGGTGACAGGGGGCAGCCTTGTCGAGTTCCTACCTTTAAGGGGAATGCTTCTGTCATTTCCCCATTTAGGATGATATTGGCTGTGGGTTTCCTGTACATGGCTTTGATTACATTGAGGAATGATTCTTCCAGTCCAATTCCCTCTAGGACTTTAAACATGAAGGGATGCTGGATTTTGTCAAAGGCTTTATCCACATCAATTGAAATGATGGTGTGGTTTTTGTCTTTCAGTCCATTTATATGCTTGATGATATTTATTGATTTTGGTATGTTGAAGCATTCCTGCATCTCTGGTATGAATCCAACTTGGTCATGATGGATGATCTTCTTGATGTGGGTCTGTATGCGATTTGCCAGTATCCTGTTTAGAATTTTGGCATCTGTGTTCATTAGAGAGATGGGTCTATAGCTTTCCTTTTGGGTTGTATCTTTACCTGGTTTTGGTAATAGCGTGATGCTGGCTTCATAGAAGGAATCTGGGAGAACTCCTTCCATATGTATCCTTTTAAACAACTTGAGTAGTAATGTTTGTAAGTCTTTTTGAAATATTTTATAGAATTCTGCTGTGAAACCATCTGGGCCTGGGCATTTTTTTTTTTGGTTGGGAGGCTACTTATTACATCTTCAATTTCTTCATGTATTATTGGTCTTTTTAGATTGTAGATCGCTTCCTGGTTGAGCTTTGGTGATTCCCAGGATTTCAGATATTCATCCATTTCTTCTAGGTTTTCAAACTTAGTTGAGTATAGGTTCTTGAAGTATTCCCATATGATTGTCTGGATCTTTTTATTTTCTGTTGTGATATTTCCCCTTTCATCACAGATTCTTTTTTTTTAATTTATTTTTATTGATGCTTTGTGTATTTCATACATCATTTTCCAATTCAGTTCAGGCATATATCCCCTTCCCTTCCCCCCCCACCCCTATCCATCGCAGATCGTGCAGAATTCTGCCATAAGTTTTCTCCATCTTTCTCTGCTTTTTGTTATTGTTTCGTTTTCATTTTTTTTAACAAATTAGGTGATAATTTGTGAGTACAGCATCCTTCATGTAAAAAACCCAATTTGCAAGCAGTGTCCCAAACCCCACACAGCTCATGGGTCCCACCACCAGCAGGGGGGGCTTGTATGTTCAATCAGTTGATCAAAATGAGTGTCCCTTCTATATTGTTGTAGTTTCACCATTAACCCCAATCGAAGCCCCTACATTCTACCATGGCCCCCTCTTCCGCAGATTTTCCCAGGCTTAGAAAGGGGCACAGGGTGGATGAGAAGCAAAACACTCTCTTTCTCTGGAGCTGATGTATCGGTCTCTAGTCAGTTCTGGCTGTTCTTTCATGGGCTGCCAGCTTTCCAGGCTTTAACTTTTCAATCCTACGAATGAAGCACATGCAATTAGATATGATTGGGATCTCCTTTTTTTTTTGATTAAGTGGGCTAGAGGTCTGTCTTCTTTATTCTCTCAAAGAACAAACTTTGGATTTCATTGATTTTTTTTTGTATGGTTTTCTTTGTTTTTATTTCATTGATCCCTGCTCTGATTTTTGTGATTTTCCTTTTGTCTTTGCATTTAGGTTCCTTTTTGTTGTCTCTCAAAAGTTTTTAGCAACGGTGTTAGATCATTTCTTTGTGCTCTTTCTGTTTTTTTAATGTACACACACAGGGCTATAAACTTACCACTTAAGACTGCTTTTAAAGTGTCCATAGGTTTTGCTGTGTTGTTTATCATGTCATTTCAGTTCCAGGAATGCTTTTTATTTCTTTCTTTATTTACTTCCTTGACCCATTCATTATTCAGTAGAGTGTTGTTTAGTTCCATGTGTTCTTGGTTAGGTTGTAGGGTTTATTCTTGTGTTGATATGAGTTTTATTGCACTGTGGTCTAAAAGAATGCATGAGATTATTTCAATTGTTTTATATTTGTGAGATAGTTTTTTTCCTGTGTCCCCAGTATATGGTCTATTTCAGAGAATGTCCTGAGGTCTGAGTAGAAAGTGTATTTCCTGGTGTTTGGGTGAAATATTCGATTACAGTCTGTGAGGTCCATTTGGTTGTATTGTATTCATTTTAGGAAGATGTCTCTCTTTTTTATTCTTTGTCCTGTAGATCTGTCCAAAGACTTAGTGGGGTTTGAAGTCCCCCACTATTATGTGTGCTGGGGTTAATCTGTGCTTTTAGATTCTGAAGAATTGTCTTTTTATAAAGTTTGGTGCACCATGTTTGGTGTGTATATATTCATTATTGTGAGATCTTCATCACCAATTATTCTTTTAATAAAGATGTACTGGAGTAGTTCCTGGGCAGGCAATCTGCCGCCTCTGCCGCAGGTAGGGGCCGGTGGGCGGGACAGTCCTAGCTCTTTTTGTGCTGGGACCAGAGGGGCCTGCTAGTGGCCTGCACTTGGGGCGGGCGGGGTTAGTTACCTGGGCAGGCATCTGCGCTCTGCTGCAGGGTAGGGGCCGTGGGCGGGACTTTCCTAGTCTCTTTTGTGCTTGGGACCAGAGGGGCCGGTGCTAGTGGCCTTCACCTTTGTGCAGGCGGAGTAGTTACCTGGGCAGGGCATCTGCCGCTCTTGCCGCAGGTAGGGGGCCGTGGGCGGGACAGTCCTAGTCCTTTTGTGCTGGGACCAGAGGGGCCGGTGCTAGTGGCCTACACCTTGGTTCGGACTGCCGGGGCGCGGGCTGGGTCAGGCATTCCCCCCCCCCCCAGATTGGTGAGAACCCAAGTGGACCTTTCCTTGGAGAACCTTCAGGCAAGGAAGAGAAGAGGTGGTTTGCAAAATAGAAAACTAGACCAGTCAATAATTACTCATAACAAGTAGGAGGAAAGGAGAAAAAAAAAAAACAGCTAAAGGAGGACAAGTAAAAACCATCCCCTAACATAGTGAAAAGGTATTTGTTATCTGAACCACAAAAGGGAAGCCACATGCCAGTGAACACGACAAAGGACAACATGGGGAAAGGCACAGGAAAATCCTGCATCAAGCGCTACCAAACCAGTAAGAGACAGCTACAATGGAAACCCCATGGAGGAGACCCAATGAACAGATCTTAGAGGAATATTTGCAGACCTGAGAGAGATTAAAGAACATAAAGAGGAATTCCAGAGAACTAAGAGGAAATAAAAACTCAAAAAGGACCTAGAGGATACATGACAAACATTCAGAAAGGAAACTAAAGGAACAGATTGACAAACTCCAGAAGACTGAAGGAGAAAAAATAAAGAATACAAAATAAAATAAAAAAAAAAAAAAAAAAAAAAAAAAAAAAAAAAAAAAAAAAAAAAAAAAAAAAAAAAAAAAAAAAAAAAAAAAAAAAAAACTCCACAAAGAACTAGAGGGAGAAAAAAACAAACTCCGAAAAGGAAGTAGAAACACTGAAAAAGGGAAGCCAACCAACGAAGTAAGGACACCAAGAAGAGATGAGAAGCACCAAGAAGAGTTGAGAAGCTCACAAAAACGGGAAATGGAAGTACCTAAAGAATATCTAGTTCATGTAAATGTACATCACTCGTAGTGTTAACATTTTAGTTAACGTAACACCACCAATTCCCTATATAATTGACGAACGTTGAAGAAAGGAAAAAACAGTCCGGAAAGAATATCTTCTATAGGTCTGCTTCTTCTCCAAGAATACCTAGTAGAATGGAGGAGCACTGTTAACATAGAGATTCCACCTCATGAATCTGGATATATGAGCACATGTGGAGCATATCTAAAAAGAAGCTCAATATTATAAGATATTCTGGAAAAATTAAAATAACAAAATGCCTGGAATAACAACCAGGAAATATTGGGACACTATGAATAGATCAAACCTCCACATTGAATGAGGAATGAGAGGAAGGTATTGATAAGAATCTCAAGAGAATTAGTTTTAGATAAGATCTTCAACAGATAATAAGAAAATTTCCCCTAAACTAGACAAATAACAAACCCCATACAATACAAGAAGCACATAGGTCCACCAATAGACAAGATCAGAAAGAAAATCCCCACTCACCTATCATAGTTAAAAAGCTAGACCAAACAAAGACCAAATTGCTGAGGACTACAAAAAGCAAAAATGTCACATTACAAAGGGAAAACCCAAGTCATTGAATTGTCAAATCGTGACGGCGTCAGCATAAACCATGAAAGCTAGAAGGAACGGCGAGCAAACGCATTCCGTGGGTTAAGGCGATGAGCGAGCCAAATCCAGGGGTACTTCCAGCAAAAGGCAATCGATTAAGTTGAAGAGAGAGACAAAATCGGTCCAGTGACATAAACAAGAGTGATGGAAAGACCTAGCTGGAAAAACCAACGTCGTTCAAAAAGACGGTGAAAAAGCAATTCGAATAGGGCAGAAGAGAGGAGCACCACAAGTCCGTCAAGCATCCATTGGAAATAAGACGAAGAAAAAACAAAACATAGGAGTAGAATCAGAGTATGAAAGTCCAAATGGATTAATAAAGTGAAGTGGAGCAACACACATTTTCAATATACTAAACTAAATTATTAAGGGCTAAACTCCCCAATCAAAAGGCACAGACTGGAGAATGGATTAGGAACAACAACAGTCTATTTGCTGTCTACAAGAAACCCATCCAATTTCAAGGATAGGATCAAAACTTAAGGTGAGGGATGGAAGAAAAAGATGCTAGGCAACAGGTACCAAAAAGAAAGCAGGTGTGGCTATTCTAATATCAGACAAAATTATAGCTCAAAAGCAAAAAGAAATCAAAAAGACAAAGAGGGACATTACATTCTTTATCAAAGGAACAATCAATTGATGAAGATTTCACAATCATAAACATATATGCACCAACACCGGTGCCACCAAACTTTATAAAGAAAATTCTCCAGGATCTCAAGGCACAGATTAACCCCAGCGCAACTAATACTAGGGATTTCAATACCCCATTAGTCCCCTAGACAGATCAACAGGACAAAGGATTAAAAACAGCAGAGACATCTGAACTAAATGACACAATACACAAATGGACCTCACAACATCTATCGAATATTTCACCCAAACACGCAGAGAATACACTTTCTTACTCAGCACCTCATGGAACATTCTCCAAAATAGCCATATTTACTGGGACACAGGAAAAAAACTCACAATATAAAAGATTGAAAAATCTCATGCATTCACAGACCACAGTGCAATCAAACTCATTATCAACACCAGAATAAACCCCACAACCTACAGGAAACACATGGAGACAAACACACCCTCCTGATTAATGAATGAGTCAAGGAGAAAATAAAGATAGAAATAAAAACATTCCTGGAACTGAATGACAATGATAAAAACAACACAGCAAAATCTATTGCGGACACTTTAAAAAGCAATCCTAAGAGGGAGTTTATAGCTTCTAAGTGCTACATTAAAAAAAACAGAAGAACACAAGTGAATGATCTAACACTGCAGCTAAAAATTATTGAGAGACAACAACAAATGACCCTAAACGGAGCAGACAAGAAGAAATAACAAAATCAGAGCAATGAGATCAATGAAATAGAAACAAAGAAAACCATACAAATAAATCAATGAATCCAAAAGTTGGTCTTTGAGAGAATAAATAAGATAGATAGACCTCCTAGCCGAGTTAACCAAAAGAAAGAAGGAAACACTCCAAAAATCAATTGAATCTGTGATGAAGGGGAAAATATCACAAAACAGACAATTGAAAGATCCAGGACAATGTATACGGGACTACTTCAAAACTTATATTCTACTAAGTATTGAAAAACCTAAGGAAATGGATGAATATTTGAATCCTTGGAATCACCAAACAGCTCACAAGAAGAGATGGACAGTCTAAACAGACCAATGGTACAGGAAGAAATCGAAGAGTAGATACGCAGCTCCCAACCAAAAAATGGCCAGGGCCAGACGGTTTCACTGCAGAATTTTATAAAATATTCAAAAAGACATACAACCATTACTACTAACTCGTTTAGAAGGATTCAAATGGAGGGACTTCTCCCAGAATCCTCTATGAAGCCAGCATTACGCTACTACCAAAAACCAGGGAAGGATACAACCAAAAAAGGAGAACTATAGACCCATCTCCCTAATGAACACAGATGCCAAAATTCATAAAACAGGCTTCTGGCAAACCGCCATACAGACTCACATCAAGAAAATCACCCACCTGACCAAGTTGTATCATACCAGAGATGCAGGGTGGTTTAACATACGAAAATAAATAACATCATCAAACATATCAAGGATTGAAGGACAAAAACCAACACCATCATCTCAATTGATGCGGAGAAAGCCTTTTGACAAAATACAGCATCCTTTCATGTTTAAAGTCCTGGGAGGGAATTGTCTGACGGACCGATCATTCCTCAATGTAATCAAAGCACTATACAGGAAAACCACAGCCAGTATCATCCTAAATGGGGAAATACAGAGCATTTCCCTTAAAGGTAGGAACTCGGGCAAGGCTGCCCCCTTCACACTCCTTTTCAATATAGTGTATGAAACCCTTTGCAGGGGCAATAAGGCAAGAAAAGGAAATTAAAGGAGTTCTAATTGGAAAAGAGGAAGTCTAACTATCCCTGTTTGCAGATATGGGGGGATTTTGTTTTTACCTGAGGGATGCTAAGAAATCCACAGAAAAACTCCTAGAAATGATTAAGAACTTTGATAAAGTGGCAAGGTTACAAAGTTAATCTAGAAAAAATCAGTAGCTTTCTTTACACCAACACAAAGCAACTGAAGAAGGACTACAAGGAAGACTTCCCACTCACAATAGGCCTCAAAAACAATAAACATACCTTAGGAACAACCTAACCAAGGACACCAGGATCTCTACAACAATATTTTAACCCCTGAAGAAGGAAATTTGAGGAAGACATCAGAAGATGGTTACAAAGCCTTCCTATGCTCATGGATTGGGGAAAATAAATATAGTTAAAAATGTCCATCCTACCCAAAACTAGTGACAGATTTAATGCACCCAATTCAAAATATCCCCAGAATTTCTTCACAGGCCTTTTGGAAAAAAAATCCTCATTTCATTTGCGAAAAACAAAAAGACCCCGAATAGCCAAAGGCAACCCTGACGATTGAAAAAAGAGCAATTTACGGGGGGATCGCTATACCATACTTCAAACTTTACTACAGGGTATAGTCATAAAAACAGCCTGGTACTGGCACAAAAACAGACCAGTTGAACCAATGGAATTAAAACTGAAGATCCAAACCTGAGCTTACAATTTCAGCCACCTCATATTTGACAAGGGGCGCAAGAAGACACCAATGGAGGAGAGACAGCAATCTTCAGCAAGTGTGCTGGCAAATTGGATCACCACTTGTAGAAGAATGAAATTAAACCCCTATCCCTCACCTTGTAACAAAAGTCAACTCCAGATGGACCAAGACCTCAACAGGAAACCCCAAACTCTGGAAGTGATAGAAGAGAAAACTTGGCAGCAGACTTACAAGACATAGGTGTAGCGAAAGACTTCCTAAATCAACAGCAGCTGCACAGAAAAGATCAATAATTGGCAAATGGGATCTCCTTAAACTCAAAAAGTTTGTACATCAAAAGAAACAATAAAGGAAGTGAAAGAGGAAACCCACAGAGTGGGAGGAAAACCTTCACTGCAGACACATCTGACAAAGCAATCTCCAGAGATATACAAGCTACTCAAAAAATACAAGAAGAAAGAAAAACAAATGAATCACTCAAAAGATGGCACAAAGATCTGAATAGAAACTTCACACAGGAGGAAATAGAGATGGCCGAGACACATCCTTAAGAAGTGTTTCAACACTCTGATTAATTACAGGAAATGCAATTAAAACCACTTTGCAGATATCACCTTACTCCAATTAAGACTGGCTAGGATCAAGACACCAAATGATACCAAGTGCTGGAGAGGTTGTGGCAGAAAGAGGAACACTCATCCAATGCTCGTGGGAATGTAAACTGTCGCCCACTATGGAAAATCAGTGTGGAGAACCCTTAGAAGAATCAAAACGAGCCTTTCCATTTTAACCCAGTCATACCACTCCTGGGTATATACCCACAAGACACATCTTACTGCAGATACATGCACAGCTATGTTTTATTGCAGCTCTTTTCACAATTAGCAAAAAAGCTGAGAACCAGCCCCAGGTGCCCCTCAACTACGAGTGGATAGAAAGAAAATGTGTGGTAACATGTATACAATGGAGTTCTACTGCAGACGGAAAAGGGACAACATCATGAACTTTGCAAGGTAACATGATGGAGCTGGAAGACATATAGTTAAGTGAAGTAACACAGTCCCAGAAAACAACGACAAATGGTATCCCTCAATATGTGGATGCTAGTGCCAATCCGATAAAACATTCAAATGGAAAGTAACAATAAAGAAAAAAACAAACAAAAAAAAAAAAAACAGAGAAAGACTGCATCAGAAATGGACCGAAATGGTGGAATTTGGGAAGGGGGGGATAGGGTGGGTGAGCGGACACGTGGTGTATATTCGGAATAATGCATATTTTAATTGACAGTGAGTTCAAACAAGTGCCCAGTTTTGCCTAGAAACTGTTAACAGGATACATGGTGTTTTTAGGACTTAGTAAAATTAATATGTTGTATATTAAAACAACATGGGTTTACAGACTCTGTAAAAACGGTAATCATCGAAGAGTAAATGGAGATATAATTCACTGTTGTGTGTAACAACTATTTATAGTGGGTCCTGATGAAATCTTACTTTCTAGGTGCCACAAAGGTTTTGATATAAGAGACTTTCGTGCCTCCCCCCAGAACAAGGAAAAATATGACAGATTTGAGGGGGTTGCTTCTCCAACTGGTAAATTGAGGACAACTATTATAGGGTAATCTCTTTATTTAGAAAACTGGTAAAACTGCCTTCTTTAATTAACTGAATAGACATAGAACTGTGAAAAAGGATTACTCTCTGTTCGATCCAAATATAAACTAAAAGTCCTTAAACTAGGCGCTTAGCAATATATTCAATACAGGAGCCTCTGACATCAAAATGGATTATTCCACCAGGAGATGTTGGCCAGGGGATCTTAAGGTCCCACCAAAAGGTAAAGGCTCCTTGCCCTAAACTGGATACCTCAAGAAGAGAGGCGATAAAGGCCCTGAGCTGTCTGAAGACCTGATGTTAACATGGAAAAGATGCATTGAGACCACACATGCAAGTGTACAGATGGCCTCTGGAATCCAGAGAGTGTTCACCAAGGCACTGAAACCATAAAGCAAATAGGGTCTCCTGAGTCAAGCAGACTCCACCGTCAGCACCCAGCTACACCTCACCTGCTTGGAAATAATGTCAGCAGAGCAGCCCATAGCCTGTATATAGTCCAAATCTAATTGGCTATTGGCTCTCTCCTCTGAGGAGATGACCCATGGCTGATGCCAACAAGTTACAACCTCTAAGTTAGGAGATATCATAAGGCCACGGTAAGCCCCAGTCATATTTAACAAAAAAATGTAGTTCGTGGAATCAACATCTCATCTAAACATATATGATCTATGAACAAAATAACCTTACCATAACTATTAAGCTGCCCTTAATACCTATATATCTAATTGCTGTGCTTCATTATAGCGATTCGAAAATGACAGTCCTTGGACAGACTTTCAATGCCCTGAAGGGAAACAGCCAGAATGACCAGATCCACAAACAAACAGCTCCAGAGAAGATGGACTGTTCTGCTTCTCATCCACGTGTGCCCCTTTTCTAAGCCTGGGGAATAATCTGCGGAAGAGGGGCGTAGTAGAATGTAAGGGCTGCGATTGGGGGAGGTGAAACTACTATCAAGTAGTCTGGACTCATTTGATCAACTTGATTGAACATACAACCCCTCACCCCCCGCTGGAGGTGGGCTGTGGGCTGTTTGGGCCACAACAGCCTGCAAATTGGTTATACAATGAAGGATGCTTGACATCATGGATTATCACTTATAGCTAAAAAAATGGAAAAAAAAATGAGAAGAAATTTAAAATGAAAAAAACAGAGAGTCATGACAGAGATGCATGATCTCGGTTGAGGTGGGAGGTGGGGTGAGGAAGGGAGAGATTATTACCTGAACTGAATTGGAAAATGATGTATGAAATGCACAAAGCATCAATAAAAAAAGTTGTGAAAAAAAAATAAAAAAATAAAAAAATAAAGATGTACTGGCCCTCTTTGTCTCTTTTGATTTCTTTTGCTTTGAAGTCTATTTTGTCTGATATTAGAATAGCAACACCTGCTTTCTTTTGGATACCGTTTGCTCGGAATATTTTCTTCCATCCCTTCACCTTAAGTTGGTGCCTATCCTTGAAATTGAGATGGGTTTCTTGTAGACAGCATATAGATGGGTTTTGTTTCCTAATCCATTCTCCCAGTCTATGCCTTTTGATTGGGGAGTTTAGCCTAATAATATTTAAGGTTATAATTGAAAGATGGATGTTGATCCCTTTCACCTTATTATCCATTTGGACTTTTATACTCTGATTCTACTCCTACGGTTATGTTTTTATTAGATTCTTTACCTAGGTGCTTGAGGATTGTTGCTCCTCTCTTCTGTCCTTCGAATTGTTTCAAGTATTTTATGAAGAGTTGGTTTTCCAGACATGTATTCTATCATCTTGTTTATGTCATGGAAGATTTTTCTCTCTCCTTCAACTATAGTTGACATTTTTGCTGGGTAAATTATTCTGGGTTGGCATCCATAGTCCTTTAACACTGGGAATGCTTTGCTCCATGTTCTTCTTGCTTTCATGGTTTGTGCTGAGAAGTCAGTTGTAATTCTGATGGGTTTCCCTGTGTATGTAACTTGTTTTTCTTTTGTAGCCCTCAGAATTTTGTCTTTGTTTGGGGCGTCTGGCATTTTAACTATGATATGGTGTGGGGAGTTTCTTTTCTGATCTTTTCTATTTGGAGTCCTATGTGCTTCTTGTATTTGTATGGGTTTGTCTATTTTTAGTTTGGGGAAATTTTCTTCTATTATTCTGTTGAAGATCTGATCAATACTATTCTCTTGAGATTCTTCTCCTTCCTCTATTCCTATGATGTGGAGGTTTGATCATTTCATAGTGTTCCACTTTTGTGTATTTTCAAATTTTTCATATTCTTTATTTGAGCTTTTTAGTTGCTCTGTGTTATCTTCCAGATCTGATATTCTTTGTTCTGCTTCCTCCATTCTAGTTCTGAGGCTTTTTCCTTTCCTTTCTTCTTGATTGGATGCCTGTTCTATTTCCTTTTTCATTTCATCCTGTGTTTTCTTTACTATTTCCATTTCCTTTTTGAGTTTCTCCATCTCTTCTTGGTGCTCCTTACTTCATTGGTTGGCTTCCTTTTTCAGTGTTTCTACTTCCTTTTGGAGTTTGCTTTTTTCTCCCTCTAGTTCTTTCTGGAGTTTGTCATTCTGTTCCTTTTGTTCTTTCTGAAGTTTGTCATTGTATTCCTCTAGGTCCTTTTTGAGTTTTTCATTCTCTCTCCTTAGTTCTCTGTCTTCTTTGTTTTCTTTAATTTCTCTGCATAGGTCTGTAATTATTCCTCTAAGATCTGTTTCTTGGGTCACCTCCAGGGGGATCCCATTGTAGCTATCCCCTACAGGGATGGGAGACCTTGTTGCAGAGTTATCCTGCACCTTTCCAATGTTATCCCTTCACCCTGTCCCAGGCACGGGGGTTTAGTTTTATTTTATTTTATTTTTTTTTTTGCCTGTATTCAGATGCCAATCACAAATGCCTTTTCACTAGGCTGAAGGCTTGTTTTGTTTGCCTCCTTCCAACGCTTTTTTTCCCCTCCTTGTTTATGGAGTGTTGACTTGTCTAGGTTTCAGGCTTTCAATTTTGTTTATATATTGGATATTGGAAGTCTAAGCCACTCTTCCCTTCCTGTTCTGATGGTTCTCCGGAAAAAAAAAATCCACTTAGATGCTCTTTCCTCAATTCCAGTTTGGGGGGGGGGGGATATTACTGACTTAGCCCTCGCCCTGGTACCTCTCTGGAGCGAGGTTCGTGCTCCTGTGCTTCAGGTGGTCTCAGCCAGACCCCAGCCTGAGCCTCCTGCACACAGACTCACAATGGCACTAGGTGCCGACTGCAAGAGCAGAGGGCAGCTCTACCCAGACTGCCACACCCTACGAGGGTTTTGGTTTTGGACCCAAGCAGGCTGGCTTATGGCTCCCCTGCTTCGAACTGGCAAATCAACTATCCAGCAGCCCAAGAAGTACTCTACCTGTCTGGAGTGAGGTTCGGGCTCCTGTGCTTCAGGTGGTCTCAGCCAGACCCCAGCCTGAGCCCCCTGCACACAGACTCACAATGGCACTGGGTGCCAGCTACAAGAGCCTTGAACACTTTTTTTTAATTTTTTAATTTTTTTATTTATTTCTGTATGTGTATGAATGTACTGTCTGCATGCAAGTTTGTGCACCTGTGTCGTGCAATCCCGCAGAGGTCAGAAGAGGGTGTCGGATTCCCCTGGAACTGGAGTTCTCCTTGAATTGGAGTTTCAGACCGCTCTCGGCCGCCATGTGAACACTTTTTAAGATGTTTCTCAGCCATCTTTATTTCCTCACTTCTGAAGTCTCTGTTCAGCTCTTTACTCCATCTTTTGAGTGAGTCATTTGCTTTCTTCTTTGTTTTTTGAGTAGTTTATATATTCTGGAAGTTGATGCTCTGTCAGATGTATCAGCCGTGAAGGTTTCCTCCCACTCTATGGGTTTTCTATTCACTTCCCTCATTGTTTCTTTTTCTGTAAAGAGTCTTTTGAGTTTAATGAGGTCCCACTTGCCAATTGTCAACCTCACTTCCCATGCATCTGCTGTCTACTTAGGAAGTCTTCTCTTACACCTATGTCTTGTAGGTTGCTGCCAACCTTTTCCTCTATCATCTCCAGAGTTTCAGGTTTCACATTGAGGTCTTTGATCCATTTGGAGTTGATTTTTGTATGGGGTGAGAGGTAGGGGTTTACGTTTATTCTTCTACAGGTGGTGATCCAGTTTTGGCAACACCATTTGCTGAAGATAAAAAACAAAAAACACACGACCATCTCAATCAATGCAGAAAAAGCCTTCAACAAAATCCAGCATCTCCTCATGCTTAAAGTTCTAGAGGGAATTGGACTGGAGGGATCATCCTTTAATGTAATCAAAGCCATATACAAGAAGCCCACAGCCAACATCATCTTAAGTACAGAAAAATTAGAAGCACTCCCCTCAATGGTGGGAAAATGGCAAGGCTGCCCACTATCACAACTCCTCTTCAATATAGTGCTTGAAATGCTTGCTAGGACAATATGACAAGAAATGGAAATTAAAGGAGTACTAATTGGAAAAGAAGAAGTTAAGCTATCCCTTTTTTGCAGACAATATGATAGTTTACATAAGGGATGCTAAAAACTCCACCAGAAAACTTCTAGAAATGATCAAGACTTTCAGTAAAGTGTTGAGATACAAAATTAACTTATAAAAATCAGTAGCCTTTCTCTACACCAACAACAGACAACTGAAGAAGGAATATAAGGAGACCTTCCCACTCACAGTAGCATCAAAACCAATAAAATACCTGGGAGCAAACCTAACCAAAGACACCAAAGATCTCTACAACAAAAATTTTAAACCCCTGAAGAAGGAGATTGAAGATGACATCAGCAGATGGAAAGATCATCCATACTCATGGATTGGAAAAATTAATATAGTAAAAATGTCTATTCTACCCAAATTAATATACAGATTGAATGCAATCCCAATTAAAATCTCCAGGACTTTCTTCATGGGCTTGGAAAAAATCCTTAATTTCATTTGGAAAAACAAAAGACCCCAAATAGTCAAAGCAACCCTGAGTGAAAAGAGCTATACAGGGGGCATCACTATGCCAGACTTCAAACTATATTACAGGGCTATAGTCATAAAAACAACCTGGTACTGGCACAAAAACAGACCTGTAGTCCAATGGAACAAAACTGAGGATCCAAACTTGAATACACACAATTTCAGCCACCTCAAATTTGACAAGAGGCCAAGAAGACTCAATGGAGAAAAAAAAAATCAGTGATTTGTAATCCTAACATTTTAGATGTCAGGAAACTCAGAGATACTTTGCCAGCATGTATCAATAGAAGTTCAGGCTCAATGAGGAGTACATGAATTAGAGAACTGTAACTAGGGACAACTGACTCTAATACAGGATCTCCTAAGTCTAGGGCATGGAAAGCGACTCCATGCACCCTTGTTTGAGAATCAACAACAGAAGTGAGGACAAGATACCCTCAGGAGGACATGGCGAGTGGGGATGGAACTGGGGCTGTGCTCAGGACTCCAGTTCCTCACCACAGTTTGCTCCTTCAGTTCTTGGGTTAGCCATCCTTGGCTGCTGATATAGTTTGGTTTTGTTGATTTTTTTCTATGTCTTTCTTTTTAATTTGGATTTTTGTGCATTTCATATAATACATCTTACTCAAATTTAGACCCCCCTCCTCTTCCCTGCCCCACAGCTCCCCCCCACCACCACTACCACAAAATTTCAAGTATTCTTTTATGTATGTTAAGTCCTATCTGGTCAATTATTTCTATGCAGATGTCCCTTAGTGCAAGTTCAGTCACTGGAGTTAGAGTCACATCTTTAAAGATCTACTCTCCCTCACCCCACAGTATTCATTTGCCAATAATTTCATGGCTAGGATTGGGGCCTGCTGCCCATTTTCCCTGCTCCATGCTGGGGTTTTGTCTGATTGAGTCACCATGGGTCTTGTGCATGCTCTCAGCATTGCTGTATGTTCAGATAAGCAAGTTTCCAGTGGTCCGAAAGCCTCCGTTTCCTTATGTTCACATACCAACCCCAGCTTTGTTATGCCACTTAAGCTTTATTTATCTCTCCTCTTTCTCTCTCTGTGTAAACTCTCTCTTCTCTCCTCAGTTTAAGTACCTCTACTTTCCCCTTGACAATACTTGTCTCCTACAATCCCTCCCCCTTGAGTTTTTTCTTCTCTTTTACCTCCATTTCCCACTTTCCTTCTTGCTCATATTTGTTTCCTACTATCCCCATCTCTCAGGCTTTCTTGCCCTTTATGTCTGGGTTTCCTTTCCATTTTTCTGACTCCTGTTGTTACTTCAGGATATATACTCACATATAAGAGACTGGTGTTAAGATCCTCCAACGTAGGAGAACATAGGTCACTAACTTTCTGAGTTTGTGTTTCTTCACTCAGTATAACAGTTTCTAGTTCCATCAATTTACCTGCAAAGTTTGTAATCATATTTCCCTACCACTGAGAACTCCATTGTGTAAATGTACCACTTTTTTGTTATCCATTCAGCCATTGAGACATTTAGGTTATTTCCATTTTTTGGCTATTGTGAAAAGAACAGCAATGAAGATAGACATACAAGTATCTATACAATAGAATATAGTAGGTATAACCCAATGAGTGGTATAACTGGATCATATGGTAAATTCAGGTTTAGTTTTTTGAAGAGTTCTCCACACTGCTTTCCATAGTGGTTGAAAAGTTTGCATTCCCACCAGCAGTGAATGAGCATTCCTCTTTCTCCACATCCTTGCCAGCATTTGGTGACCTTTGTTCTCTTGATCTTAGCCAGTCTGCCTGGGGTAAGATGGAATCTTAAAGTGGCTTGTTTTATTTTTGAAAAGGGGCTTCATCATGTACATGGAGTTTCAAATTCAGGATTCTCCTGCCTCAGCCTCTGCACTGCTGGAATTACAGGTCTGTACCACCTCTTTCTTGTCTCCATTCAGGGGCACAGAGTATATTTAATCATAAATGAAGACATTTATTCTTGTTTGGGTTATGGTAAAACTCTCACCCATAAATTGGTATTGGGAAAAATTACATTTATCTCACTATATTTATCTGTATATTTCTAAGAGCTGGGTTATGTGTTCTGCCTTTTATAATCCACCAGTCTGTCCACTGATGTGTTTAGCAGCTCTAGTGATGGATTGACTGCTAGACCAGTTCCACAAATGGTTGAAGTTAGCGATATCTATTTACTAAGGCTATAGAGACAGCAAGGTAGCTGGTAACAAAGGGCATGGGTTGCCACTGCAGACATGAAGGTGAGGAAGAGGAAAGGAGCAGACATAGGACAACTGGACAAATGACAAGAAAGAAACAGGGCAGCCAGGCAGGTGACAGAGGAGGAGGAAGGGCAGCTGGCCCCCTTCTGGGTCTCCCCTAAGAAATTCTGAAACCTTATATAAATCTAAACTTATGCCACCATTCAGTATGAGAACAGTGAGTTCTCCAAAGCTAGTTTCTGTTGGTGTATGGTCCACTGACACCTTCCAGATATAGGCTGTCCTCCAAAATATCTCCTGTATGGATCACCTTATGTGATCAGTATCCAGAGATGGAGCTTTGGGAGAGAGATTGGATCAGGAAGGTGGGGTGGATTAATCTACTGATGCATTCAAATTTAGAATACACTACTGGAAGGAGGTGGAAACCAGTAAGGTGAGGCCTAGACGCAGGGAGCAGGCCACAGGAGGCCAAGTCTGGGCTGTGTTTGTCCTGTTGCTGCTTGCTAGACATCTCTTCTCTTCTGTCCCTCACTGTGTGCTTTGCTCACTGCGATGTAAGTGAAGTAAGCCATTCCTCTACCACACATGCCCGCCTGCCACTGAGACGCCATCTTGCTACAGGCCCAACACAATAGAGCTCGCTAAGCACAGACTGAGGCCTCTGAAGCTATGAACCAAAGTAAACCACTGGTCCCATTAAGTGGCTTATGTCAGAATGACAAAGGCGTAGCTAACTGAGGCTTAAAAGTTTGGAACAGAAGAAGAAATGTAGAGGGAGAAACTTAGAAGGAGCATAAAAATTGATAACACAAGAAGCTAAGCTCCTTTAGTCTCTGTCTTGAATTGAGATAAAATTGGACATTTAAAGCATAAATACAGTTTGACTTATTGGGTATAAAGTAATATGTTTATTTTTATTCTTCCTAGAAAAAAAAAAAGTTCTGTGTGTGACTTCAGCTCAAAGCATAGCACACAGCTCACTGGACTGCTTTTCAGCGGACTAGAAAAGGCAAGTGCCAAAACTCATTGCTAGGACAGAGGCAGTACCTTCAGAGCCCTCTTTGCAGCTGCCCAGCACAGGACAAGATACAGGTAGCTCTCCTGACCATACAGGCCTCAGAGTGGCACACCATCTAGAAGGCAGAGAAAGGAGCCACCAAAGGGACACATGGGATCCCACACATGGAATGTGTCATAAACTCTATTTGACCAGTTTTCCAAGGTTATTATTGAAATACCATGAACAGTTTACTCTCTCAGAGCTCCTCAAACTGGAGCACCACCAGTCATGGTGTTACGGGAGAAATCAGCTATAAAGCTATGCATTATTACATTCCAGATGACCGAGGATAAGGCTGTTTGCAATTGAGATTGTGTGAATGGGATATAACCCAGCAGCCTACAGCCTTTATCTCAAATAGCCTTCAACATCAAAGCCGTTAAAACAAACAACTTTCCATTTAAAATGTGTTAAGAGAATTCAAAGCCACAGAGCCATAGAAAGAATAAAACTTGTCAGCAAGGCCTGAAATGGAATTCAGAATCCAGTCGTTTGAAGAAATCAACTATATTGTCATATTATGATGAGATGGGAAAACCTCAAGGACAACAAATCTTCATGAGTACAGACAGAACCTTCCAGCATCCTGAGAGCCTCCAAGGAGTCAGAAGGAAGCCAGTGCTGCCCCTTGTTTCCAGCCATAGGGAACAGACCTACTGGCCAGCACAGCCACAAGCAAGCACGTTTTACTTGAAATGGCCAGGAGAGAGTAAAGCTGGATTCCTGGTTACTGTGGTGGGATGATCTTAGACTTCAGGACAGCTTGTAGCTGGTGGAGACCATGAGCATAGCACTGGGTGCTGACTGAGGAAGTACTGAGTCAAAATAACTCCACTGAAAGGACTGCCACTATTGACCAAACTAATCACAGTGCACCAGACCTGTCCACTCCTGCAGTACATGGTGAGAAACAGAGGTAGAAGAAAGGCTCCACCCTGAGCACAGGAGGCAAACAGAGTGGAACTGGGCCTGGCATGCACTCTGGACTAGGAATTTGGTAATGCTTTGAGGTCACCCTTGCTCCTGTAAGAACCCCAATAGTTTCACTAGTACACAAGCTAGGCTTTGGTAGAATCATCATACTTCCCCCTGTGGGTGCTGAGAAGCTCCTAGGGCCCGGTGCTTCCATGTGCTGACTGACCACACACCCAGCATGCTTCTCCGGTGCCCACTCCCAACACTTCTGTTTCTGCTCTGAGCAGTTCAGCAATTCACTTATTAAGAGCAGGCCCTGGTGGTTCACCTGATCAAGGGAAGGGTCCCTATTCTACTGCAGTTCAACTAAATATCAAGGAAAAGAGTTAAGGAAGAAAAAGGAAAGATGCAGATTATACATTAGCAAAACAACTGCAGAAGTATGAAGGAAAGTCTGCAAAACCTGAAGGATTTAGTCAAATTGCTTTACATTTCCATTCTAAGGTCCCAATCTGGAAATTATTCATAATGTCTGCATCTGTGGTTCATGTAAGAAAAATGATGCATATTCAACCAGTCTGAACTCAAAGTCTTGGTCCTACATCACAATTTGGCAAGTGGGTGTAAATTTTTATCTTTTGTGTGATAATAAAATACTTAAGACATATCATATCAATTTTCTGACATACTGTTTACTCCAATTCTTCAATTAGGTGACAAATTACCTCCCTGGCTTGTATCTTGTTGAGACCTATCCATGAGTATCTCAGTATGGCCAGCATTTAAGCTGGCAAGGAAACAGAAAGGGCAGGAAGGAGGGAGGGCACAGAGCCCAGGACAAGGAGGGCCTTTCATGCAGGACTGAGAGCAGAGAGTCAGAACAGGAGTGAAGGGGATCAGAGGACAGTGGATCTCAGGCCACTGCTGTCAGGGACATGGCCAAGGTTGAGAAACTGGGTCATAGGAAAATAGTAAGTACTTATATTTGTGGAAGAAGTTCCTCTTTCTGCCTCACAGTTTACAACTAGAAAATAGATATATAGAATTATAGATAGATAGATATATTATAGATAGATAAACATGATAATACATGTATAAATTTTATTACTCTCTAGCTACCATAAAATAGATCAAGGGTATCATGCCACTGGAAAAGAATAGAAATGTCCTAGAACAGGAAGGTTATTGTGCCAAGCATGGTGGCACAGCCTTTGATACCAGTACTTGAAAGGCAAAGGTAAACCAATCCCTGTGAATTGGAGGCCAGCCTGGACTACATAGTGACCACGTTTCTAAAAAATTGAAGTGAAACAAACAAAAAATAAAGCTTTTCCAGAACTTTGCATACATGTGTGTGTATGTGTGTGTGTGTGTGTGTGTGTGTGTGTGTGTATGAAATAGGCTCCTACCATCTACCATGTAGCCCAGCTGATCTTGAACTTGTGATCCACCTCCTGAATACTGGAATTGCATCACCACTCCTACCTTATAACCCTATATATTAATGTTTGCATACTAAATTTCTATGTGCATAGTAATCTTAAAAGCAAAGCTTTGAAAACAAACAAAAGAATGGTTTTATCTATTTTAAATTCCTAATGTGCCATTTCAAACACTGAGAACCTAAATTTGGAGGACAAAGATGAAAAGTATAATGTTCTAAAAGCAAAACCGAAAGAAAAAGTGGAATCCTTGAGCAAAATATGCACAGATATTCCTTCCCCAGTGTTGTGAGGCTGGCTATGAACCGTCCTGGAGGATAGGCCATCTGGCTCCTGTCAAGGCAGAAGAAAGGGAGGAAAGGAGTGAGAGGAAGTGAAGAGTGTGAGGTCATACCTGAGTGCCTGCTCCTCCTCACCATACCCAACACCACATATAAGCCAGCAACTAAAAGTCAAGACAGGAAGCCTTGGAAGACACAGGGGTCCTGGCACGAGGGTGGGGTACCTGGCAGCATGCAGGACAGAGGCCATTCTCCTGGAATAGAGGATTGAGGGACAGAAGGTCTGAGAGGCCGCAGTGCACTCCCCAGGCAACAGTCCAGGGATCCAAAAGAATTGGACATGGAATTGTCCTATGCAGATGGGGAAGCACAGAGGTTTTGGGCACTGAGGAACATGGCCTGGAGGACATCGGAAGGAAGGACATAGCCAAGCACTCCTGAGGATGATCAGCCTTCCCTCAGCATGGGACTCCACCATCACTCCCTCAGTAGGGCCTGTTATGTCTGTGCCCTGATGTTGAAAGGAGATGTTGAGGGTTGGAGTGCTGCACCCTATGATCATGGCTAGGGAAAGCCCTTCTGCAGGTCCCTGTGGTGACAGGACATTCCGAAAGCAGTGTGGGGATGTGACGGCCTGTCAGAAGTTCCTCCCCCTCACAAAGAGCAGAAAGGTGCCCGTTGGAGACCCTGTCTGTACAGACAAGCCCTGGGCTGGGAGGCTGGCCAGGGCCCTGCCTGGAGAGCCACAGAGGCTGCAACTGAGCTACACAAATAGAGGAGACCCAGGGGAGCCTCTCCAGCCATGGACAGTGGGACTCTGATGGCAGAGTACTGCAGGGAATGGTGATAGAGGAGTATCCAGAGCAGGGACAGAGTCCAGACGAGACAGAAGCAGCCATATTCTGGCTCCCTCTGTGGCAGCTTACCCTTGGATCTCAGGAAACAGCCAGAAGTACAGAAGCTTGGTCTCCAGGCACAAGGGCAGGTTTCCCAATAATTCAGTCCTTACACTGAGCTTTGCTTTGTTGCATCGGCGCAGGCTGTGAGGTCAGAGACTCCAGGTGCAGATGAAAGAGGCTGTTCAGCACCGAGAGGGGCTCACCTCACCCACAGTCAGGGAAACGCTGAGCTCCTGGCACATTTCTCTGAAGTCTGAATTCAAGTCCCTAACACGGCCTCCATGAAGAGAAGTCTGTCCCTGTCCTATCCTTAAGGAGTTGCACGAGAAATGAAAGACTCAGAGACAGAGTCTACTGTTCACATGCTGAACACACCCGAGGCATCCTAGTACCTCTGGATTGGAAGTTAATCACAGTTAATCTATTTTTGTATAAACAATGATATAGCTAATACTTTGCACATCTTTCTGCGATATTTATGTAAACAAGAACAAAAATGAATTTATATAGCATCTGCAATTGTGTATTTTTACAGAATCGTATATGCCAGGAAAGAGAATAAAATCATGACTGCCGCTACATGTAAAGGAAGAGGATACAGGAATGGGTGACATGACGTGAGAGAGGATGATGACATCCTGGAATCTGTGACCTGTCACTGTGGTTTTTCTCTATTTACACAACATAGGAAAGACAAATGTCATTTCATTTCACTATGGTGTTCAAGGACCAGTGTCATCATCGTGCCTGAATGCCTGTTAACTATGGGGACTTGTGATCCCAGCACTAGAGAGCTGCTGACAGGAGGATCCCCGAGGCTGTCTGACCAGCCAGCCTAGCCTAGTGAACAAGTTCCAGGCCAGTGAGAGACACTGCCTCAAACATTAAGCTAAACTGCCTGAGAAAGAACACCCAGGGTTACTCTCTGTGCCCCATATACATGTATCTATGATCAGGCACACACACACACACACACACACACACACACACACACATACACACATACACACACTACAACTAATTGCTTGTATTATTGCAAACACTGGGCACAGCCAGCTGAATGCTTGAGATACTCATGAATTAGAGTTTTCCAATCAGTTAGCCATTGGTGCGACAGGTGCTAGAGAGGAGATGTCATTAAGGAGGGAAAGCCAAAAGGTCCTCTCTAAAATAGGGACTCCTGGTGGTGAGGAAGTCATAGCCCTGGGAGGGCCCCGACAAACATGCTCAGATCTCTGTGCTTGAAGCATTTACAGTTGTTGTTGAACACAAGAGAAAAAGTGATAAAAGCAAAAGATAACTTCTGAGTCCCTCCAAGAACCATCTCCCTTGAAATTCAGGCAACTACAGCTTGGCCATAGGAATCCTGACCATTTGGTGACGGGGTGGGGAATTTCCAGCCCAAAGAGGAACAGGGACAAGACAGCAGGGAGTCAAAACAGCAGGGAAGGGAGACAGCTGCAGAGGGCAATCAGACTGCACCTGCTGGAGAGGTCTGACTCACAGAAGGCAGGGCAGAGGGCTGGGCGAGGACCCCAGAGCCCATGCTGACCACACAAAGGGCCATGGATAGCATCTGGCAGGAGGAGGCCAAGGGCCTGGAGGGAATGTCTGCAATTCCAAAAAGCTGGGGGTCAAGAAAAGATATAGATGCGCGCGCGCACGCGCACACACGCACACACACACACACACACACACACACACACACACACGGGGGGGGGGGAGTCGAAAGGAGAGCTTCCTTCCTGGCTAGAACTGTCTCCCTCCACTAAGCAGCACCTATATACCTGCGCATGTGTGAGCCCCTGCTACACTGCTGCAGGTCCCTGGCCACACAGTTTCTGTGGGAGAGTATGTATGCATTGCACACTATCTGAGCCTCTACCCACTAGATGCCAGTAGCAGCTCATCCAGTCCAATCTAACATTCAGAGCTGTCTCCAGCTGTTGCCAGATGTCTCTCCTTGCAGGAAACAGGGACAGACCAACCTGCAGCTATAAACCTCTACTTTACAACCACGAGGTTCAGTCTATGCCAGGGAGGGAGAGCTTGCAAAGGAGATCCTGGTGGGATTGGAGTGGAAAAGCTTCCACGAATGATTTGATTAACGCCTCGCTTCATGAGAATAATTCTTCCTCATGCTGTGGAAACAGCGGAAGTGACTATTCATTCCGAAAGCTCAGCACCACACACCGACCAGGTGTGATCACTACCGTGCTGTTTTCCTCTGACTTTATCTCACTACAGAAAGCCCACTGCACTGCAGTGAGGCACTGGTTTGCCTCTCCTAGGCTGTGGGCTCTGCAGTGGCAGGGCTGTGTCCCTGCATATTTATGTCCCCAGCACCCAACAGAGTGCCTGGCAATCCCACTTCCTCCATACACATTTGCTGGTTGGTTGAATGAGATAATGAATGAAGCAAGCAAAAGAACACAAGAAAATCTGTGCCTCCCACTCACAAGAGTGCCCCCACCAATGGCAACTGTGCAGTTCTCGCTCTGCCTCACCATGTGTTCAGCTGAGAGCGCCAAGTTTAGCACAATAAAACAGTGATGCCCACATCTGCAGGAGCTCCCAGGAGAAGCTGGAGCCAAAAGGCAGGAACTTTGTCCAAATTAGAAGTGGATGCCTGACACCCCTGGCCACAGGGGTGCTGCTGGGCTCAGGAGCCCTAGAGTGCTGGGCTCTCATCCATGTGGGCTTCATTTGTTCTACTGTGATGTGCTCTCTGTGGCCAGGACAGGGCTGATCCTCAGGCTCCTGGTGCCAAGCAATATGCCACTCCACAGCACGTGTCGTCCTGATGGATGTGGTCTCCTCTATGCAGCTGGGTTTCACTCTAGCCAAAAGGTTACTGTCCCCTTGAAAAATGAATGGGACATTAGTATGGATTATCAGATCAGTCTCCGCCTGCTATCAATATAGAGAGCATTCTAAGGAGAGCATTGTCTGCTCAGACCAAAGAGTTCCCCCTTGCAGAATGTTTCTACATGTGCAGAGAACAGAACGGACAGCTTTTAAAGTGTGCTGAATAGAATGGGGCTGGGAGTAGAGAGCATTTGTTGAAATGCCTGAGACTGAGTCCCGAAAACCCACATAAAAATGTTGAGAGGGCTGGGTATAGTGGCACTCACCTTTGATAGCAGCACTTGGAAGGGAGAGGCAGACAAATCTTGTGAGTCCGAGGACAGCCCGGTGTACATACTGAGGTTTTTGTTTTGTTTTGTTTTGTTTTGTTTTGGTGCTATTGTGTCTTTTTTAATTTTTTAATATATATGTTGTACAAGATTAGCAAATGTAGACCCATGTCCCCCACCTTATCCCCCCACCCCACGAGAGCTCATGTATCCTGCCAAAACATGCTTTTCATCTCTTTCTCAGTATTTCTCAATATTCTCCATGTGGAAGTTGACTGTTTTGAGCAGAAGTTCACTGTTTCAGTCAGTTCTTTGATGCAGTCCTTTCTGTTGTTGTTGTTTTTGTTGTTGTTGTTTCCAATATGAATCATTCCCAACTGCTTGGACAAAAGCTCAAGGGGCCATGCACAAGAAATACTTACAACTAGGTAATTGGCACTAGCATCCACAGATGAGGGATACCATTTGTCATTTGTTTTTCTGAGCATACTGAGTTCTAAGCCAACTAGAGCTACATAATGAAACCGTGTACCAAAGATGACAGAGGAGGAGGAGGAGGAGGAGGAGGAGGAGGAGGAGGAGGAGGAGAAGGAGGGAGGAAAAGGTAAGTCAGGTGTGGTGGCATGGGATTGCAAAAATATACATCCACACAGGTAAATATGCACCCACACACATGTGCACCCGCACATACATCAATATGCACCCCCATATGTACACACACACACACACACACGCACACACACACACTCTCTTCCAACTCTTCAGCCAAGACTAGCAAAATCAAGCTTCAATAAATTTCACACTGATAAAATCAAGCTGTCTGTGCCTTGTTCCTGGGCCATGTGAACAGGTTGAGTCATGTTTCCAGCTCCTCATTTTGTGAAGAAATGCTGCTGTGCCCTCAAATGCTACAGTTATTTTCAGATGCACTTCAATTCAGTGGGCATTTATGAATTTACTTTTATACAAGGCAAGCATGAAAATGCAGCTGCCACTCCTTTTCCTAATGTGTTAATTGGTTTTTGTCATAATGAAATGTATATTCTGCAGATCGTGCCAGAATCTTGGGGCACTGCCCCAGGTTTGGACATATTAATACCATCTCTCTAAACCACAAGGACTGACGAACTATGTCCTAACTTGCAGCCTTTGCTTTGCCTTGAAGACTGCCTACCTGGAACACCTTTTCCCTGCCTGTCTCTCTGGGACCCTCTCATGCTGTACCCCATATTATCTATGGGTTCACTTTTCCAGGCTTCAACCATAGTCTGAAAATTTCAATGAAAATGTCAGAACTAAATAATTCATGAGTTTTAAATACTGTTTATTACAATATATGTTTTAATCATTCTATTTCTGTTAGTTATTGCTCATTTTCCACTAACGATAACTAAATGTTGTCATAGCTGTGCAAGAAGAGTAAATGGCTTACACCCTGAGAGCTTAGGGCCACCCGTGGCTCCCATCATCTACAACTAGTCTTGTATCTTGTCCTCCCTGAGTGAGGGCCACACTGAGTCCTTCCAGCCAGTGGCTCTGCTTTGTCCCTTTCCAGATGGCCCCCACCGACTCTTCTTTCTCCCCATTTTCTCCATTCTAACTTGAGCTAATCTCTCTTTAGGCCTGCCATCCTAGACCACTGTAATCATAGAGCATCTGATTTTATCCATTCCAAAGTACTCCATAAGCCCCTGAGAGTCAGGGACATGGACTTCAGAATGGGTCTCTCCAGCACAAGTCCCCATGATGTTGCTGGAGTTCAAACAGAAAGGTAAAAAAACGTCCTTTTCTTTAAACAATAAATAGTAAGTAGCCTCGGGGAAGCATGGCCAGGGTGGAGGGAGAAGATTGCTTGAAGGATCTTTATCACCATGATCAAGAAAGAAGAAGTATGGTCCAGTTGGTAAAATATTCAAAATATCTTACCATTGACCTACATGGGTCAGTGTGGTCTGAACACAGTGGAACCTCTACACCTACACTCATGGAACATTGTGGACTGGGGGTAGAGAGATACTAATACATCCCTAAACTCACCAGTAAAGCTTCCTCATACAACAGAGTGTGATGCACACAGAAGGCCATAACTGGTTAAGTTTTAAAGAATAAGAGACTGCAGAGTGAATGTCCCTAGAGAGACTCCTATATTAACCTCACCCACCCATGGCTCAGGGACCATTGTAGAAGAAGGGGCAGAAAAGATTTGTAAGAGCCAGGGTTGGTGCATGAACATAAGGAAACAGAGGCTTTGGGGCCACTGGACTTACAGCAATGCTGACATCATGCACAAGACCCATGCAGAGTCAATCAGACAAAACCCCAGCATGGAGCAGGGGCAGCGGGCCCCATCCTTAGCCACAGAACTGTTGGCAGCTGTGGGATGAAGGAGAGTAGATCTTCTTTAAGCAGGTGACTGTAGATAGGCTGAGTAGACTCCAGTGGATGAACTTGCACCAAGAGACACCTGTATAAAAATACTTAATTAGAGGAGACTCATCATATATGACAAAATACCTGAAATCTGCTGAGGGGGGACTATAAGAGCTGTGGAGGGGGAAGGCTCTAAATTTGATTAAGATGTATTATATGTTGAGTAACATGGGCTAAAAAAAGATGTATTATATGAACAACAACAATAATAATAATAATAATAATAATAAAATATTTTAATGGGAAAAAAGGAAGCAAAAGAAGTTGACCAGTGCTGCTGGTGCTAAAGGTTCAGAAAGTCTGGAGGTTGAGCTTACAAGAAGACACACTCAGAGCTTGAAAGGTTAATCCTTAAGTGGCATCTGGTGTCCCCCAATACAGAGGATCTCAGAGAGAGAAGGAAGGAAGGACACAGTATCTCAGCAATCACATGCTCACCTCTGCAGCATGCAGGTGTTAGCCTCAGTCTTTTGACAGGAGGTGTGTCAAATGACTGTGACATATTTTTAATTGCCACATAACTTCTGGATTTTTTCACCAGTGACAGAAGGTAGGGAACTATTGTTTATTGATGGCATTAGAATCCCTGCAGTAGGAACCAGAAGCTGGAAGCTCATGCATGGAGAGAAAGCTCAATCAGGAACTATAGCCAACTACCTCAGCTTCCCCATTCTATTTCTGCTGGATGTCTGTAAGCCTCTGATTTGATGGTTACCTTTGCTTGCTTTCAATAAGGCCAATCAAGTCATCTCAGCTGGACATTGTAAATCCCTGATTTGATGATGTTTTGTCATCTATCTGCTGTTTCCATCTGTGTGTTCTCTGTTTTTGCTATATACTTAAACTCACTGATTCAAAATTAAAAGTACAACTATTATAGGTCATTCTCTGGACTATACAGAGCAGGAGGCTAAGGTAGGAGAAATGACGTGCATTCAAGGACAGACTTGGTCTTTCAAAATAGCCTGGATTATTCAAAACAATGTTAGAAAATGATGCCTAGTCTGATCAAGTTGAAGAAGAAGGAGAAAGGAGAAGGAGGGGGAGAAAGAGGAGGAGGGGGAAGGGGAGTGGAAGGGGGGAGGGGCGAGAGGAGGTGAGAGGTAAGGGTTGCCTTTGTTGCTTTTCTTGTTGCCATGGCAAAATGCCTGACATAGCAACTTAAGAAAGAGTTCATATTGAATCACAGTTGAGAAGGGTGCAGTTCTTCATGGTAGGGAAGACAGAGCGAGAGCTGGTCACAGTGCGTCCACAGTCAGGAAGCAGAGAGAGATGACTGTTGATGTTCAGCTTGTTTTCACCTTTTGATTCAGCTCAGGACCTCAACCCACAGAATTCTGGGTCTTCCCACCTCAGTAAACAATTCTGGAAATACTTATATAGACACACCAAGAAGAATGTTTCCACGGTGATTCTAAGTTCTTTTGAGTTCACAATGCAGATTAACTATTACAGGGGAGAAAAGGTGGAGAACCAGGAAGTTGGGGTGGGGAAGGAGAAGAGGAGGAGCAATCTCAGGAAAGCAATCACAGACAGAAGTGATGGCAAACTGCAATAGTCACGGGCTATAATTATACAGCTATCAGAGATTACTTATCCCAGGTGAGCCCTCCAGTTGGCATCAGAATTCAAGCCAAATTGGCATACAGCTTTTCAACTCTTCTGGTATTTGTAACAAATCAGTTTAATTGTCAAGCAAATTTTGGTTATGATCCCAAATGTGGAAAAATAGGCGGACAGGACGTGGGTGCCATCTCCTTGTCACTGTGACACACTAAGGATCTCACTTGCAATCTCTTATTAAAAGAAAGGCTATGGGCCTGCCCTTTGCCTTTGCAGCTGGTGACCTGTGGGGAGGGTTTGGATTTGGTGCCTCTGTGGCTTTGTGCAGGCTGGCTCCTGAGGCACAGGAACCGAGAAGTCACTCAGGCAGAACAGGAAGAGAAGAATGACTTAGGCTTCCAATATCCAATATATAAACAAAATTGAAAGCCTGAAACCTAGACAAATCAATACTCCATAAACAAAGAGGAGTAAAGAGAAAAAAAAAAAATTGGAAGGAGGCAAGCAAAACCATCCACTAACATAGTGAAAAGACATTTGTGATTTGAATCACAAAAGGGAAACCCACGTGCCAGGGACATAAGAGACAACATGGGAAAGGCACAGGATAATTTGGCACCTCTACCAAACCTGTAGGAGATAGCTACAATGGGATCCCCTTGGAGGTAACCCAAGGAACAGATCTTAGAGGAATAATTGCAGACCTATGCAGAGAAATTAAAGAAAATAAAGGAGAATTCAGAGAACTAAAGAGAGACAATGAAAAACTCAAAAAGGACCTAGAGGGATACAATGACAAACTTTGGAAAGAACTAAAGGAACAGATTGACATACTCCAGAAAGAACTAGAGGGAGAAAAAAACAAACTCCAAAAGGAAGTAGAAACATTGAAAAAGGAAGCCAACCAATGAAGTAAGGAGCACAAAGAAGAAATTCAGAAGCTCAAAAAGGAAATGGAAATACTAAAGAAAACACAGGATGAAACGAAAAAGGAATTTAAAAACTCATCCAATCAAGAAGAAAGGAAAGGAAAAAGCCTCAGAAGTAGAATGGAGGAAGTAGAACAAAGAATATCAGATCTGGAAGATAACACAGAGCAACTAAAAAGCTCAAATAAAGATTATGAAAAATTTAAAATACACAAATGTGGAACAACCAGGAAATATGGGACACTATGAAAAGATCAAACCTCTGCATCATAGGAGTAGAGGAATGAGAAGAATCTCAAGAGAATAGTATTGATCAGATCTTCAACAGAATAATAGAAAATTTCCCCAAACTAAAAATAGACAAACCCATACAAATACAAGAAGCACATAGGACTCCAAATAGACAAGATCAGAAAAGAAACACCCCACACCATATCATAGTTAAAATGCTAGATACCCAAAACAAAGACAAAATTCTGAAAGCTACAAAAGAAAAACAAGTCACATACAAAGGGAAACCCATCAGAATTACAACTGACTTCTCAGCGCAAAACATGAAAGCAAGAAGAACATGGAGCAAAGCATTCCCAGTGTTAAAGGACTATGGATGCCAACCCAGAATAATTTACCCAGCAAAAATGTGGACTATAGTTGAAGGAAAGAGCAAAATCTTCCATGACATAAACAAGATTACAGAATGCATGTCTGGAAAACCAACTCTTCACAAAATACTTGAAGTAATTCAAAGGGCAGAAGAGAGGAGCAACAATCCTCAAACGCCTAGGAAAAGAATCTAATAAAAACATAACAGTAGGAGTAAAGTAAGAGGCTTGAAGTCCAAATGGATAATAAAGTGAAAGGAAGCAACATCCATCTTTCAATTATAACCTTAAATATTAATGGGCTAAACTCCTCAATCAAAAGGCATAGACTGGAAGAATGGATTAGGAAACAAAACCCATCTATATGCTGTTTACAAGAAACCCATCTCAATTTCAAGGATAGGCACCAACTTAAGGTGAAGGGATGGAAGAAAGTATTCCAAGCAAATGGTACCAAAAAGAAAGTGGGTGTTTCTATTCTAATATCAAACAAAATAGACTTCAAAGCAAAAGAAGTCAAAAGAGACAAAGGGCCATTACATCTTTATTAAAGGAACAATTGACAATGAAGATCTCACAATCATGAATATATATGCAACGAAATGTATAAAGACAATTCTTCAGGATCTCAAGGCACAGATTAACACCAGCACACTAAGAGTAGGGGACATCAATACCCCATTAAGTCCTTTAGACAGATCAACAGGACAAAGGATAAACAGAGAGACATCTGAACTGAATGATACAATACACCAAATGGACCTCACAGACATCTATCGAATATTTCACCCAAACACCAGAGAATACACTTTCTACTCAGCACCTCATGGAACATTCTCCAAAATAGACCATATACTGGGACACAGGGAAAAACTCAACAAATATAAAAAGATTGAAATAATCTCATGCATTCTATCAGACCACAGTGCAATAAAACTCAATATCAACACCAGAATAAACCCTACATCCTACAGGAACACATGGAGACTAAACAACACTCTCCTGAATAATGAGTGGGTCAAGGAAGAAATAAAGAAAGAAATAAAAACATTCCTGGAACTGAATGACAATGATAAAACAACACAGCAAAATCTATGGGACACTTTAAAAGCAGTCCTAAGAGGGAAGTTTATAGCTCTAAGTGCCTACATTAAAAAAACAGAAAGAACACAAGTGAATGACCTAACACTGCAGCTAAAAATACTTGAGAAACAACAACAAATGAACCCTAAACGGAGCAGACAAGAAGAAATAACAAAAATCAGAGCAGAGATCAATGAAATAGAAACAAAGAAAACCATACAAAAAATCAATGAATCCAAAAGCTGGTTCTTTGAGAGAATAAACAAGATAGACAGACCTCTAGCCCAGTTAACCAAAAGAAAGAGGGAACAACTCCAAATCAACAGAATCAGTGATGAAAGGGGAAACATCACAACAGACAATGAAAAAATCCAGACAATCATACGGGACTACTTCAAAAACTTATACTCTACTAAGTTTGAAAACCTAGAAGAAATGGATGAATATCTGAAATCCTGGGAATCACCAAAGCTCAACCAAGAAGAGATTGACAGCCTAAACAGACCAATAGTACAGGAAGAAATCGAAGATGTAATAAGTAGCCTCCCAACCAAAAAATGCCCAGGCCCGGATGGTTTCACGGCAGAATTTTATAAAATATTTCGAAAAGACATACAACCATTACTACTTAAATTGTTTAGAAGGATACAAACGGAGGGACTTCTCCCAGAATCCTTCTATGAGGCCAGCATTACGCTACTACCAAAACCAGGGAAAGATACAACCAAAAAGGAGAACTATAGACCCATCTCCCTAATGAACACAGATGCCAAAATTCTAAACAGGATTCTGGCAAATCGCATACAGACTCACATCAAGAAAATCATCCACCATGACCAAGTTGGATTCATACCAGAGATGCAGGGATGGTTCAACATACGAAAATCAATAAACATCATCAAACATATCAATGGACTGAAGGACAAAAACCACACCATCATCTCAATTGATGCGGAGAAAGCCTTTGACAAAATCCAGCATCCTTTCATGTTTAAAGTCCTGGAGGGAATTGGCCTAGAGGGATCATTCCTCAATGTAATCAAAGCCATATACAGGAAACCCACAGCCAATATCATCCTAAATGGGGAAATGACAGAAGCATTCCCCTTGAAGGTAGGAACTCGGCAAGGCTGCCCCCTGTCACCACTCCTCTTCAATATAGTGCTGGAAACCCTTGCAAGGGCAATAAGGCAAGAAAAGGAAATTAAAGGAGTTCTAATTGGAAAAGAGGAAATCAAGCTATCCCTTTTTGCTGATGATATGATTGTCTACCTAAGGGATGCTAAGAACTCCACCAGAAAACTCCTAGAAATGATTAAGAGCTTTGGTAAAGTGGCAGGATACAAAATAAATCTAGAAAAATCAGTAGCCTTTCTTTACACCAACAACAAGCAACTGAAGAAGGACTACAAGGAGACCTTCCCACTCACAATAGCCTCAAAAACAATAAAATACCTAGGAACAAACCTAACCAAAGACACCAAGGATCTCTACAACAAAAATTTTAAACCCCTGAAAAAGGAAATTGAGGAAGACATCAGAAGATGGACAAACCTCCCATGCTCATGGATTGGGAAAATAAATATAGTAAAAATGTCCATCCTACCCAAACTAGTGTACAGATTTAATGCAATCCCAATCAAAATCCCCAAGAGTTTCTTCACAGGCTTGGAAAAAAAAATCCTCAATTTCATTTGGAAAAACAAAAGACCCCGAATAGCCAAAGCAACCCTGAGTGAAAAGAGCAATACAGGGGGGATCGCTATACCAGACATCAAACTATACTACAGGGCTATAGTCATAAAAACAGCCTGGTACTGGCACAAAAACAGACCAGTTGACCAATGGAATAAAACTGAAGATCCAAACCTGAGCTCATACAATTTCAGCCACCTCATATTTGACAAGGGGGCCAAGAAGACACAATGGAGGAAAGACAGCATCTTCAGCAAGTGGTGCTGGCAAAACTGGATCACCACTTGTAGAAGAATGAAATTAAACCCCTACCTCTCACCTTGTACAAAGGTCAACTCCAGATGGACCAAAGACCTCAACGTGAAACCCCAAACTCTGGAGGTGATAGAAGAGAAACTTGGCAGCAGACTACAAGACATAGGTGTAGGAAAAGACTTCCTAAATCAGACAGCAGCTGCACAAGAAATAAGATCGACAATTGACAAATGGGACCTCATTAAACTCAAAAGCTTCTGTACATCAAAAGAAACAATAAAGGAAGTGAAGAGAAAACCCACAGAGTGGGAGGAAACCTTCACTGCAGATACATCTGACAAAGCATTAATTTCCAGAGTATACAAGCTACTCAAAAAACAAAGAAGAAAGAAAACAAATGAATCACTCAAAAGATGGAGCAAAGAACTGAATAGAGACTTCACAGAGGAGGAATTAGAGATGGCTGAGAAATATCCTAAAAACTGTTCAATGTCACTAATAACTAGGGAAATGCAAATTAAAACCACTCTAAGATATCATCTCACTCCAATAAGACTGGCCAGGATCAAGAAAACAAACAATATCAAGTGCTGGAGAGGTTGTGGGGAAAGGGGAACACTCATCTATTGCTGGTGGGAACGTAAACTTGTACAGCCACTATGGAAAGCAGCGTGGAGAACACTTAGAAGACTCAAAATGAGCTTGCCATTTGACCCAGTCATACCACTCTTGGGTATATACCCACAAGACTCATCTTACTGCAGAACTACATGCACAGCTATATTTATTGTAGCTCTGTTCACAATAGCAAAAAGCTGGAACCAACCCAAATGCCCCTCAACTGATGAGTGGATAAAGAAAATGTGGTACATGTACACAATGGAGGTCTATGCAGCAGTGAAGAAAGACAAAATCATGAACTTTGCAGGTAAATGGATGGAACTAGAAGACATTATATTAAGTGAAGTAACACAGTCCCAGAAAAACAAACGACAAATGGTATCCCTCATATGTGGATGCTAGCGTCAATAGCCCAGTTATAAATATTTCTTGTGGAGAGGGATGCATATTAAAAGAACAACAACAGAAAGACTGAATCAGAAGACTGACTGAAATGGTGAATCAGGAGGGGTGGGAGGGGCAGGAGAGGGTCACAGGTCTATATTCGATTAATGCATATTTAATTGACGTGAGTCCAACGAGTATCCAATTTTGCCCAGACTCTGTCTACAGGTTACATGGTGTTTTAGGACTTAGTAAAAGTAAATATTGTATATTAAACAACATTGTTTTAAAGGTTCTGATAAAAACGGTAATGCACCTGAGTTAATTGGAAATATAAATTGTTGTTGTCCACATTTGTTTTACTTAAAATCTGTATAACAATAACTTTGGGATTGGCACATACAAATGTTCTCCATAACTTTTTTGTTGTATGGTATCACCTTGTAGCATTCTCTTTCACCTATAGGATGATTTAACTTAAAAAATTAAGTTTTCTTCCCAAGTCAACCACATACAGTCACCCAAAACAGCATGGGTGAATTTGATGAAATCTGTGCCTTGATTCCAGCCTATAGGTATGTGTAATACAACTGCTTTTTTGAGACTCATGGGTCAAAAAACAAAAACCTAAAATAAAAAGGGAGGATACAGATAGATATGAAAACTTTTTGTCAAAAACCTTGCAATCCAAATGTTAAAACTAAGTATGGGAAAAGATTTATATGTTCCAACAGGTTAAAATATAACCAACTTAATGGCTGAGAAAGAAAAGATACAGCTTTGCATTGAGTAGGATGCACCAGGAAGTGCCAGCAGAAAGGTTGGCCCATCAGAACATTGAAAGGAAGAAAAGTCTCAGATTGCTACAGACATCAAACCCCTCTGTGGATCCTACTTGTAACAGCTATTTATAATGAGTCCTAATGAAACTTACCTTCTGGGTGTCGCAAAGTTTTAATAGGAGAGACTTTCTTACCTCCCCCATAGAACAAGGAGAAATATGATGATGATGAGGTCGTTCTCTAACTGTAAATTGGAGCCAACTGTTATAGATGTAATCTCTTATAAAACTGGTAAAACTGCCTTCTTTAATTGACTAATAGACACAGGAACTGTAAAAAGGATTATTCTCTATTCAGAACCAAATATAATACTAAAGTCTCCTTAATCTATGCACTTAAGCAAAATATATTAATACAGGAGAGCTCTGATATCAGCAATGGATTATTCTACCAAGGAGATGTTGGCCAGGGGATCCAAGCCCCCCCCGCAAAAGGTAAAGGCTTCTTACCTATAAACTGGGATACCTGCAAGAAGAGAGGCAATAAGGCCCTGCTGTCGAAGACCTGATGTAAGCATGGGAAATATGTATTGAGACTGCATTTGCAAGTGTACATTTGGTCTCTGGAATACCAGAGAGTGTTTACCAAAGGCCACTAAACCAACAAAGCAAATATGGGTCTCCTTGAGTCAAGCAAGACACCTTCATCAGCACCAGCTACACCTCACCTGCCTGGAAATACTGTGCAGTAGTAGCAGCCATAGGCCTGTATATCCCAAATCTAATTGGCTATTAGCTCTCTCCTTAGAGGAATAACCCACAGCTGGTGCCACAAGCTTACATCCTCTAATGGTTAGGAGATGTTATAAGCCACAGTAAGACCCTGTCATATTTAACAGAAAAAAATGTAATTCATGGATTAACATACCATCCAAGCATCTGTGTCTATACCAAAGTAACCTACCATAACAATTAGTACTGTTTAAATACCTATATATCTAATTGCCTGTGCTTCATTAGTAGGATTGAAAGGTTATTCCTGGACAAACTGTCAGCCCATGAAAGGAAACAGCCAGAATTGACCAGAGTCCAAGACAACAGCTCCAGAGAAAGTAGACTGTTTTGCTTCTCATCCACCTGTGCCCCTTTTCTAAGCCTAGGGAACAATCTGCGGAAGGGGGGTGTGGTAGAATGTAAGGGCTGCGATTGGGGTGAATGGTGAAACTACAGCAATATAGACTGGACACTTATTTGATCAACTTGATTGAACATAGAAGCCCCCCCAGCTGGATGATGTGTGGGTTTGGGCACAACTGCTTGCAAATTGGTTTTACATGAAGGATGCTTGTACTCATAGATCATTACTGTTAAAAAATGAAAAAAATAAAGAAGTAATAGAAAAAAAAAGAAAGGCTATGCATACAAACCCCACGTGGAGCACTCAGAACAGCAGCAGAGGAAGAGATCTGCTAAGCTATAATTGTTTTTATATTTACAATCTCTCCAATAAATTAAGGTTTAGTGTGCTAATTATACTGTGTGTTCCAGTACCTGCATGTGCTAATTCCACTCTCCACAGCTGGCAGATGGCGCAGAGCAGATGACTCTGCTATTGGGAGCCATAGAACTCTACAGAAATGAGGAGAAGCGTACATCCTGTTTCTTTGCTGTTCTTCTGACTGTGATTCTAGCCCAACTATTCACAGGCCAGCTTCAGCATCTGGGCTGTGCCTTCATTTTGAAAACTTTGTATATTTTTTAGAATGGATTTGCACTTCTACAGATGCTGTTGCATTCATAGAAATCAATTGAAGATGTTACTATTAAATGATAGAGCCCGTGTATCTTTTAAGTGGATTTTTTTAGGTAACTAAACTAACTCTCTTTATCCATAAATTTGTAGAAGAGTTCTCTTAATTATTGGATGGCTACTGAGTAGCTGAACCCTGGCTACAGAAAGTTCATGAGGAAGGGTGTGAGGATTGGTTGCTTAGTACTAATGTGCAGAGACAAAAATTACTAAAAACTGAGGAGGTAAAACATGGCCCCTGTGATTAACAGAGTGCTTTCTTGGCTGTTTTCAAAGTGCCTTTGAAATGCTGATTCTCCTCCGAACACGGTTGTTCTCTTGTGGACAGAGTTGGTGCCAGTATTTGGCCAGATGTGTAAACCAACCCCAAGGGCAAAGAGCCCACAGTCAACAAGAAACACAGTTCAACCATCTTACCCCCTACTATGTGGCCCCAGATGGTAAGGATTTTAGGACGTATGATTGTGATGTAAGGCATATAATTATTCCCAAGATATTCCATTTTAACCTTAACTACATCTTCCATCACTTTGGCACCTGCAGCATTAAGACAATTACAACTGTGATAAGTGCTTGTCTGTGACCACTCCTTGTTTGTAAAAACCCAATGAACAGGTATGGAGAAAGGAGAGCTTGATATCCAACTTTCTTGGCCCTCAATGCTCCTGGTCACTCCGTAAGTATTAACAATTCTAAGCAGTCTACAATTAAGCAATAATTAAGATAATAATATATATGAAATATTTTTAAGAATTGTTTATCTTTACTTTGTGTGTATGAGCTTGGCCTGCATATATGTATGTGAGCCACATGCATGCAATGCTCATGGAAGCCAGAAGAGGGTGTCTGATCCCCAGAAACCTGAGTTAGGAATGTTTGTTAGCCAACATGCTGAGAACTGAACCCAGTTCCTCTGTAAGTGCTCTTAACCACTGACCCATCTCTCCAGTCGTCCAAGTTTTCGTGAAGCCCCAAATGATCTCCTTCATTAAGTAATAGAGTTAAAGCTCAGTTGCTTATCACATATGGATGCTAGGGTTCTGAACTTTAAAAAGAGGATATTTGAAAAGATGGTTAATGTGTTTGTTAGCATTATGTGGCTTTAAAAAAAAATACCTGACAGAAGCAACTGAGAAGAAGCAAGGATTTCTCTGGGTTCAGGCTTCCAGAGGTTTCAGTGCAGGGTCACTTGAGCTTGTTACTTCCAGGCTATGGTGAGGCAGAACATCACAGTGGAGAACATGTAGCAGATCAATGCTCATCTGTAGATGATCAGGAAGACGAGAGGACAGGGGGATCAGGGAAGTCCACACTTCCTGGGCATGCCCACCCCGCCCATCCCAGGAACCTACTTCCTGCAAATTTGCCATGTATTTCCAGAACTTCCTAGGAATGTCATCAAACTACAGCTCTGTCATCTATAGATTAACCCACTGACTTGGTCAGAGCTTTATAATCCAGTTACTCTCTAAAAACCCCACCCTGAATATTCCATGGGGAGCCAAGACTTCACTGGATGAGTTGGGGTAGGGACATTTAATATTCAAGCATGGTAGTCTCTCCTTGGCTCCCAAAAGCTAAAGTCCACCTCAAAATGCAGAAAGCAAGCAGTCTATTTCCAGGCATCCCCAAAGTCTTAGTAATTGCAGCATTCCTCAAAAGTTCAAATTCAGAGTCTCCTCTGATACTCGAGGCAAACAATTAGCCATAACCCCCAGTAAAAATCAGAAGACAAGCCATTGCTTCCAACGTACAACAGCACAGAATAAACATTCTGATTGGAAGGAATATGACACCAAGGAAGGATTAGAGCAAAGCAAGACTGAAACCCAGAAAGGCAACATTAGTTCCTATAACTCCATGCTTAGCACCCCTGGCATGTGGTCTTTTGATGAAATCTCCAAGGGCTTGGGCAGCTGCACTCTTTCGGTCCTGCTGGGAGCAGCCCACGTGACCACTGTCTTGGCAGTATCCACCCATAGCTCTGGCTTTCCTTGGCAGCCGTCCACCTCCTGGCATCTAACTTCCTGGAAGCTCTGCTGCAGTTTTGGCTCCGCTCACAGCTTTGCACACTGGCTGCAGGAACTCTGACCTTGACACACAGTGTCTGGCTGCCCAGGCCTTCCTTTGAAATATGAGTAGAAGCCTCTATGACCCCCGTAATTCTTGCATTCTTCTTGTGTGCAAAATAAAAATCACATGAATAATGCCAAGGGCTATGGCCGGCACTAATGGTATTCAGTCCCATTTGGACAACAGCTGGAGTGGCCTCTGAGTGGCTGCTCGGCTTAGCATTGTTGGAAATAACTTGTACATAATGTTATTGTATGGAAAAAATCCAAGGGAGACCAAGTCCCTGGAAGCCTTAATGGTCAGGATACCCTGTGCTCTCTTCCCAAATTTTCTCTAAGAGTTGACACCTTTACACCCTTGAGCATGCCACAGATGAGATTTTTCTGATTCCTGGGATATATTCAAAGCATTCCTCTGACCTCAGTCCAAAGTGCTCAGCTATTTCTGGAGGTTGGGAAGTGCTCCTGATTAAAGCACTTGTTATACAATCATGAGGACCAAATTTCACATCCCCATAATCTATGTGAATGCTAAGAGAACAAGGTGATGAGCCTGTAATTCTGGTCTTGGGAAGCAAAAACAAAGCATCCCCAGAACAAGCTGGCTAACTAGTCTAGCTGTACTAGTGAGGACTGGGTCTGGTTGAGAGGCTCTGTCCCAATGAATAAGGTGGAAGAGTGATGGAGTGACTCCTCATGTCTAACTCAGGCCTCCACATGCACATACAAACACTTCCCTACACCCGCATGTGTGTGCCCATATGCATACATACATGCATACTACATACACACAGAGACACACACACACACACAAATGGAAAAAGAAAAATGTACTTGGCTACTTTTAAAAGACAGTAAAGCCTGAAAATAAGTGGTAGGTTAATTCTAGAGCCCGTTAAGGGATTCACATTATAACAGCACAGTTGTTTACAGATAAAAAGAAATACAATATTAACATTGCTCGGCTTGCCTTTCAACTAGGGATTTGGTGTTAGCATCCAAAGATGAGGGATACCATGTGTCCTTTTTTTTTCTGGGACTGTGTTTCTTCATTCAGCATAATGGCTTGCATTCATTTTCCTGCAAAGTTCATGATGTCATCTTTCTTTACTGCTTCATAGAACTCCATTGTGTAGATGTACCACATTTTCTCTATCCACTCATCAGGTGGGGGGCATTTGGTTTGCTTCCAGCTCTTCGCTATTGTGTAGAGAGCTGCAATGGTATATGGGTGGAGGGTATGTATTCATATGTTAGAGTAATATAAAATTAATAGGAAAAATGTGAATTCATAAATATGTTTTGGAATTAACATACAGTTTATTTTTGGAGTTTATAATTTTGGTATATATATAACATATATATGGGCATATTTTTACAACAAAAGGACTGGGTCAAGGAACTGACTGAAACAGTTAGCTTCTGCCCAAAACAATAAACTGCTGCAGAAAAAAAAATTAAAGACTGAGAAAAAGATGCAAGACATGTATGGCAAAAAGAATGAATTGGGATGGGGGACATGGGAAGGGGAATGAGTCTAAATCGGACTGAGAAATGTTTTATGAAGTAAATAAAACATCAATAATAGTTTATTTTTAAAAAAAAGACAGCAAAGCCATACCTTCCTGGCAGCACACCTTCCTTTAAACACTCCCTTTCTTGCCAACCTGAAGCTTTTTAATTCCTTCTGCCCCACTTTTTATACCAGTCCTCACTATAAACCTGATTAAAGGCATCCAGTAGTAACCATGCCACAGGCTGGAAGCGTTGGTGCTTCTAAGTGGCACTAACTACACTAGCCTTCCATGGAGCCTCAAGGTATGTATAACAAGTACACAAGTTCCTCTTCAGCTGGTGAGATGAGTGGGCTGTCACCATCCAGTTCCGACAGAACCCTCATTCCCATGTGAATCCTCCCAAGCAAGGCTTCTATGTCACTGCTCCTAACGGCATGACATTCTAGTCCTCTGAGTTCCCATCAGACTCCATCTGAAGTTTCCCCTATTAAAAGCCACTTCCTAAGCTTTCTCCAGCAAACTTTTCCAAATAAATTTCTTCTGAAAGCCAATTCCAAAGTCGTCTGAGCACCATGGTCAAAGTTGTCAAGGCAATGAGCTGCTAATTCTTGCTAAGTGTAAGACATTTGAGAAGGGTCATTCAGAAGGAGGAGAGCTTGTCTGGGCTCACAACTACAGAAGGTTCCATCGGAAGTCACTTGGCTCAGCTTATTTGAAGCCATTGTGAGACAAAATGTTTTTGTGGGGGTCATGAGATAGAACAAATCCGTTCATCTCACTGGAGGTAAGGAGGGAGAAACTGGGGTCACCTCATACCCTTTCAGGGTACCCCCAACTAGCTCCCTATCCTAGTTCTTCTGCTGCCATGATTAAACACTCCAAGCAAAAGTCAGTTGGGAAGAAAAGGGTTTATTGCATCTTATACTTCCAGCTCACCTTTGAAAGAAGTCAGGCAGACACTCAATGGCAGGAACCTGGAGGCAGGAGCTGAAGCACACACCACAGAGGAACACTGCTCCATGGCCCATGCTCAGCCTACTTTGTTATACAACCCAGACCAACTCCCCCTGCCCCCATCCAGGAATGGCACCATTATAGGACCAAAGTTCAATTCCCAGCACCTGCTGCCTGTAACTTACAACTGGCTGTAACTCCATGTCCAGGGACTCCAAAGACCTCTCCTGGCTTCTGCAGGTACATGCATATGCGCAGGCACACATAAGTAAAAAAATAATCTTAGGAAAACAATGGGGTGAGTAGAACTACAGGCTTTCCAGGTAGGTAAGCTAGGTGAAAGCAGGCATGTGATGTCCCTAGGCACGGATGCTCACCCCTTATGGCACCATGGGGGAAGATTCACAATTCAGCATGGACTTTGGGGGTTAGAATTTGATTCTGAGCTTACAATTTACAGTACAAACCCAATAAATCCACCAGCAGCCTGGTGGCTGTCTGAAATGAGAACACTGTTAACAACCTCATCATGCTTGTGAGTACTCAAGGCCAATCTCTGTACATGTGCTCTGTGCTCATTAAAAGTTTATGCAAGCATTAATTAGTGTGATTATTTATTTCCTGTATCCTCCTTGCCTACCTTGGATAAGAAGCAAAAGATAATAATTCTATACAACTAATTTCTAATAAGTGCTAATCTGATTAAGCCCACTGATACAAAGTGAGGATTGATCTGTATCCCCCAGAAAGGCTCATTAACCTAAACTGGAAGGTGACTAGGAGGAGGTATTTTTGCTGCAAGAAGTTTCCCAAGCCCCTAAGGCACATGTTAAAGGGAAGCAACCCACAGACTTTTGCTTTCAAATTCATGAGTCATGTCACAATCTGCCAAAATATCCAAGCAAAAAATGGCCACTGACTTTACCAGGAAGCAAATTTGAGAAAGGAGATGTTGTGTCACACAGTAGTTTTCATCATTATCCACATGGTTCGGAGTCTCATCTAATGCAGAGTCATCTCTCCAGCCCAAGACTTTCCTAATTTGGATGGGAGGAGGAGATTTGGGAAAATGGGGAACATTAATTTATTTATACCTTAAGAGGACTCCTCTGTAACTCTAGTAGAAATAAATTTCTGATTATCTGACAAGAAAACAAGACACTCTGGTGAGACAAGAAAGGTCAAATATTCTAATTTAGATTAGAAGAAACCATTCAGCTGGTAGAGTTTGGTGATGGGGGCAAGTGGCAGGAAGGGAGAAGAGGTGAATCAAGATGACTCTGAAGCAGCTGTCATCAACAACTCCTAGTAGTATTGGAAGGGATGAGAAGAAAGTGGCAGTGAGTTTCCACACAGCTGTCTCTGATAGATGTCAGAGGCAGGTTGAAGGTCCATGCGAGGCACCATGGGTCACATGGGAGTCTGGGGACAGGGAAGAAATAAAGTTGGAAAAGTGAAAAGTCAAAGCCCTAAGTGCCCTGTTATCAGCTTGAGAGCACACTACAAGAGGAGCTTGGGTTCCTCTGAGGCTTTGTAGGTAAAACTGGAACATTTGTAGGTGACAAAATGGAGCAGCCAGAAACTTAGTCCAAATTCCTGTGTTCCCTGTGCCAGGCAAAAGCAGGCAAGCCGATATACAACAAAGCATAATGGAACATGCCAACCTCAAACAGGGCTGGAAGAATGAGCTGGAAGCCTCACAGCAGGACTCGGCAGGCTGGAGCTCAGCTTGAAGGGCCATTTTGGTGGAGGCTGAAGAAGATGTGATCATGCAATGGACCTAGATGTTAAAAAATTATGGGAAACATGTCTGAGCACATTCTCAAAGAGAAGCAGAAACGTGGGCCATGTGCAGAGATGACTGAGTGAAAGACAGGGAAGGAAGTGGTTTGCTCCAGAGAGATGGAGCTACTCTGATGAGGATTTCTCAGGAAGGAGTAATCAGTAACAGAGCAGAGGGCACCAAGGCTGCAGGTTCATATCTCAGCAGAGACAGAACCCAGACAGGAAAGCAGACAAAGCATCCCTTGGAATGAGAGAAGGCCTGGCCAGCCAAACAGTGCGGGCTAATTACTTTCCTGCTTGTTGTGACCAAATACCTGACACGCAATTGAAGGAAGGAGGGGTTTGTTTAGGTTTACAGTTCCAGAAGTGATGCAGCATATTGTGGCAGGGCAAGTGAAGCAGGGCAGCAGAAGCGGGAGGTGGCTGGCTGGGAGCAGATTGGAAGCAGGGCCTGGCTAAGGAACCTCAAGTCCTCACTTCCTCCTGCAAGGCTCCACCCCTAAATGTCTCACAACCCTCCACAACAGCACCACCACCTGGGAACCACGTTCAAACATGCGAGCCTTCGGGTGATAGTTTACATTCAGTCCACAGCAGATTTATGTCCTGGTGAGCCCTTGGGCCCAGGAAGAAGGCCTCTTGAGCCCCCTGAACCTATAGTGTAGACAGGATTCACCTCGGATGAGGGGTGGGGAGGAGTTTGTGCAACAGTGCTCTGCATGGCTGAATCAGATTAGCGGCTCTTGGTTTTCTAAGGACTCCTTGTGTCCTTAGATATTCCAAGGTCTCTGTGAAATCAAAGCTTCTTTCTTAATAAAATTAAAATGTGATTTGTTTTCTATATTCTCTTTGTTCAAATTACTGCTGCAAAAGCAGTGGAGGACAATTCTGCTGGCCCAAGCTGAAACTAAGAAAGCCGCAGCTAAAGGGACTCAGTCCCCAGGTCCATGTGTTCTTCCTCCCACGACAGCCTTGTGCTTATAAAGAAACAGCATTAAAAGCATTGGTAAGTTTGCACAGTGCCCTTGATGAAGCTGTAGATGTCATTAGTCTTAACTCCATCTAACCCTGTTCACAAAGATTTTTTTCACTTGTTTAATTGTAAAATACTTCTTTTGCACCTCAAAGCAAAATGGTGACATCAATGAAGTACCTCGTTCCTAGCCGAGGAGTTGCTCTTGCAGTGACAACCGTATTTACTTGAGAGGATTCCTGACAAACTGTATACTCCCACTGGGTGTTTGACAGGAATTCTCTTGAAAAATGAAGCAAATGAGCCAGTTACTTCAAGAAAACCAGTTGACTGTCACATTCTCTCGGCAACCCCATAAGCCAGGTGAGGGTGGGCTATCAACAGAATTTGCCATCAAATCTAGGACTTGAGTTGAATAGTCCTCAGTCATTCTGAGAATGTGGATGACCAATGCTGTCAGTTGACAGCACCCCAGGGAAGTAAGGACTGAGAAGCACAGATGCCAGAGGCTGTTGTTGGCAGGTGGGGGGCACCAGCCCTGCCATGGGCTGTCACTGCTGTGCCACAGCCAAGGCCTGCTCAGATCTGGAACAACTGTCCCTGTCTCTCTCAAGTGCTACGGATCACAAACTCCAGAGGGATCTGAGAGTGTCTAAGACAGCTTGCTTACAAGGAATTAGAAGGGTCTTTTCCTGTCGTGTTTTCATGGATAATAGGAAATATCACTGTTTTGAGAATCACACAGCTAGATCTTGCAGATATAAAGATGGGCTTCAGAATACAGTTTAAAAAGATCATACACCTGCAAATGGCTCCCGTTTTCTTTGCCATCTTCCTCACAGCCTTTGGAGTATCCACATCAAGTAGCTAGAGTCTTACTGAGTTGTTTGGAGGTAATAAAATTCAGAACTGGCTTCCAAGTTAAATGAGGTATAAAAGCTGGGGTCGGGGGGAGATGGCCACATAAGAGGGGTAGGTGCAGGAGAGACAGATCCAGGAGAAAATGAACACCCCAAGTTAGCATCAATTATTATTTGGGACCCTCTCTACCCTGACAGCCCCACAGACACTGCAGGTCAGTCGACCTGTGCCTGGGGCCGGGGGTTGTGGTCACCTGCCCTGATTTATCAAGTATGGGGAGACCCATCAGCTTACCACAGAGCTGCAAGGATTCATTTGCCTTCCTGTTTATACAATCATTTCTCATAGTGAACTGTGGCAACATTTGACAGAACTTGAGTTCCAGATATGTTCTGCTCCAGTCTTTTCTACTTGTGCAGGAGGATGCCTAGGTGCCACCGGACTACAGATCCAACCCAGCACGAAATCACAAACTTACCCAAAACATTACCAGAATTTTGTTTTGATTTTTTTTTGTAACTCAGTTGTGTAGCCCAAGTATGTTCTTTGAATATGACAAGGTGGTATCTTCGTGTCATATGAAATAAACAAGTGTGCTATCCCTCTGAACGTCCCTGAAACTTAGTCTGGAGCCCAAGTCAATTTTACATTCAGCATGGCTCAGAGAAGACAAAAGGTTGGCCAGTTCTGTGCGAAAGGGGCAATAATGGCCCTGAGTGGTTGAAAGCAGTAGCTGTGTGTGTTCCATGCCCCAGCGGGTGAATTACCACATGCTGTTCCAAGGGGTGATGGAATAAATGATTTTACAGCTGGCCTCTGACATTCAAACAGAGTCTTGGTCACAAAGACTTCTGCACAGGAATAATCCTGAAAGAATCTCTTCAGCTTTGGGGCCACAAGTATTTGCTGCCTTTGTTTTTGAATAATTTTATTTAATTACTATTTATTTATGTATGTGTACCTGCATTTTTTTATGTGCACCATATGCATGCAGATGTCCTAAGAGGCCAAAGGAGGGAGTCAGATTTCTTAAACTCGAGTTACAGGCAATTTTGAACCACTGGGCACGGGTGATGGAAACTGAATCCAAGTCCCCTATAAAAACAGCAAGTGCTCTTAACTACTGAGATATCTCCCCAGCCCCTGTTGATATATTTTATAAAAGAATCAGGAGAGTGTTCAAGAATAAATGACTGAGCATAACACCTGCCTTTCAGCATCCCGGTTCTGCCACAGGCCTGAGTGGGCCTGGCAGTTGTATGCTAGTGCAGACCTGTCAGTCCTGTCCATATGGCTCATGGGATGCCAAGGCCAGTAGCATCTCCAGCAAGAACTGTCCACTTTTTCCTGGAACTTTCTCATTTTTCAATGTGCACCAGCCAGCATCCTCTATTACTAAGAGGTTATCAGACCACAACCATGATCTGGGCATGTTAATATGGTATTTGGAGAAAATTACAGTGGGGGGGGTAAAAAAAATTGCCAAAACTCAAAAGCTCCTGTGTAGCAGAGGAGCCAAGGGAAATTGCTAGAATATAATGCATGACAGGATAGAAGACAGCTGGATCTCCATGACAAGGTGGCTGTTGAATGTGTGGGAGGCCCTGATTATTCACACATATTCACATGCACACACACACACACACACACACACACACACACATCTGAAATAGTAATGAAAGACAGTGATATCCAGGTAGACATATAACACACACAGTAGCCTACTGCTGTATGCCAAGGCCAAAGAGTACAACTGTGTGTGCTACAGCACTTCTAGGATCCAGGAAAGTGGTCCTGTCAACCACAGATGCAGATTTAGTGAGCTTGGGTTTAGAAAGACTACTATAGAACATGTGTTCCAATTCCATTGCTCTAGAGGACTGGAGAGTCAGTCCTTTTAAGAAAACACACATACACAGGAATAAATGAAACCCATTTCTCTGTGGGAAATCTCACTCACTGCGGGATCTCCCTTTGGTACACTTTCACCCCACAGTTACAGGCATGATCACTCACACACTGGAACACAAGCTAGAGGAGAGACAAGAAGAGTGCCTCAGGCCTGGGTAGTGCATGATTTTGTCAAGCCAAAGCTGGAGAATGAAAGACTGAAGTCTGATTAGTTTTCATGATGTTTGTATTAATTACTTTTTCAAATAAGGCCTTGGCTTCTTATTAGTTGAATACTGAAATTTTAAATGATTATGTCCCACTTGTGCAAGCTTTTTAAAAGTATGCTCCATGCTATGTCCTGATGAATCAAAATCTAAGTCCTCTGTGAAATTCACTTAAGCTAAATACCAACCCTGCTTAAGTCAATTAACTTGGTTGGGGAGAGAAAAAGTAGAAATCCTTAGAAAGAAATCCACCTTTTGAAAGTTTGAAGCGCTTTACATTCTCCCCAATGGCACTTGGAAGTTTGGTTTTTAACTGTTTACAATACTCACCAAATGAGAAATCTTACCTTTGATTATTTATTGCAAGTCAGAACAATTTCAATAGTAAGAAACATGTTACTCATCCAGATGCTTTTGAAAGAGGTCTCAGCTAATAATAGAAGACAGGAAGCAGGATAGAGGCAGGATCTGAGAGGAGATGGGAAGAAGGTCTGAATGTGATCAAAATACACTGTATGAATTTCTCAAAGAATCAATAAAAATACTTTTTAAGAAAGGAAGTGGTCTCAGCCACATCATACTAAACGTACTGATTTTCTCTAATTCGAATTAGACATTCTTTTCTCTGCAACACAGAAATATCTTATAAATGAAAATAGTGGGAAATCACAGTACTTTTATGATCCTAAGTTGAGAATCTGCAGGCTTGAAAATATCATTAAATTTTACAGCTTTCTCCAAGTTGGTGAGGATGTGGAGAAACAGGAATGAACTCTCACACACTGCTGATGTGACTGGGAATCAGTACAGCTGTCACAGAAAACTCTTTGGAGGTTTCTCAAGGATCTAAATAAGTGGACTGTGTGACCAGCCATCCTGCTTCTGCAAATCTTTTGCTTTTGATGTTTGCATCAAAAGCAAACCAGAGATACCTGCACAGCCTGTGTACTGTAGGCAAGATGGGGACGCAGCAGGGCTCAGTGGATACACAGATAAAGAAAACACTATTCACCATGAAATATTACTCAGCCATTTAGAAGAATGTAATCCTCTCACCTGCAGCAAAATAGATAGAACTGGAAGATTTTGCAATAAGTGAAGTAAGTTGGGCACAGGAAGAAAAAACGTACTGCTTTCTTTCATGTGTGGAAACTGAATGGCTAAGCTCCATGTAGAAGGAAAATACTGATTACAAGAGGCTAGAAGCTTGGGAGGAGAGGGAGGCTTGATAATGGCGCAAAACACAGGTAGGAGGAACACCTGACAACTTGCTATATTGCCGCAGGAGGCTATAGTTTGTAATAATTCACTTTGTATGTCAGGAAGAATCGACAGAGAGGATCTCAAATTCTCCAACCATGAAGAGATGGCAAGCATAAGAAAAAAAACTAATTTCCAGGTCTTATCAAAGTAAATTGTAGATAGATGCTGAAATAATACCCTATTCAGTTAGAAAAATAATACATTTACTGTTTTCGCTTCCATAGCTATGATGGAAGGTTATCAAGACCCAACCAACCAAGGTCTTTATATACTACCTATCAGCAGGCAATTTTACCACTCCTTACAGAGAAAAAGAGTTTTTAAAAAAAGGGGGAGAAATGTACTATTGACAATTATTTGGGGCCAGAATTTTCTCTATTTTCTAGACATTTTAAATGAATAAATCTTTATCACTATAGTTGTTAATAAAGAAAAATTGAAATTTTTTCAAAAGTAATAATTTGTGAATCAAAAATGTTGTATTTGCACTTTTTACAAAGGTTATTCTCTTGGTGTAACCAATAAACCTTGTGGCCCTTCTGTCTGTGGACTGGTATTGGTCAGTGGTGTCTGGGAGAGAGCCCTGGTTTGCAGTGGGAGTGTGCGCCCCCTGGTGGACTGAGGGAGCAGCTGAAGGATTCAGTAAAGGATGAAAAGGAAAGGGCCGCCCTGTCCAGTTCCCACCACAGGCACACACACCATTAATGAGCTCCCACTTTTTTAAAATTTTTTTTATTTGTTTTTGTATGTGTATGAATGTACTGTCTGCACGTAGGTTTGTGCACCCATGTCGTGCAATGCCGCGGAGGTCAGAAGAGGGTCTCAGTTTCCCCTGGAACTGGAGTTCTCCTGGAATTGGAGTTACAGTCAGTTCTTAGCCACCATGTGGGTGCTGGGGATCGAACCCAGGTCCTCTGCAAGAGCAGTCAGTGTTCTTAACCTCTAGGCTATCTCTCCAGCCCGAGCTCCCACTTTTATACTGATTTCTTGCAGATGCAAATGGAATGGCAGGACCAGATAGTTACCTCCTCATGTGAAGTCCTTGGTATCCTACTGGTAGAAAAACCTGGCTCCCTTTATGGACCTCTGACCAGCTCTGAGGAAAGACAGAGAGTTGTCTTGATTTTTTTTTCAGAGGATAACATGTGGCCCGTGAGTCTCATTCCAGAGTCATTGTTCAAACTCTTCACAGAGACTGCTGGAGTTCACATACACATTCACTATTAGAGGACGATATTTATTATTCTCTAGAAGACTAATTCCACTCCAGACTATAAAGGCAATTTGAGCATATGTTACTTCATCTGCTCCATTTTACAGAACTAAAAGCATGGACAGGACACAGAAAGCAGAAGCAGAAAAATGGAGGGGAACTCCCTGCAGGTGTGATCATGTGACATATGACCCTGGATCCTTTTTTTTTTTTTTTTTTTTTTTTTTTGTGTCTTTTTGAGACAAGGTCTGCCTGTAGCTCCGGCTGTCCTGGAACTCACTATGTAGACCAGGCTGGCCTTGAACTCACAGAGATCTGCCTGCCTCTGCCTCCCAAGTTCTGGGAAGGTATGAACCACCACACCTGGTCCTACTATTTTGATTTTTTTAAAGCATGCAAAACAATTCTCAAAGTTTCTTGAGAATCACCATCCGTCATTTACATCCCAGAACAGTGTCATCATGCAGGACTCTGGCCTTGAATAAGTCAATAAGCCTTTACATGGACACAGCAAAATGGCAGTCTTTCTTTGTTTATTACAGTTCTAGGGACTGACCTGAGCTGCATCCCTAGGGCTCCTTTTACTTTGAGACAGGATCTCACTAAATTGTTGACTTTGGCCTTGAACTTACTCTGTTGCCCAGACATACCTTGATGGAAGGAAGATCCTTCTGCCCCAGCCTCCTAGCTGGGATTAGAGGCATCTTCTCGGCCTGACAATATCTGGTTTTCCTCTCCTAAAGACCAAATTTGCTAAACAAGTATTTTGGCCTGTGATTTACCAACTGCAAACCGTGCTTGGGATCCAAAGTTTGCTGGGAAATCAGAAGAGTCTACAGGACCCTTCCACCTCAATCCGCAGGGCCTCCTTGGGTCTTGATCACAGCAGGGGCCAGTTTACTGTGACAATCCTGCTCTTAGGCAAAAGGGCAGTCCTTGTGATTGGATGCCAATTAGACAGAAGGATCTGAAGGTTCCAGAGAAATGTAGAAGGTTTCTGCCCTCCAAAGAAACAATCTGCCTTGTTCTAAGAAACCCAGAGGCTAAGATTTGTGAAGGACCGTGGATACTTCTGCCATTAATACAGGATGTGTTACCAGGTTACCCTCCTCTGCCGAGCTCTAGACAAGTTTGATTTCACTCTAAGAAGGAAAGAGCTGAGCCAGAAGTAATGAGTGCATAAGACAGACAGTCATTTACTATGAGAATCTACTCCTCACAGTCACATGAAGATTACTCTTTTGTAAATACAACACTTTTTTATTATTTTTATTTTTTCTTATTTACTTATTTTTGTGGTTGAGTGTTTCAATACATATCATACAAAAGGTCCCAGCCAAACCCAATCCCTTCCAAATCCCAATTCCCCATTAAAACTTTTCATCACAACGTCCAAACTAACCCCTATCCAGTCAAGCTTCCGGTCAAGATGCCTTTCTATGCAGATCCACTGGAGTCCAGTCAGCACATCTAAGAATCCTAAGCAAAGAATACTCTTCCCCACTTAGTACTCAGTCTGCTATAGTTTTCAGTCCGAGGTCAGTCTCCCACACATTGCTCTTTCTCTGCTTTGAGACTTTGTTCCATTTGGCATGGGACCCATCACTGATATCTATATTGCCACAGGGTTACACGTGAAAGCTGACAGTTTGTAAAGTAATTGCCTCTCCAGGTTGATGCACCAATCCTGGCTCTTCCCATCTTTCCACCCCCCCCCCTTTATGCAATGATCCCTGATGCATGGGTGGGTGAAGACTGATATCGGGGCCATAGCTTCTCACTTCGATAAGACTGGCTAGACTCAAGAAAACAAATGATACCAAATGTTGGAGAGGGCGTGGGGAAAGGGGAACACTCATCCACTGCTGAAGGGAATGCAAACTTGTACAACCACTATGGAAAGCAGTATGGAGAACCCCGAAAAGACTTATTATTTTTATTTTGTGTGTATGAGTATTGCCTGCACTGCATGTGTATAAGTACACCAGTGTCATATAATGCCTGCAGAGGTCAAAAGAAGGAATTGGATCCCCTGGAACTGGAGTTATGGACAGTTGTTAACCACCATGTGGGCACTGGGATGAGTACCACACTGAAGGACATTGTTTAAGTCCACAATTTTATTAAATCCATAGAAAGAGTCTTCTGGCCTCTGCAGGCATTGCAAGCAGTTGGTTCACGCACAAATATACATATAAAATACACGCGTTTAATAAAATAAATAAATCTTTAAAAATATGGGAGTATAAAGAACAACTTTAATTGTTAACATGAACACATAAGGGTGTCACAGCCTTTAACAAAGAGGAGGTCAGTGGCATTTTTAAAAGTAAGGCGGTGGTAGCAGCACTGTGCACCTTTAGTCCCAGCACTCAGGAGGCAGACAGGAGGATGTCTGTGAGATGAAGGCCAGCCTGGGCTACACAGTAAACTGCAGGCCAGGTGGGGCTACAGGGAGACCCTGTATCATGAAAAATAAAAATCGAACTATAAAAAGAGCTCAGAGAAGGAAGACAGCACTGAAGAAAATTTTCAAGGAAGTACACGGACTGTTTCAATGTGTTAGGGGATTTTGTGAAGAAGGGGAGCTCAAACAGCAGCAAATGGACTTCGTGATTAAGGTTCTCAGCTTAAGCACTTGCCCAGGAATGCTGAACATCTGCGATCCTCACAGGCATGGGTCCGAGACTAACGATCCTTGAGTGGATCAGAGTCCAGGGGACGCCTCCTGAAGTTTCCAGGTCCTTGTGTTTCAAGAGAAAGAACTGCACAGAGACACATGGTGTGATGGTTAATGAGAAATGCCCCTGTGGGCTCAGATGTGGGAACACTTAGTCCGCAGCTGCTCTGCTTGTGGAGGTTACGGAACCTTCGGGGGTGTGGCTTTGCTGGAGGAAGCACATCAGTGGGTGTGGGCTGCGCTGGCCTATACCCTCCCCCAACTTCTAGTCTGCCCTCTCCGTTTCCTGCTTGTAGTTACAGATGTGAGCTCTTAGTTTCCTGCTCAGCCACCTGCGGCCATCCCTCCCCCATTATGGACTCTCCATCTGGAGCTTTAAGTCAAAATAAACTCTTCTATAAGTTGCCTTGGATCGTGTTTTATCACAGCAACAAAAAGTAACTAGTACACAAGGTAAGACAGTAAAAATAGTTTATTAGGAAAGAGAAAACACTCCTGAGAATGAATAGGAGTGGCCTACTGAGCAGGAAAGACACCTCTCAGAAGCACTGGGCCACGAGGCTAGTCGTTTACACAAAGCAGCCTCACCCATGTTGTCATATCACGGGCTTTCCTTGTGGACACTCTGTCTGTTGTATGTAGCTTGGTGGGCAGAATTTTGAGTCTTTCTCTGCCCATTGGCTTCTTCTGTTTCAATCCTGATGCCTCCCTATCCCTACATCCCTAGTCTCCTGCCACAAGGTAGGAAAGAGGGTTGGAAAGAATGCAGAGGCTATGGAGGAGCAGTGAGCAGACCTGTGTTCTGCAGGGTGCTCCCGCGGACCTGGTGGATGCCCCCTTTCTCTTGCATGCCCCTGGGGGTTTCTGAAAACCCTTAGCTTGGCACCAGCTTTCAGGCTGCTTTCCTTTCTCCAAGGGGTTGCAAAGCCTTCTGCTCAGACTTCTGGCTCCTGTTCTCCCTCCCCAGCTGTGCTGGAGTCACAGCCCTTACCTGTCACACATGCTGCTTGGAGTCACAGCCCTTACCTGTCATACATGCTGCTTGGAGTCACAGCCCTTACCTGTCACACATGCTGCTTGAGAAGACATAATTTTTCCTCTGAATGAAAAGGCAGCATAGGGCTGGAGAGATAGCCTAGCGGTTAAGAGCACCGACGCTCTTGCAGAGGACCCGGGTTCGATCCCCAGCACCCATGTGGCGGCTAAGAACCGTCTGTAACTCCAATTCCAGGAGAACTCCAGTTCCAGGGGAATCCGAGACCCTCTTCTGACCTCCGCGGCATTGCACGACACGGGTGCACAGACCTGCATGCAGACAGTACATTCATACACATACAAAAATAAATAAATAATAATAAAAAAAAATTAAAAAAAAAAAAAAGAAAAGGCAGCATAAAGAGGATCGCTAGAGAAAGTGGTTGAAAGACCTTTTTGACTCTCAAATCAAGATAGACAAGTCTTTATCAAAGTCAAAATAAAACCAAGCAGAGTAATGGGATCCCAGACTCCATAAAATTTGACATCACATCTCATGAGGAAATACACAGCTTTCCATCACAGCCCTTTGAAGACAGTTGTAAGACTGATTCTACACAGCCAGATAATAATGATAGATGGGAGGCAGAAGCAGGCAGATCTCTGTGAGTTCAAGGCCAGCCTGGTCTACAGAGTGAGTTCTAGGCCAGCTGGGGCTACAAGGAGACCCTGTCTCAAAAACGCCAAAAAATTCCCTTTTGCCCTCACCAAAGACCCCAGATTTGAGGTGAACTAAAAATGTAGTGCTTAAGTCTCTCTCTCTCTCTCTCTCTCTCTCTCTCTCTCTCTCTCTCTCTCTCTCTCTCCCTGTGCTCCTGCCCAGGTTTCCATGTGATAAAGTAGAAATAGCCTGATCCAACAAAGATGACACAGGTGGAACCTAGTAAGTGACATTCTTACAAGCAGCAGGTCACCTCGGCTATCAGACAAACCACCCTATGACTCAGATGCTTGTGCCTTCTCCAAACAAAACACAAAGGCTTTGCTGAAAACATACTCTCCATGTCCCCGTGAGCTGGATGCAGGAACTTTTGGAAGAATATATAAGCTGGTGAGCTTTCAAAAAGAAGGATGGGGAGGACCAGGAGGAGAAAGAGGAAGACAGCAGGTGGGAGAGGAAGGATGAAGCAGGAGAGTAGAGCTAGGATGGGGGGACATCGAGGGAAAAGCAGAAAAGCAGAAAGGAAACCTAAGGAAGAAGCAAGGTAAATCCTGAATACACGGGTCTTCCAGCTCCCAGAAGGTTTAGTAGAATCCAGTGGCCTCCCCCTGTTTTTCATAGGCCACTGATAAAATGTGACTGAACACCAGACTAAGCTCCCATAACAACCACACTCCCCCAGTACCTCAGGCTCTGAGCTCTGGGTCAGAATCCTAGGGGATGAAATTCCTCAGAGGTGCTTACAACTGCAGTCACTGTGAAACCTAACAGTACCTCTTATGCTTGGCTTCTTCTTGGGACCCAGCCCCACCTCTTACGCTTGGCCCCTTCCTGGGACCCAGCCCCACCTCTCAAGCTTGGCTCCTTCCTGGGACCCAGCCCCACCTCTCAAGCTTGGCCTCTTCCTGGGACCCAGCCATACCTCATAAGTCTGGCCTCTTCCTGGGATCCAGGCGCACCTCCGGAGCCTGGCCTCTTCCTTGTTGCTTGCTATCCTGACCAGTGGATAGATGGAAGGAAAATAAAAGCATAAAGACCACTTAGCTGACATCTATGGCATTTCCCCACTCGTTGGTTTGTGAAATAATATAATAATTTTGCAATAGTAGTAGGTAATTTATGTTACATAATAGGTAATAATGTATAGCAATATACTAAGCTGCATGGTAATAATATGTAATATCTCTGTGTGGTATGGCAGAACAAGCAATAATAAGACTGTGAGAGATGCAGAGAGTAGAGGACCTTGTGCGTGCACCCTGGTCTTCTCAATCACTAATCAGTGGTTGCTTAGTCTGGCAACTACTACTGCCTTGGTGAATCTGTCGCTCAGCACTGACTCAGACTCTCAATCTAATCACACATTGGTAATGGTTATGAGGACGCTGGAGCTTGTTAGAGAGGGCTGTGGGCCATGCCTTTTCCTGAGGCTTGGCTCAGTAGGAAATATTTTAAGGCTCTGAGATGTCAAGGAACCTGGGGCATGCCGATCCTCAGCACTCCTTTGCAGGCATCCGGCTCTCTTTCTGTCCATGGGATGCAGTGGGCCGTCTACATGCGCCAAGCTTGAGCCCTTTGATCTGATTCCATGGAGTTGATCACCCTGGAGCTGGAAGGAATGTTGATGAGCTGGGCTCCCGACTCGCTGGTTAGCCAGGCCACTTTGATCCTGCAAATGCAAGCTTTCTCTTCCTGTCCTTCACTCTGCAGTCATGGGCTCTGTACACAGGAGCCTGTGATGTAGCATTTGCACAAATGGTTCTGCACACAGACCCAGAAGGAAGCTACATGAAGGTGTCAGGTGGAACCCCATCCAATGCAGAGAGCTCAATGGAAACACAGAACAGAGCTTTCCTCAGCTTCAAGAACATTCCAGCTGGCAAATCCATGGACCACTAGGAAAGTCTTTGGAGCACTATGTGTGTGTGTATGTGCGCACACACGTGTGCATGTGTTTGCACACCCACGTGTGTAAGCATGGTCATGTGTGTATATACATGCATGTGGAGGCCAGAGGTTGACCCCAGCTCTCATTCCTCCAGGGCCATCTGCTTTTCTTTTGGACACTGTCTCTCCATAGCCTGCAGCTTGCTAATTAAGACAGGCTTTCTGGCCAGTGAGGCCCAGCAGCTTGTTAATTAAGACAGACTTTCTGGCCAGTGAGGCCCAGCAGCTTGCTAATTAAGACAGGCTTTCCGGCCAGTGAGGCCCAGGGCTCTTTCTGTCTCGGCCTCCCTAGAGCTGGGATTACAACCACAGGCCACCATGACCAGCTTTTTATTGATGTGGCTTCCGGGGATTGAACTCTGGCTCTCTAAATGTTTTTTATCAATTGCCTGGCTTAAGTATTTGTAAAATTTCCTGGCTTAAGTATTTGTAAAATTCTAAATACTTCAAAAATTTTCCTTACATGGCAACAAAAGTTGAGGCTCTCTATTTGTGTCCTGAGCCATGGGCTAATGAACCATCTAATCTATAACTCTTCAAATACTGGGAATTAACCAAACTGCTATGCAAGTTATACTTGAAGTTGGCACAGAGTCCTGCCTCCTTCTGAGTCTGCTAAGACCACAAATAGAGATCTGCCCCATGGCCCACACATAAACACACTCCCATAAGGCCAGAGGGCACCATCTCCCCTGGAACAGGAATTGCAGGTAAGTTGTGAGTCATGTAACATGTTTGCTGGGAACCAAATTCAGATCCTGTGAGATAGCAGCACGTGTTCTTAGCCACTAAGCTAGCACCTCTTCCCCTTGCAAAGCTCCCATTTTAACCTAACCATCATATTGGTTTATACTTAAAGTCTAGGGGAATTGGTTTGAACTAGATGCTTTCTTAGAATTTTGTACCTCAAAAGGAGCAGTGCACAATAGAAACATACAGCATTGATTCAGACCAGAAATAGTCACAAAATACAAGCAGTACAACCTTAAAAAGCACTAATTTCCCTGATAGTTGACCAGGAACCTCAGAAGTCACTTATTTTTTTTTTAATTTTTTTTTTATTAATTTTATTTATTTCCGTATGTGTATGAATGTACTGTCTGCATGCAAGTCTGTGCACCCGTGTCGTGCAATGCCGCGGAGATCAGAAGAGGGTCTCGGATTCCCCTGGAACTGGAGTTCTCCTGGAACTGGAGTTTCAGACGGTTCTCGGCCGCCATGTGGGTGCTGGGGATCGAACCCGGGTCCTCTGCAAGAGCGGTCGGCGCTCTTAACCGCTAGGCCATCTCTCCAGCCCCAAGAAGTCACTTATTACTCAGTGCCTCAGTTTCCCCTTAAGAAATCAGTCAACTAAACCCAGAACTCTAGTTGTTCCCCTGTAACTCTTCACCATGGTGTGCTTATTACCATAGCCTGCACTTCCTGGGGAGAGAGAATCACAAAAAGAAAGGGTAACCATGTGGAACTCCTTGACAAATGTGTACTAGCTGAATAAATTAATACCGATAAACTTCAAAGTTCACCAAAGGTTTACTTTCATTTAATTATAAACTATGAGGCAATTCAGCCTCTCATGTGAAGAATACTGATCTTCTAGAATTTAGCATCAGTTTGTTTGATCCCTTTTAACATTTTTTTCTTTTTAAGATATTTTATTATTTTTATTTTATGCATATAAGTGTATTGCCTGCCTGTATGTAAGTGCACCCATGTCATGCAATGCACTCAGATGTCAAAAGAGGGCATTGGATCCCCTGGAACTGAAGTTACAGATGGCTATTAGCTGCTAAGTGGGTGCTAAGGAACAGAACCCAGGCCTTCTGCAAGATCAGTTAGTACTCTTAAACCACTGAGCCATCTCTCTAGCCCTAATATTTTATCTTATGCCTAGACCATGCTTTGATACATTTAGCCCCATGGCAGCAAAATAGCACCCAATGGATATGGAGCTGGCTTAGTCACAGGACAATTCATTCAGAGAGAGGAGGAATGTGAATCAGGACTTTTTTACCTGCTTCCAACACTCATCTGAATCTGAATGGGAAATTTAAGGCCATTTTATTTTAGGCAGAGAGGAGAGCACTAAAACAAGTGATTTCCACTTTGGTGGCAAGGCCCAAATGGAATGTATGCAACCCAGAGCATTGCCTCACGAAGAAGGCTGCCTGAGAACATATTCATGAAATTGATATGAGGGAGTGCACTTTAAAATAATTGCTGCTCCTTTCCTGCTATTAAGAAAACAGACTGTGATCGTCTTCTTTAACTAAAGCATATGCACCCAATCTGGAAAGAAATCCACACAGAAATGTGCAAGAGCCTGGTTACTACCCCTGAGCCCTGCCTTGAACACCTGCCAGCTCCCCAGGCTAACTTTGGGTGCACATGGGCCTTCTGAATAAAAGGAGAGAAAGAGAGGAGAGAGCAGGAGTCTGGGCTTCAGGCTCAGCCCCTGCTGCTGGTGTGCAATCTGCAAATATGCATGTGCTGCACATTGAAGTCATTGTTTGCAGTTAAGAATACACAAGGCTATTTTATAAATAGCCATTTATAGCCGGACATGGTGGCGCACCCCTTTAGTCCTAGCACTCGGGAGGCAGAGGCAGGTGGATCTTTGTGAGTTCAAGGCCAGCCTGGTCTACAGAGTGAGTTCCAGGCCAGCCAGAGCGACAGTAAGACCCTGTCTTGAAAAGAGAAAAAAAAATTAAATAAATAAATAAATGGCCATTTATGACAAAAAAAGAAATAAAACCTGTCCTTGCTGGGCATGGTGGCGCAGGCCTTTAACCCTAGCACTTGGGAGGCAGAGGCAGGTGAATCTTTGTGTGTTCAAGCTCAGCCTGGTCTATATAGTGAGTTCCAGGACAGCTCTAGCTACAGGGAGACCCTGTCTCAAAAAAAAAGACCAAAAAAAAAATAAATAAATAAATAAAATAAATAAAAGATAACGATAAAAGACATTACATAAGGGAGGGTGGTAGTTGGGCAGAAATGGAGATGGGGAAATGTGATCAAAATGCATTATATGAAATTCTCAAAAAAATTAATAAAATATTTTTAAGTATTTGAAAAGAAGTTGATATCCTTAAAATAATAAGAATATAATAATAATAATAAGTTTGTCATTATGTGTATAAGGGAAGGAGGTATACTGCACATAGTGGGTACATGCATGTGCAGGCATGTGGAGAGGGCAGAGGGAAATATTTAGTATTGTTCCCCAGGAATGGTGGATGGGTGTAGCCATAATGCACATGTGAGAGTCAGAGAACAGTTTATAAAAAGTCAGTTTTCTCCCTCCTCAAAGTGGGTTTCTGGGGATTGAACTCGGGTCGTCAGGCTCGGGGGCTAGTACCTCTATCAACTGAGCCATCTCACAGGACATTTGTTCATCTGTTTCTTTGACATTTGTTCTTGGTTCTCTTCTCTTCTTGCAATTTATAATTTTCCAAGCTCTAGGTATTTGACGTTCTTCTTTTTGCTTGTTTTAGTGTCTTTAAATGTTTGTCGAAATGGCTGGCTCATGGTCATTGCTCTAATTTGAATCATTGAAGGAAGGTAGTTTTATGGCTGAATGAAATGCTGAGCATAAGTTCTGGTTTAGTACTCAGCCATAAAGAAGACATTTACAGAACCCCAACCAAGGCACAGGAAACATTGTAGTATCAGGGCTAAGGGGAGACTATAAGCCAGAAGATAAGGAGAAGGGCTATGAAACACTACCTGCTGGACATTACACAGCCATTGCTAATCAGAAACTCTTCAACAGCTTTGGGTGGGTGTACTGGAACCTCACAAGAATGGGCCCATCAAGAGTCAGACAAAGACGGAGGAGAGCTCAGGGGTTCTCGTCTCGTCTCTGAACTAGTTCCTGTGGGCATAGATTCAGGAAAAGTAGTTTATTGCCTTTGGTTGTATACTCATGGGTGACCCCAAAAGGCTCCAATGGATAGTGGCAGTCCAACATCCACACGAAAAGTCTTTTTTAGTTTTTTTTATTTTTTTGATTAATTTTTAATTTATTTTCATTTTGTATGTGATGAATGACTGTCTGCAATGCAAGGTCTGTGCACCGTGTCCGTGCATGCCGCTAGATCAGAAGAGGGTCTCGGATTCCCCTGGAATCTGAGTTTTCTCCTGGATGGAGTTTCAGACGGTTCTCAGCCGCCATGTGGGTGCTGGGGATCGAACCCGGCCTCTGAAAGCGGTCGGCTCTTAACCGCTAGGAGGCTATCTCTCCAGCCCGGACAGTCTTGTTGAAACAAAATGCATCATACAAAAGAACCAAAAGTCATGAATCTGGGGAAAAGTGCAGGAAGGATGAGTTAGTATGGGTGAAGGTTGGAAGGAGATGTAAGAGAGGATAGGGGAATAGAGTAACCAGAATACATTGTGAACATGTGTAGAAAATTTCAAGGCACTAACAAAACGACAATACATTAGACGCAATTTGCTTCAGTAGGATTGGTCACTGAACGCAGAGCCTAGCACATGCTGGAAAAAATAGTTACGTATAAGCAATAGTGAGTTCTGTTTGTCTTTTTCTCTCGGGGAATTTCAATTGAGGATTGAGGGCGGAAGCAGGGGTCTGAAAGGGGCATGTTCTGAAGATGTGGGTGGTAGTAGATGCTGCTGTCTATAGCACAGATGAAGGGCAGGAGTACTCAGGAGACCCCATTGTTTACAGCCCAGGTTTGTTATGATGCTTCCCCTCTAGGACCCTCATAGAGCTGAACAAGTGCATAATTCAGGATAGCTCTTATTGATTTATAAAACTATCAAAACAGACAATCTATTTATATTGCCTCCTTGGAGAAGTAATGGGTTTAAATTAATTTCATTGACAGCTATATGTTGTGTAATAACCTCGGCGGCCCGCTTTGAGCGAGTTTTATTTCTCTTCTAACTATTTTTCGTTTTAGGCAAATCTGGTTATAGTTCCCATGGTGGACTGAAGGTGTGCCCCCTCCCCCCCCCAGAAACTTGTCATGCAGGCAAAGACTCCCCTGCTGGGTGTATTGAAATATTCTTTTATTTTTTTTTAATTTTGGTTTCTCTAATTTATTATTTTCCCGTTGGGGTAGTTTTGGCCTGCATGTGTGTTGAGTGGCGCCCTTGTATTGTGTGATTCTCACAGAAGAGCAGAAGAGGGCGTAAGAATCCCTGGAACTAGGAGTAACAGATGATCGTTGTTTAGCTTGCCAGGTGCTGCGTACTGAACCCTGTTCCTCTACAGGAGTAGCTAGCTAGTGAGCCATTTTAAACCAAACATGAGGCAACTCTCCATATCCATAATATATCTCTTTTATTGAAAGCAATGAACTGTCAACTTGAGGAAAGAATCTGATTTTTAGCATTGATTTACAGTACACCCCATTTGCTCTAGTAGATACAGAAATATGCAGTTTATTAGAAGCTGTTTCTAGTAATTGAAATGGCACAGTAGAATATTTTCCCTGGTCACTAGATTTCTATACCATTAACATAATAATAATAATAATAATAAATAATAATAGTTTTCATTTATGGTATAAGGCAGGTTACATGCACATATGGGTACATGCATGTGCATGCATGTGGAGGGCAGAGGGAAATATTTAGTATTATTCCCCAGGAATGGTGGATGGGTGTAGCCATAATGCACATGTGAGAGTCAGAGAACAGTTTATAAAAGTCAGTTTTCTCCTCCCACAGTGTGTGTTCTCGGGATCAAACTCGGGTCGTCAGGCTTGGGGGCTAGTACCTCTATCAACTGAGCCATCTCACTGACATTTGTTCATCTGTTCTTTGACATTTGTTCGTTGGTTCTTCTCTTGCAATTTATAATTTTCCAAGCTCTAGGTATTTGACTTTCTTCCTTTTGCTTGTTTAGTGTGCTTTAAATGTTTTCTGAAATGCTGGCTCAGTGGTCATTTGCTCTAATTTGTAATCATTGAAGGAAGGTTTTATGGCTGAATGAAATGCTGAGCATAAGTTCTGGTTGAGTACTCAGCCTAAAGAAGACATTTACAGAACCCCAACCAAGGCCCAGGAAACATTGTAGTATCAGGGCTAAGGGGAGACTATAAGCCAGAAGATAGGGAGAAGGGATATGAAACACTACCTGCTGGACATTACACAGCCATTGCTAATCAGAAAATCTTCAACAGCTTTGGGTGGGTGTACTGGAACCTCACAAGAATGGGCCCATCAAGAGTCAGACAAAGATGGAGGAGAGCTCAGGGGTTCTTCTCTCTGCTGAACTATTTCCTGTGGATAGATTCAGGAAAAGTAGTTATTGCCTTTGGTTGTATACTCATTGGTGACCCCAAAAGGCTCCAATGGATAGTGGCAGTCCAACCGTCACACATGGACAGTCTTGTTTATTTTTTTTAATTTTTTTTTATTAATTTAATTTTATTATATTTCTGTATGTGTGAAGAATGTACTGTCTGCATGCCAGTCTGTGCACCCGTGTCGTGCAATGCCGCGGAGGTCAGAAGAGGGCGTCGGATTCCCCTGAACTGGAGTTCTCTCCTGGAGTTGGAGTTTCAGATGGTTCTCAGCCGCCCTGTGGTGCTGGGATCAGAACCCGGGTCCTCTTGTAAGAGCGGTCGGCGCTCTTAACCGCTAGGGCATCTCTCCAGCCCGGACCGTCTTGTTGAAACAAAATGCATCATACACAGAACCAAAAAGTCATGAATCTGGGAAAAGTGCAGGAAGGAGGAGTTAGTATGGGTGGAAGTGGGAAGGAGATAAGAGAGGATAGTGGAATAGAGTAACCAGAATACATTGGTACATGTGTATGAAATTGTCAAGGCACTAACAACTACAATAAAACATTAGACCAATATTGCTTCAGTATGATTGGTCACTGACCATAGCCTAGCACAATGCCTGGAAAATAGTTACTTATAAGCATATAGTGAGTTCTGTGTTTTCTTTCTCTCTGGAAATCTTCATTGAGTGATTGAGGTCGGAGCAGGGGTGCTGAAAGTGGCATGTTCTGAAGATGTGGGTGGTAGTAGATGCTGCTGTCTATAGCACAGATGAAGGGCAGGAGCACTCAGGAGACCCCATTGTTTACAGCCCTGGTTTGTTATGATGCTTCCCCTCTAGGACCGTCATAGAGCTGAACAAGTGCATATTTCAGGATAGCTCTTATTGATTTAGAAAAACTATCAAAAACAGACAAGCTATTTAAGTGCCTCCTTGGAGAAGTAATGGGTATAAATTAATTTAATTGACAGCTATATGTTTTGTAATAACCTCTGAGGCAGATTTGAAGATTTTATATTTCTCTTCTAACTATTTTCTTTTTAGGCAATCTGGTTAAGTTTCCCATGCTGGCCTGAAGGTTGTGCCCCCCCCCCCCAGAAACTTGTTCATGCAGGCAAAGACTCCCCTGCTGGGTTTGAAATATTCTTTATTTTTTTTAATTTTGGTTCCTTAATTTTTATTTCGACGGTGTGTGGTGTGTTTTGCCTGCATGTGTGTTTAGTGCGCCTGTATTGTGTGATTCTCACAGAAGCCAGAAGCGGGCATGAGATCCCCTTGAGACTGGAGTAACAGATTGATCGTTGTTAGCTGCCATGTGCTGGTAACTGAACCCTGGTCCTCTACAGGAGTAGCTAGCTAGTGAGCCATTTTAACCACTGAGCAATCTCTCCATATCCATAATAATCTCTTTTATTGAAAGCAATGAACTGTCCAACTTGAGGAAAGAATCTGATTTTTAGCATTGATTTACAGTACACCCCATTTGCTCTAGTAGATACAGAAATATGCAGTTTATTAGAAGCTGTTTCTAGTAATTTGAAATGGCACAGTAGAATATTTCCCCTGGTCAACTAATTTTTATAATCCATTAAATAATAATAATAAAATAATAATAATAATAATAATAGTTTTTCATTATGTGTATAAGGGCAGGTATACATGCACATATTTGGGTACATGCATGTGCATGCATGTGGAGGGCAGAGGGAAATATTTAGTATTGTTCCCCAGGAATGGTGGATGGGTGTAGCCATAATGCACATGTGAGAGTCAGAGAACAGTTTATAAAAGTCAGTTTTCTCCTCCCACAGTGTGTGTTCTCGGGATCAAACTCGGGTCGTCAGGCTTGGGGCTAGTACCTCTATCAACTGAGCCATCTCACTGACATTTGTTCATCTGTTCTTTGACATTTGTTCGTTGGTTCTTCTCTTGCAATTTATAATTTTCCAAGCTCTAGGTATTTGACTTTCTTCCTTTTGCTTGTTTAGTGTGCTTTAAATGTTTTCTGAAATGCTGGCTCAGTGGTCATTTGCTCTAATTTGTAATCATTGAAGGAAGGTAGTTTTATGGCTGAATGAAATGATCTGAGCATAAGTTCTGGTTGAGTACTCAGCCATAAAGAAGACATTTACAGAACCCCAACCAAGGCCAGGAAACATGTAGTATCAGGGCTAAGGGGAGACTATAAATCAGAAGATAGGGAGAAGGGCTATGAAACACTACCTGCTGGACATTACACAGCCATTGCTAATCAGAAACTCTACAACAGCTTTGGGTGGGTGTACTGGAACCTCACAAGAATGGGCCCATCAAGAGTCAGACAAAGACGGAGGAGAGCTCAGGGGTTCTTCTCTCTGCTGAACTATTTCCTGTGGATAGATTCAGGAAAAGTAGTTATTGCCTTTGGTTGTATACTCATTGGTGACCCCAAAAGGCTCCAATGGATAGTGGCAGTCCAACAGTCACATGGACAGTCTTGTTATTTTTTTTTTAATTTTTTTTATTAATTTAATTTTATTTATTTCTGTATGTATGAAGGTACTGTCTGCATGCAAGTCTGTGCACCCGTGTCGTGCAATGCCGCGGAGTCAGAAGAGGGGGCGTCGGATTCCCCTGGAACTGGAGTCTCCTGGAGTTTGGAGTTTCATACGGTTTTCTCACCGCCATGTGGGCTGGGGATCGAACCCGGGTCCTCTTAAGAGCGGTCGGCGCTCTCTAACCCTAGGCATCTCTCCAGCCCGGACAGTCTTGTTGAAACAAAATGCATCATACAACAGAACCAAAAGTCATGAATCTGGGAAAAGTGCAGGAAGGAGGAGTTAGTATGGGTGGAAGTGGGAAGGAGATAAGAGAGGATGTTGGAATAGAGTAACCAGAATACATTGGTACATGTGTATGAATTGTCAAGGCACTAACAAACTACAATAAAACATTAGACCAATATTGCTTCAGTATGATTGGTCACTGACCATAGCCTAGCACAATGCCTGGAACAATAGTTACGTATAAGCATATAGTGAGTTCTGTGTTGTCTTTCTCTCTGGGAAAATCTTCATTGAGTGATTGAGGTCGGAGCAGGGGTCTGAACAGTGGCATGTTCTGAAGATGTGGGTGGTAGTAGATGCTGCTGTCTATAGCACAGATGAAGGGCAGGAGCACTCAGGAGACCCCATTGTTTACAGCCCTGGTTTGTTATGATGCTTCCCCTCTAGGACCGTCATAGAGCTGAACAAGTGCATATTTCAGGATAGCTCTTATTGATTTAGAAAACTATCAAAACAGACAAGCTATTTATATTGCCTCCTTGGAGAAGTAATGGGTATAAATTAATTTAATTGACAGCTATATGTTTTGTAATAACCTCTGAGGCAGATTTGAGAGATTTTATTTCTCTTCTAACTATTTTTCTTTTTAGGCAAATCTGGTTAAGTTTCCCATGCTGGCCTGAAGGGTGTGCCCCCCCCCCCAGAAACTTGTCATGCAGGCAAAGACTCCCCTGCTGGGTTTGAAATATTCTTTTATTTTTTTTTAATTTTTGGTTCTCTTAATTTTTATTTTACGTGTGTGGGTGTTTTGCCTGCATGTGTGTTGAGTGCGCCTGTATTGTGTGATTCTCACAGAAGCCAGAAGAGGGCGTTAGATCCCCTGGAACTGGAGTAACAGATTGATCGTTGTTAGCTGCCATGTGCTGGTAACTGAACCCTGGTCCTCTACAGGAGTAGCTAGCTAGTGAGCCATTTTAACCACTGAGCAATCTCTCCATATCCATAATAATCTCTTTTATTGAAAGCAATGAACTGTCCAACTTGAGGAAAGAATCTGATTTTTAGCATTGATTTACAGTACACCCCATTTGCTCTAGTAGATACAGAAATATGCAGTTTATTAGAAGCTGTTTCTAGTAATTTGAAATGGCACAGTAGAATATTTTCCCCTGGTCACTAGATTTTATATCCATTAAAATAATAATAATAATAATAATAATAATAATAATAATTTTTTCATTATGTGTATAAGGGCAGGTATACATGCACATATTTGGGTACATGCATGTGCATGCATGTGGAGGGCAGAGGGAAATATTTAGTATTGTTCCCCAGGAATGTTGTCCACTTTATTTGGGGGGACTTTGACTGAGACTTGGGGCTAACTGATTCAGCTAGACTCATTGATCAGCAAGCCCTAGGGATCCTCCTGTCTCCTTCCCCAGCACTAGGATTATAAGTCTCTGACACCAAATCTGGCTTTTTAAAAAATTATTTATTTATTATTTTTATGTGTATGAGTAATAAAAAATACTGACAACTGCTGCAAGGTAGAGTTGGTGCATCACGTGTGCATGCAATTTGTTGTGGTGGTCAGAAGAGGGTGAGGGCGTTGGATTCCCCTAGGAACTGGAGTGTAAAGACGTTCTTAGCCGGCCATGTTGGGGTGCTGGGGGTAATCAAATCACGGGTCCTTGCAGAGCAGTTTGTGGTTCTTAACCACTGAGCCATTTCTCCAGCCCCACAACAACACCTGGCTTTTTATTTAGGTGCTGGGACTCAAACTCAGGTCCTTGTGATTGTGTGGCAAGTACTTTAACAACTGAGCTATCTCCCCAGACACTTATAATTTTTTTTTGGGGGGGGGGGGGTGTCTTTTTGAGACAGAGTCTCCCTGTAGCCCCAAGCTGTCCTGGAACTTGCTATGTAGACCAGGCTGGCCTTGAACTCACAAAGATCCACCTGACTCTGCCTCCCAATTGCTGGGATTAAAGGCGTGCAACACTACACCTGGCTGACACCTGTAATTTTAAGCGGTAAAAATGGAAGTTTTTATTTAAAACGCCATAACAAGAGTTTAGTAACTTCAAACTAATTATCATAAACTTTTCTCATAATAAACTCACTCATGTCCTCCCAAACAACCAGACTTTTCTTTTTTATTTTATTTATTTTTTTATGTGTATGAATGTACTGTTTGCATGTAGGTTTTGTGCACCCATGTCGTGCAATGCTGCGGAGGTCAGAAGAGGGCGTCGGATCCCTGGAACTGGAGTTAAAGACGGTTCCCAGCCACCATGTGGGTGCTGGGGATTGAACCCGGGTCCTCTGCAAGAGCAGTCAGTGCGCTTAACTGCTAGGCCATCTCTCCAACCCCCATACTTTCTTCAATAGCATTCTGATAATTTTTCCAGGACAAAATATTTTCCGTTCTGTATTCATAGACTTTCACTGCATTCCACCTTGTTCATGTGTTGTCCCCAGGCCTATAGTTTTATTTAACTAGAATGGCAGACATTGTATCTTAATTGGCTTGGCTTCTGTCACTCGACTTAGGGAATTTCAGATTTACCTGTAATTTTTTGTTTGTTTTTTTTTTAATGTTAAAAAAAGAGCCAGGCATGGTGGCTCACGCCTTTAATCCCAGCACTTGGGAGGCAGAGGCAGGCAGATCTCTGGGGGTTCAAGGCCAGCCTGGCCTACAGAGTGAGCTCCAGGCCAGCTGGGACCAAAGAGAGACCTTGTCTCAAAAATACCAAAAAAAAAAAAAAAAAAAAAAAAAAAGAGTGGTCAAGATTACTTCTGTATCTTTTAAATTAAATGTATTTGGCTGACATATACAAATATAAAGTTGTACATATTAATAGGATCACATTTTCATGCATGATCATATCTTTAAAGCTTAAATCCACTGAACATATCTATGTTGTTAGACATGTACAATTTCTTTGTGGTTAAAACTTCCACCGTTCTTTCTTTGAGGCTTTTGAAATGCATGCAACATTACATCTATATTAATCCTACTGTAAATTCATACACCAAATTATCATATTCTATGTAGCTGCAAGTTTGTTTGTTGTTTGTTTTTTGGTCTTTTTGAGACAGGGTCTCCCTTTTAGTCCCAGCTGGCCTGGAACTCCCTCTGTAGACCAGGCTGGCCTTGAACTCCCAGAGATCCGCCTGCCTCTGCGAGTGCTGGGATTAAAGGCGTGTGGCACCACGCCCAGCTTGATTGTTTTTTTTTTTTAAATATTTTATTTAATATGTTATGTGTATGTGTTTATTACATGCATGTATATAAGTGCACCTGTGTCTTGCAACGTCCAAGGAGGTCAGAAGGGGGTATTCAATCCTCTGTCCTCTAGAATTGGAGTTACAGAGAGTTCTTAGCTACCATGTGGGTGCTGGAAACCAAACCCAGGTCCTTTGCAAGAGCAACCAGTGCTTTTAACCACTGAGCCATCTCTCCAGCCCCTGTTTGTTTGTTTTTTGAAACAAGGTCTGTTTGTAGCTCCAGCTGGCCTGCATCTCATTAGGTAGTCCAGGCTACGCTTAATCTAACAGAGATACACCTGTCTTTGGTACTAAGTGCTGGGATTAAAGACGTGTACCACCATGCCCAGCTTATCTGTATTTTTTTTTAATTTTTAAATTTATTGTTTATTATTTTTGTGTATGAGTATACTGTCTGCATGTAGGTTGGTGCACCCGTGTCGTGCAATGCCGTGGAGGACAGAAGAGGGCGTCAGATTCCCCTGGAACTAGAGTTAAAGATGGTTCTCAGCCGCCATGTGGGTGCTGGGGATCGAACCCAGGTCCTCTGCAAGAGCAGTCGGTGCTCTTAACCACTGAGCCATCTCTCCAGCCCCATTATCTGTATTTTTTATACTCTAGCACATGAAGATATAGTTGTCCCTCAATATCTGAGTAAGACTGGATGCAGGATCCTTATCTGGCAAGTCTTTATCAACTGATACTTTCTTATGGATTGAACTATCTGTGGATGATAAGGTCCCTTATAAAATGATAAGTATTTGCCATATAATATATGCAAATTATTCTGTATACTTTAAATATTACATAAACTATATATAGTAGCTAATACAATGTAAATCCTGTGTAAATAAATGCCATATTTTGTTGTTTAGGTAATGACAACAAAAGTATGTATATGCTCAGTACAGATANTATATATAAAATAAGATTATCAAATCTCGACCAGTGTCCCCCACCCCACCAGTGCTCATGTGTTCTGCCAAACATGCTTTTCATCTCTTTCTCAGTCTTTCTCAAAATTCTCCATGTGGAAGTTGACTGTTTTGAGAAGTTCACTATTTCAGTCAGTTCTTTGATGCAGTCCCTTCTGTTGTTGTTGTTGTTGTTGTTGTTGTGTTGTTGTTGTTGTTGTTGTTGTCTTGTTTCCAATATGCATCACTCCCAACTGCTTGGACAAAAGCTCAAGGGGCCATGCACAAGAAATACTTACAGCTAGGTAATTGGCACTAGCATCCACAGATGAGGGATACCATTCATCGTTTGTTTTTCTGGACTGTGTTACTTCACTCAGCATGATGTCTTCTAGCTCCAGCCATTTTCCTGCAAAGCTCATGATGTCATCTTTCTTTATTGCTGCATAGAACTCCATTGTGTAGATGTACCACATTTTCTCTATCCACTCATCAGTTGAGGGGCATTTGGGCTGGTTCCAGCTCCTTGCTATTGTGAAGAGAGCTGAAATAAACATGGCCATGCATGTATCTCTGTGGTGGGGGGAGTCTTGAGGGTACATGCCCAGAAGTGGTATGGCTGGGTCGGGTGGCAAAGTTCATTCCAAGTCTTCCAAGGGTTCTCCACACTGCTTTCCATAGTGGCTGCATGAGTTTACATTCCCACCAGCAGTGGATGAGTGTTCCCCTTTCCCCACAACCTCTCCAGCACTTGGTATCATTTATTTTCTTGATCCTAGCCAGTTTTACTGAAGTAAGATGATATCTTAAAGTGGTTTTGATTTGCATTTCCTTAATGATTAGTGATGTTGAACACTTCTTAAGATGTTTCTCAGCCATCTCTAATTCCTCACTTGTGAAGTCTCTGTTCAGCTCTTTCTTCCATCTATTGAGTGGGTCATTTGTTTTCTTCTTTGTTTTTTGAGTAGTTTATATATTCTGGAAATCAATGCTTTGTCAGATGTTTCAGTGGTGAAGGTTTCCTCCCACTCTGTGGGATTTCTCTTCATTTCCTTGATTGTTTCTTTTGATGTACAGAAGCTTTTGAGTTTAATGATGTCCCATGTGTCAATTGTCGACCTTAATTCTTGGGCAGCTGCTGTATGATTTAGGAAGTCTTTTTCTATGCCTATGTCTTGTAGTCTGCTGCCAACTTTTTCTTCTATCACCTTCAGAGTTTGGGGTTTCAAGTTGAGGTCTTCAAACCTGGAGTTGACTTTTGTACTGGGGGAGAAGTAGGGGTTTAATTTCATTCTTCTACAAGTGGTGATCAGTTTTGCCAACATCACTGCTGAAGATGCTGTCTTTTCTCCATTGTATCTTCTTGGCCCCCTTGTCAAATATGAGATGGCTGAAATTGTATGTGCTCAAGTTTGGATCTTCAGTTTTGTACCATTGGTCAACAGGTCTGTTTTTTGTGTCAGTACCAGGCTGTTTTTATGACTATAGCCTTGTAGTACAGTTCGAAGTCTGGTATAGAGATCCCCCCTGTGTTCCATGCATTCTCTCATACATTAATGCCTATCAAACAAAATTTGTGTCCCCAGTGTTCCCCGGTATGAAACCATCCACTGAAGTCTGGCCATCCTATATGGCTTCATTCCCTTAAAGAAAACAAGCTCTCCCTCTCCCAGTAGTCATCTGTTGCCAATAGTTTCTCAGCTGAGATTGGAGCTTCCTGCCCATTTCCGTATTCTATCCTGTGTTTTTCTCTGCTTTTTGCTTGCCTGTGTCTTGCTATGCTTTCATCATTGCTATAAATTTACATGAGCCATTTTCCAGCCTCCTGGAAAACTCTGTTTTGCTGTGCCTCTTTACCACCCCTGGCTCTCACAGTCTTTCTGCCTCCTCTTCCACAATGATCCCTGATCTCTGGGTGGCAGAGGTTTGGTAGAGGTGGTTTACCCAGCTACAAGCATTCTGCAGTCTTACCCTCTTTACTTTGGCCATTTGTGGTTTTATGGGTTAGTTACCATGTGTTGCATGGAAAGATTCATTGGTGAGAGTTGAAAGATGTATTAATATTCTTTCTGCCTCCTTGTCTGCTGTGTTCTCTGAACCTTAGATATAGAGGTTACATTATAGATGTGTCACTTGGGGCTGGGCATCTAAAAGACACTTATTCTCCAGTTGTGTAACACTGTGTTGGTTTCTCATCTGCTTCAAAAAGAAGCTTTTGTTATGAGTGATAAGAAATACATGGATGTCTGTAAACATAAAGATGCATATTTAGAACATAGTATGAAATAACATTGGGCTCAGGATGTGACAAAAGGATGTTTCTGTCTTTAATCTATGACCTCTCCTGTCATGTGTATGCTGGCTATATTTACAGTACCACAGATGAGTTCCCTTCCGTTAAGCAGGACTTAAGCCCAATAAGACAGCTGTTGATTTCCTTCATGATAAAAGTGCTACTACAACACCAATAGAGAGAGTTTGCTGGGCCAGTCATTGCTTTTTTAGGATTTACTGCTGGATAGGACCATCAGTTGGTCTCTTCCATTGGCAGCTTGTGTAGCGTTCTCTGATCCTATGAGAGCTGGTCTTCCGGGAGGAGGCTTCTACTTCAGTTCCAGCTCCCTTGCTCCAAGTCCTGAGTCCAAAGTGTGTCCTGTCTTCAGAAATAGGATCTTTTCTTCAAGTTCTGGAAGGCATTCAAGGGCTGTGGCAATAGCCTGTGTTATTTTGGGAGTCTCTTGGACTACCCTGACCAACAACTCAAGGAAGGTGTCTCCCTGGGTCTATGGTTTTTATGTAGCCTTCAGCTATACACATGTGCCTGTATACATACATCGTTTACTTTTCAGTAGGCTTTTGAACTAATACATTTCTCTTTGATTTTTCACATCTAAGTGTTATTTATCTCTCCTCTCTCTCCCCCTGTAAAATCTTCTTTCTTCCCTTCCCGAGTAAAGTACCTTCATTTCCCCCCATTTTCCCTTTGAGAGCACCCGTCTCCTACTATCCTCCTCTCAAGCTCCTTCTTCCCCTTTACTCCCATGATTCCATTCTATTTTCCTGGATTCTTTAAATATGTTCCCAATTGTGTTTCTGATGTCTGTGTCCTGGGGCATCCCCAGAGGGATCCCACTGCACGAGTCTTCCATAGGGTTGGTAAAGCTTGGCAGGGGATTATCCTGCCCCTTTCTGGTGTTGTCTCTTCTTCGTGATCCTGGCATATGGGCTTCTCCTTGCCTGTATTCCAATGTGAGTCCTAAATGCCTCTTCACTGTGTTGAAGGCTTGCTTGGCTTGCCTCCTTCAGATGCCTCTTCTCTTCGTATTCTCAGTTGGAGGGGGGGCTCTTCAGCCCACGCCCCGGTACCATCCGCTGGCCTCAGGAGATCTCAGATCTCAAGAATCACACAAGCCCACCTTTAATATCGGCTGGGAGGATAACTCTGCCCCCACAGCCACAAAATCCAATCAAGCCAAAGACCGCACCTTTAATCCCAGCTGGGAAGATAACTCCGACCCCACAGCCACAAACGCCAATCAAGCCAAAGACAACACCTTTAATCCCAGCTGGGAGGATAACTCCAACCCCACAGCCACAAAAGCCAATCAAGCCAAAGACAACACCTTTAATCCCAGCTGGGAGGATAACTCCAACCCCACAGCCACAAAAGCCAATCAAGCCAAAGACAGCTGGATTAAGGGATCAACAATCAGCTTTGCTGAGGCACCCAGCTCCTACCTGTCTCCTGCTCTTCCTTCCGCTGGTGTCAGGAAATCTCACTATTTTCCTGGATTCTGTGGTCACATCAGGATATATATATATATATATATTATTATATTAGTATTGCAATTCTGGAGATATAGAAAATTCACAAATGACCAGAGAACATTGTATAGACTACAAGTAAGAAGTAGCTCTAAAAAGAAGAAAAGTAGCTAAGCAACACGACATCAGAGCCTGGCATGGTGGCCCACCATACTATAACAGCCTTTAATCCCAGCACTTGGGAGGCAAGGCAGGTGGATTATCTGTGAGTTAAAGGACCAGCCTTGATCTACCAAAGGTGAGTTCCAAGGAACCCACGCCAGAGCACAAGGAAGAACCCTATCGCAAAAAGACAAAAAAAAAAAAAAAAAAAAAAAGAACACACCTAGACTCAAAAGTTGTTCAGCATCCTTAGAATTAGAGAACTAGAAATCAAAACTATTTAAGATTTTATCTTATCCCATTCAGAATACTAAGAACAAATGGTGAGGATGCATAGCCATTCCCTGGTGGTGGGATGCAACCATTGCTGAAATCATCAGGGTGAACTCTTAAAAAACTAGATATCTAACAATAAATCAACCATATGACACTGTTCCACCACTTCTTGGCATACCCCAGGGCTTATCCTACTGCAGAGATACCTGCGTGCCATATTCGTTGCTGCTCTTTTCATAATATCTAAGATGGAAACAACATAAATGGCCCTCTACTGATGAATGGATAATGAAAATGTGGTCCATTTACACAATGGAGTTCTACTCAGCAGAAAAAAAAAATCCTAAAATTTGTAGGTAAATGGATAGAACTAGAAGCTGTTATCCTAAGTGAAGTAATGCAGACTCAGATAAACAAGTGACATGCATAATAGGTTTTAGGTACAAGTAAATTGAAAAACAAATCTGAGAAAGACAGAATGAAAGAGACAAGGGGAGGGAGAGAGAAGAAGCCATACACTCTTCTCCCTAGGTGACTGGCCCGGAGCCGGCTGGGAGGAAAAGCAAAAGCATCAGGATCCCAGCAGTAAAATCAAACAGTCCTGCCAACAAGCGAGGCCCGAGAGTAAGCTGCAAGGGGCCTGTGCTTGTCAGGCCAGGCTCTGTCCCTCTGAAGTTCCCCTCAGCCCTCAGTCCCCCCAAAGGCACACCACACGGCAACTAGTGCTTACTTAAAATAAACGACTTTGTGTATCCTGAGTTGTTCTGGGAAGGGCCCTTGCCTGGCCATCGCCAGCCCCCACAGATGCCTAGCAGAAGCTCCTCGCCCATGGACAGCAGTTTCCTTTGGGGCCAAGCTTGGTCTGCATTAATCCCTGATCCCATCGACAAAGCCCCTGTCTGTCCCAGGCCAGCCGCCCACGTCCAATGTGGATTTGGACGTACCCAGGATTGAAGTGGACTTGAACAGTGGTTTCTGAGCCCTGCTGTGTTTCTAAGCTCTTAGCTCACCCTGACCTTCTGTCCCTAGAAGGTCAGTAGCAACAGCTAGCGAGGCCAACCCGAGGCATCTGGCTTTCCCTGCTTCTGTCGTTTGTACACAGGGCCCAGGACAGAGTGGGATTGACCTGAGGCTTTCAGGTGTAACAGAACTAGAGATGGGGAAAATGAATTGACGAGTGCACAGTCTCTGAATCTGAAACAAACATTAGGAAGAGAATGGCCCTTGTGAACCTTCAGGGTAAGTACATCTGAGCTTTTAACAGTGACAAAGTTATGGGTTTGGGGAAACTTGGACAAAACTTAAACCTCAAGTCCTTGTACACCAAGACCATTGCATCTCAGCACACAGAGCTGTGAGTAGACACAAGACCCGCTCCTGGGATTTCTCTTTTAGAGAAATTTTAACTTCACCTTCAAACTCTTTGTATGCTTCATAGCTACTTAAGATTACACCCCTTAGCTGGCTCTTCTGCAAACATTTCTTTTAGATTTTTATATAAGTATAATGGCTTATTAAATTAATAGGATGTAAGGATTATTTCCCCATAAACTGTGTTGATGACTATAAAAGCCATCCATTTTTAAATGAAATTTTGTGTCTTTAGAAATCACCAATTCTAAAACATAAAAGGTTTGAAGTGCAATACTATTCCCTGAAAGTTTTTTTTTTTTTCTGGAAAGAGCTGACATCCCACAGCTTAGCTCAACCTAATGGAGCCCAGCAAAGGGGCTTCAGGGAGAGGAACATGGAAACTTCTCAGGGTTGATGGGAGGATCCTTCCCATAGCCCTTATGGAGAATGACTGGCAATATCTTGTGTCTCTTGCTACTATAGCCCAGATGAATGGGAACAAGGCTCTGGCATGGAGACTTTCAAATAAAAGGGGCAGAAATGCTCATAGAATAACAGTGCAGAGAACATTCCCCATGTTACTCAGCAGCTTTTGCAATCTTGAATTTCAAATGCCTGGTCCCCTCAACTAATTTACAGTCCCCATGCCGTGCTTCAGCACACCATGTCTCCCTCCTACCTAGAAGGAACTTAGCATTCTTTGACCAACACTGCTTATTTTATAGTGTTTTCTTCTTCAGTTCTCAGAGAGACTCTGCAGAAGAGCCCAGGAAATTATTTGGAGGCTACTTGACTGATGAAGGAACTGAGGGAAGGTGATCATGTGCCCAAGGGTATATCAGTGCCCCTAAACTTCGACTCAGCATTCTTTCCACCCAGGGGCTGGCTGATAGAGATAACTTTAGATTAGCTGACTTTTGAGTTTCAATCCTTTCCCTGAGCTGGGCGAGATTTCTCAGAAGATGCAGTCTTACCCCTGCCTGATCCTCTTCCCAACTCTCCATGTCACTGAGGGATTATCCTGGGGAAGCAGCTGATGAAGAACGCACACCTTGAACTAGCTTACAAGAATAACCAGAGTATAAGAATAAATATGCTTGGGGCTGGAGAGATAGCCTAGCGGTTAAGAGCACCGACTACTCTTGCAGAGGACCCGGGCTCGATCCCCAGCACTCACATGGCGGCCAAAAACCGTCTGTAACTCCAGTTCCAGGGGAATCAGAGACCCTCTTCTGACCTCCGCGGCATTGCATGATACAGGTGCACAAACCTACATGCAGACAGTACATTCATACACATAAATAAATTATTCTCTGACTGTGGTGTCAGTGCACAGGAGTGTGAGAATGTGTGCATGGGTACTCTGTGCACCCCAACTCTAACTTCTCCCTTCCCCAACTGAAGGTTGACATGAGTGTGTACATGTACGTGAGCTCTGCACTTCACCTCCAAGCCCTCCCTTCCCCTCCTGAAGGCTGGTTTGAGTGTGTACACATGTGTGAGCTCTGAACTCAACCTGTTTCCCATCGAATGTCAGTTTGCACTCATGGAGTCAAACAGGAAGCCCGGGTAGACCCACCGCACTCAACAGACTTTATATTTTCACTCCAGCTTTGTTTATCCTGAGACTCTAGATTTGGATTCTGTTCTTAAAAGATCCACTTCAATGTGGATATTACTTGTGGCAATGAGGAACTTGTGAGCAGTTGAGAGCTTCGGGCCCTGGAGATATAAAAGGTCCCAGGTGATGTATCAGATAATGTATGAAGGGGTTGGAGTTTCTCTGTGTGTGAGTCTATAATGCCCATGTAAATAAAATAATAAATAAAATACAAAATCCCATGATGTACCTCAGAAATGTGAGGCAGGTCATGACAAAAAGGAAAAACAGCTTCTTGGGCTTCCCCGGGAGGCTGCCTATCACCTCTGGCTGTTTACTGTGGGGTGAATCAAAAATAACCCTGAAATACAAACAACTTGCTTCTTACAAACAAAAACTCCTGTACTGTAACACTAGAGCAGAAGCTGACCTCCTTATGATAATCTATGATTAGAAATGACTTTGTGTGCCTCATCCCTGAGGCCCTGGGTGGAGCTATGGAGAGTGCTTATCTATTTATTAGATACCAAAAACCTTATCAAACTGTTATTTGAACTAACTCAAGAAAGGGTAATTATAGCTATAAGACAGAGTTAGGGGAACAAGGAATGCTAGGATATGTTGGGGTTCCTTTTATTTTTATAGATGTCTATTCAACATATTGACTTCAATTCTTTTTTTTATTGATGCTTTGTGTATTTCATACATCATTTTTCAATTCAGTTCAGGCATATTTCCCCTTCCCTTCCTCCCATCCCACCCCACCCCATCCCAGATCATGCCTTTCTTTTTTAAGTGTGCGTATGTGCGGGTTTGTGTCCATGTATACTTCTGTGTGTGACCATAGGGATTTAGGAGCCCTTGGAGGCCAGAAGCGGGATCAGGTCCCCCTGGAACTGTGGCTGTGAGCAGTTATGAACTACCATGTTGGTGTTGGAAGCTAAATGCACTGCAGGAGCATCAAGTACTCTTAACCACTGAGATATGTCTCCTGCCCACCTTCCTTTTGATAGTACAGTGGAGAAAGAGAGAGATGTGTTCTGAGTGAGAGAAGCAATTTCCAAGGAAGATTACTAAAGGGGATGATTGAGACCCTCTCTCTGAGGGTTTCTGCCTGTGCCCAACTGACAAGGGGAAAGAGAAGTTTCTAGAGAGAGAGAGTAATGACACCATTCTTCTGCCCACCCATAGCCGCTCTTTGACTTTCCTGGCTGTTGGGTCTCCTTTGCAAGGACTCTATTCCTGAGTGGTCCTTCAGGATGTTCTTCTCAAAAGTCACTGGTGAATTTAGATGATATAAAGCACCCAGCGCAGGACTGGAAGAAGCTGTCTTTCAACACAGGCCTGCTCTTCTGTGTATATCCTCTGCTTTCTAGGCACTACCTGGGGTCTGCCACCTCTGCCATACAGAGCCCTGAAACCCTCTGTGACTGCCTAGACCTGTCTTCTGCTTCCAGACTCATCTGACTGCTTTTGACAGCACAGTACCACTGTGTGTCCCTGTCCTTGTGCTATTTTCTGGGCTGGCTTCTCTCAATGTCATCCCTTAATTCCCAGCATTGTTGTCTTCCCTGCCATCATCCACATTCATTTTGTGACACAGACTCTCCCAATGTTCAACAAAATGCCTTCACAATCAGCAAGAAGCAGTGCTTATTGCCTGGTACACCCAAACAAACCCAGTTTTTTGGGCTATCCTGGTCAGACACATTCCCATTTTTTGAACAAGCATTTCTGAGACGTGGGCTTCATATGAAGGTTTATGGCACCAAGAGCATGGGTCAGTGTGTCTGCATTGTTAAGGCTGGGTATTATTTGAATCAAAACCCAAACACAGTAAATTCATCCACTGCCTACAAACATCTGGTTCCTCTTATTAAAAATCTACTGCTTGGCTGTCTGGGAAGGAGTTTATTTGTATCCAGTATATATCTTGAGAATATTTTTTTTTCTTCTCTCCAGCTGCTGAGCCATGTGAGAAGGGAACATGGTCTCTAATTTCATTCTCCATAGAAAATATTTGGAAGTACTTTTCAGCATTCCTGAGCAGACTCAGGGTGTCCAAGGGACACTTGGCAGGTTGTAGCAAAACCCTACAGTACCTAAAATTTGAGGTGATCCTCAGAAGATGGCTTTTGACAAGTGTTGAATGAGAACACAACTCCTATGGCTTGTGACCTGGAATTACAATTAGATATGTTATGCTTTCTTCCACAGTGAATCTTTTAGGTCAAATTCTGCCATATAACAATGTGCTACAAATACAGTGATAGGCACAGTTACCATCTAAGGCTTCATGTCCTACATAAAACATGCTTTTATTAAACATTGGGATCTTCAAAGCACTTCCAGGTCCTTTATTTCATTGAGCTCTCTGGAGAAAATTCTAAAGCTATTAGGACACATACCATCTCTATTCTGGAGAAGAGAAAATTGAAGCAAGCAAGAAAGATGAAATAATTGCTTCCTGGCTAAGATGGCTCTGGGAATGCACCTCTCGACCAACTGCTGAGCAGAGGGCTCTGGCGTTGACAGGTGAGCTATCAACAGAGATTAGCAGGCCAGCCAATCTCTCTATATTCTTACAAGCCACAAAGAAAATTCCAAATGGCAAGCCCAGCTGGAGCTGGACCCTCTTTAGTTTGTGAGCAGGGGAGCCCCCTTTACGTTTACCTCTCAATATCAGGTTTAGTGCTTTCTTATGCTGAAAGCCCAAAATGGTTGCCAATTCCACCTTCAATAAAGCAATTCTAAACATGTATGAAGAAGAAGGTATATTGGACAATCTGTGGGAAGGAACTGAGCCAAGAGTCCCACTGGCTCAATCTCAGGAGCCAGTGATGACATTCAGAGGCAAATTTGCAAACCCCAATAGTAAGACATGTGTGTAGCCCAAGAAACACATAAGGATAGGGTGGCTGATGGTAGCGAACATCTAGAGATAGACACAAAAAGGCACAAAGGGATAAAGAGAAGAGATCTGAATGAGCACACAGACCAAGTTACCAAAACAGTAAAAATGACTTAACACAGAGAAACCTGTGATCCATTTATGAAGAGGAACTCCTTCTAGCTGGAAATAACATTCCAGAAGACAATGACCTGAAGATAAAATGGACAGGGGTCAAAAATGAAGCTCAGCTCTTGTTAGAAAAGTATCTTGTTAAAACACACCTGCATGCTAGATTATGGATAACTACATAAAAAAATTACAAATACAGGGAGTCAAATGTAAACACAGCAAGTGCTTCATTCTAATGTGAGAGACTGTTTGTCTGATATGGCTGTTATAACAGGTCACCATGGGGTTGCTGCTCTAAATAACACCTGGTTCCTCACAAGTGGGGAGTCCAGAAGATTCTACCAGACTCAAGTTTCACAAGGCGACATCACTGAGTCCACCAGGCTAGGCTCTGATGAGAAGGCTAGGGGAAATGCCTACTTCAAGCTGTCTAGGGTACAGGAAAAATCTAGATCCTCAGTTAGAGCTGAGAGCTCCCTGCTTCCTTGATGGTTATTAGCCAAAGTCAGTCTTCCTGAAGGGCTGGCCACATCCCTCAAATGTGGCATCCTCCTTCTCTAGAGCCAACAAAAGCAGAAAAATAGCTCTGCTTTTCAAGTGCTTATGAGATCAAGTTGGGCCCACTCCGTGCTCTCCCTTGTTACATAATCATGGTGTGTTTCATCATGGGCCTCACTAACACCAGAGGGGAGAAGGCCTTGCAGCTCCAGTGATCAGGGATGGTTATCCACAGGGCTCAGCCTGCTGCACAGGGATCAAGTTGAAGGCCCAGGCAGGTAGAGAATTTGTACCAACACATAGCTTGTCTTGTTTTTAATAAGTACTGTTGAACGAAACTGAAGAATAAGTCTCCTGTGTGTCTTTCTAGTAACTGAAGACTGTGTCTGGTATTCGCTGGGGAAATGAACAAGAGTAACAGGAGGAGGTAGGGGAGAAAAGGAGAGAGGTGAATATGGTCAAGGTAGATGATACACCTGTATGAAAATATCTTTATTAAACTTGCCACTTCACTTACACAAAAGGAAAACATACCAACTATATATGTGTGTATATGTATATATGTGTATGTGTGCATGTTTGTATACATGTATATGTACATGCATATCTGCATATAAGTGTGCATTTATATGCATATGCATGTGTATATATGTCTATATGTGTGTATGTAATTATATACATTTTTAAATATGTATGTGTATGTTTGTATATATGTATATATGTATACATATGCATGTTTCTATATGTTATATCTATACATAACTAAGAATTTGTATATATGTGTGTATGTACATGCACATGTATATACGTGTATGTCTGTGTACTGTGTAAATCTATTTGCACATGCATATATATATAATGTGTCTATGTCTATGTCTATGTGTGAATCTACATGTGTGTATGTATGTATATATGTGTATGTGTGTCTGTGTATATATGTATGCATGTTTATGCATATATATGTGTATATGTGACTGTGTGTGTATATATCTATAGACATGTTTGTATATGTATGGGTATATATATGTGTGTGTGTGCATGTGTGTACTTACACTCACCTGAGTCAGGTACATAAAGATTCCCAGAAAGAATGAAGGTAAGGACAGAAATAGAATAAGAAATAATTAGTAACTTAATATAGAATTCAAGAAGTCTATGATTTTCATTAGAAATAACATACACACAAGTACAATAAAGAAAATTAATTTATCTCCAAAGAACCATATTTAGTCTGATAGCAGTCTTCCTATTAGGAATAAGAGGTGTCAATTCATGAGGGAGAAACATCCTCACAGAGCTGAGATACTTAACAACCTGGAACAATGATGATGCTTACACTGTCAACAAATAGGCCTGGGATCTGGAAATGTCTAGTTGACATGAAAGTCAAACAACAAAGGAAAGGGGGAAACCCAAGCAGCAGGAAAGAGGAGCTGGGATGGAGACCTCTGCAGAAGTGCCAGGCATTTAAGTGGGGCCTGAACTGTGCACATCACTTCTGAGACCACACCATGATTGACTCAGAAAATACAAGTCACACAAGGAATAAAACATCTGAGGAAGGAGCTTGTGAAACATGGAAAGAGGATCAACTCCATTTCTCCTCCATTTGTGTTAACTGTGGTTGAATTTAAAAAGTGTAAATGTCCAAATGGCATACAGACTCACATCAAGAAGATCATCCATCATGACCAAGTTGGATTCATACCAGAGATGCAGGGATGGTTCAACATATGAAAATCAATAAACAGGGGCTGGAGAGATAGCCTAGTAGTTAAGAACAACGACTGCTCTTGCAGAGGACCCAGGTTCGAGCCCCAGCACCCACATGGCAGCTGAGAAACGTCTGTAACTCCAATTCCAGAACTCCAGTTCCAGGGGAATCTGACGCCCTATTCTGACCTCCGCGGCACTGCACAACACGGGTGCACAGACCTACATGCAGACAGTACATTCATACACATACAAAAATAAATAAAAAATTTTTAAAAAGAAAATCAATAAACATCATCAAGCATATAAATGGACTGAAAGACAAAAACCACACCATCATCTCAATTGACACAGAAAAAGCCTTTGACAAAATTCAGCATCCCTTCATGCTTAAAGTCTTAGAGGGAATTGGATTGAAGGGATCATCCCTCAATGTAATCAAAGCCATATACAGGAAACCCACAGCCAATATCATCCTAAATGGGGAAATGACAGAAACATTCCCTTTAAAGGTAGGAACTCGGTAAGGCTGCCCCCTGTCACCACTCCTGTGCTGGATAGCTTTAGTGTCAACTTGACACACCTGGGTTGAGGGAGCCTCAGTTGGGGAATTGGCTCCATTGGACTGGCCTGTGGCCACATCTGTGAAGTATTGTCTTGATTGTCCAGCAGTGTGGGAGGACCCAGCCCACAATGAGTGGTGCCACCCTGAGCAGGTTGTTGTGTACAATATAAGAGGGCAGGCTGGGCATGGGCCAGGGGAGCAAGCCAGTAAGCAGCGTTTCTCCATGGCCTCTGCTTCAGCTCCTGCCTCCAGGTTCCTGCCCTGAGTTCCTGCCTTGGGCTCCCTAAGTGATGAACTGTGACCCAGGAGATGTAAGCTGAATAAACCCTTTTCTCCCCAAGTTGGTGTCAGTCAGAGTGTTTTGTCACAGCAATGGAAAACAAACTAGAACAACTCCTCTTCAATATAGTGCTCAAAACACTTGCTAGGGCAATAAGGCAAGAAAAGAATATTAAAGGAGTACTAATTGGAAAAGAGGAAGTCAAGCTATCCAAATTTGCCAATGATATGATTGTTTACTTAAGGGATGCTATAAAACTCCACCAGAAAACTCCGAGAAATGATTAACAGCTTCAGCAAAGTGGCAGGATGCAAAATTAACCTTAAAAAATCAGTAGCCTTTCTTTACACAAAAAACAAGCAACTAGAGAAGGAATTTAAGGAGGCCTTCCCACTCACAATAGCCTCAAAAACAATAAAATACCTAGGAACAAACCTAATCAAAGACACCAAGGATCTCTACAACAAAAATGTTAAACACTTAAAGAAAGAAATTGAAGAAGACATCAGAAGGTGGAAAAACCTCCCATGCTCATGGATTGGGAAAATTAACATTGTAAAAATGTCCATTCTACCCAAACTCTTGTATATATTTAATGCAATCCCAATTAAAATTCCCAAGTGTTTCTTCACAGGCTTGGAAAAAAAAAGTCCTTAAGTTCATTTGGAAAAACAAAAGACCCCGAATAGCCAAAACAACCCTGAGTGAAAAGAGCAACACAGGGGGGATCTCTATACCAGACTTCAAACTATACTACAGGGCTATAGTCATAAAAACAGCCTGGCACTGGCACAAAAACAGACCTGTTGACCAATGGTACAAAACTGAAGATCCAAACTTGAGCACATACAATTTCAGCCATCTCATATTTGACAAGGGGGCCAAGAAGACACAATGGCGTAAAGACAGCATCTTCAGCAAGTGGTGTTGGCAAAACTGAATCACCACTTGTAGAAGAATGAAATTAAACCCTTACCTCTCGCCCTGTACAAAAGTCAACTCCAAGTGGATTGAAGACCTCAGTGTGAAACCCCAAACTCTGAAGGCAATAGAAGAAAAAGTTGGCAGCAGACTACAAGACATAGGCATAGGAAAAAACCTTCCTAAATCAGACAGCAGCTGTGCAAGAATTAAGGTCGACAATTGACAAATGGGACCTCATTAAACTCAAAAGCTTCTGTACATCAAAAGAAACAATCAAGGAAGTGAAGAGAAATCCCACAGAGTGGGAGGAAACCTTCACTGCAGATACATCTGACAAAGCATTGATTTCCAGAATATATAAACTACTCAAAAAACAAAGAAAAAAGAAAACAAATGACCCACTCAATAGATGGAGCAAAGAACTGAACAGAGACTTCACAAGTGAGGAATTAGAGATGTCTGAGAAACACCTCAAGAACTGTTCAACATCACTAATCATTAAGGAAATGCAAATCAAAACCACTTTAAGATATCATCTTACTCCAATAAGACTGGCTAGGATCAAGAAAACAAATGATACCAAGTGCTGGAGAGGTTGTGGGGAAAGGGGAACACTCATCCACTGCTGGTGGGAATGTAAACTCGTACAGCCACTATGGAAAGCAGTGTGGAGAACCCTTGGAAGACTTGGAATGAACTTGCCACCCGACCCAGCCATACCACTCCTGGGCATGTACCCTCAAGACTTACCCCACCACAGAGATACATGCATGGCCATGTTTATTTCAGCTCTCTTCACAATAGCGAGGAGCTGGAACCAACCCAAATGCCCCTCAACTGATGAGTGGATAGAGAAAATGTGGTACATCTACACAATAGAGTTCTATGCAGCAGTAAAGAAAGATGACATCATGAGCTTTGCAGGAAAATGGCTGGAACTAGAAGACATCATGCTGAGTGAAGTAACACAGTCCCAGAAAAACAAACGATGAATGGTATCCCTCATCTGTGGATGCTAGCGCCAATTATCTAATTGTAAGTATTTCTTGTGCATGGCCCCTTGAACTTTTGTCCAAGTAGTTGGGAGGGATACATATTGGAAACAACAACAACAGCAACAACAGAAAGGACTGCATCAAAGAACTGACTGAAACAGTGATCTTCTGCTCAGTGATCTTCTGCTCAGAACAGTCAACTTCCACATGGAGAATTTTGAGAAAGACTGCGAAAGAGATAAAAATCATGTTTCGCAGAATGCATGAGCTCTGGTGGGGTGGGGGGATAGGATGGGAGACACAGGTCTAGATTTGATAATCTTGTACAAAAATATATATATAATAAATAAATAAATAAAAGAAAGAAATTTTTACAAAAAGTGTAAATGCAGCATACACACTCCCATAAGCACTCCCATGGCAGTGGTCTCCCCTCATTTACTCTCTGAAGGTGCTAGAAACATAGACGGAAGAGGGGACATTAACAAGAGTGGAGCTGGTGAGATGGTTGGGTAGGTCGAGGTGCTTGCCACCAAGTCTGACCATCTGAGTTCAATCCCTGGAACTCAAATGGCAGAAAGAGAGAAGCAATTCCCTGAAAGTTGATCTCTGATCCTTCACATGCATGCTGTCATATGTGCACACACATATACACACACACACACACACAATGAACTAATAAAGTTAATTTAAAGTTATAATAATTTTTATTTATTTATTTTTATCAAATCTAGACCCATGTCCCCCCATCTCCCCACCCCACCAGAGCTCATGCATTCTGCCAAATATGCTTTTCATCTCTTTATCAGTCTTTCTCAATATTCTCCATGTAGAAGTTGACTGTTTTGAGCAGAATTTCTCTGTTTCAGTCAGTTCTTTGATGCAGTATTTTCTGTTGTTGTTGTTGTTGTTTCCAATATGCATCACACCCAACTGCTTTGGACAAAAGCTCAAGGGGCCATGCACAAGAAATATTTACAACTAGGTAATTGGCACTAGCATCCACAGATGAGGGGTGCCATTCGTTCTTTGTTTTTTTGGGACTGTGTCACTTCACTCAGCATGATGTCCTCTAGCTCCAGCCATTTTCCTGCAAAGGTCATGATGTCGTCTTTCTCTACTGCTGCATAGAACTCATTGTGTAGATGTACCACATTTTCTCTATCCACTCATCAGTTGAGGGGCATTTGAGTTGGTTCCAGCTCCTTGCTATTGTGAAGAGAGCTGAAATAAACATGGCCATGCATGTATCTCTGCGGTGCTGCTGGAGAGGTTGTGGGGAAAGGGGAACACTCATCCACTGCTGGTGGGAATGCAAACTCGTGCAGCCACTATGGAAAGCAGTGTGGAGAACCCTTGGAAGACTTGGAAGGAACTTGCCACCTGACCCAGCCATACCACTCCTAGGCATGTACCCTCAAGACTCACCCCACTGCAGAGATAAAATTATAATAATTTTAAATAAAAATAGATGAACAAGTATGCACACAGGAATGGAACATGCATGTGCTAAATTCATTCTTTTCAGAAGAGACTAAAAATAAAACTAACTGATAAAGATGTGGTGGGAATATCTCTTTTTACATACATACATACACTTCAAGACATAAAGATTGGTTTATGTTTGTAATGTGAAGGTGACAAAAATCCCAAGACAGACATCAATTCACTAGCAGGAATCAAACGAAGGTAAAAATGGAAAACATGAGGTAAAACAGGAGATCTGGGCTAGGTGGCTCCAGCTGAGGCGGGGGACAGAAAATCCAAAGCTTGTCTGGTGTACAGAACAACTTCAAGGCCAGTGTAGACAACTTGAGGAGACCTTATTGCAAAAAGAAAAGTGATTAAAAAGGGTTGAGGAAGGACCTCAGTTGTAGAGAGCAGCCTCCTATTTAGTATCTCTGAGGCCCTGGGTTTGATCTTTAGTATTAGGACAGAAACAACAACAGCAAAAGAAATCATCTCAAATATATGAATCAATGGTGATGGCCAATAATAACTGCAACTGTGCCAACCTCAAGTCACTGATTTTCTGATTATATTGGCCTACATCGTGCTGTCAAGTAGACATGGTCAAAGCACAGGAAGTCCTGAAGGGAAGCTATGCAATGTAATTAGACAAATGTAAATTAGAGTAAAACTGTTAATGTGAGGGGGAATATCAAAAGGAAAATCACATGATAAGAAAAGGAATGTTCCACCATCAGAGATCCAGAAAATCAGTATTTTATGGCCCTGATAATATAATGTCATAAACATAAAGAAATTAAACCCGTAGGTAAAACAGTTGTGATGAGACAGGCTTTGGTGGATCTGTATCTGAAACTAAACAGGCAGGCTGGCCAACAAAACGGTGTCCTGGCAGACTTAGTTCCTGTGTCTTCTTGCCAGTTGCAAGAGTGTGACAGGAACCCCAGGCAGGTATATCACTAAGGCAAGAAGCCAGTGTAAACATGCAGAGGACAAGCAGGAGGGTCTGCTGGGAAAGAAGCTGGTCTGGCAGAGAGTTCTGGCCACAGTAACCAGCTTTCTAAGAAACCTGGTGCTCTTCTACCTGATATAGACAGGGTGTCCATCCCTCCAGACTCGAGAAACTGGATCTTTCTTCTTCATTAACTTCTTTAATTTTTGAATTTATTTTTATTTTGTGCATACAGGAATTGTTCCTGTGTGTCTATAAGTGTGCCACGTGGGCACAATGCCCATGGAGGCCAGAAGTAGGCATTGAATCCCCTGGAACTGGAGTTATGGGCAGTTGTTCACTGTCACATCAGTGCTAGGAGAGAGCTCTCATTGCTGAGCCATCTCCCCAGCCTTCACCACTAACTTTTGTTGCCTACTTTGCCATATGTCTTTCCTGTTGTACATATTTTATATTCTAAATTTTGTCTCTTTATCTTAATTGTTAACTTGATGAGATCTAGACTCTTCCGGAAAGCAGGACTCGTGTGCATGCCCATGATCAGTTATCTCGATTAGGGTAAATGGGGAGAGAAGACTTACCCATGGTTCGATCCCTGGGATATGGTCCTGGACTGTATGAAAGGAGAAAGTGAAAGCCGGGCGTGGTGGCACACGCCTTTAATCCTAGCACTCGGGAGGCAGAGGCAGGCGGATCTTTGAGTTCAAGGCCAGCCTGGTCTACAGAGTTAGTTCCAGGACAGCTGGGGCTACAGGGTGACCCTGTCTCAAAAAAACAAAAAAAAAAAAAAAAGAAAGAAAGGAGAAAGTGAGCACCACACAAGCATTCATGTCTCACTGCTTCCTAATTGTGGACGCAACTTGAGGAGCTGCCTGGAGCACTTGTTGTCTTGACTTCCCCTCCTTGATGGAGTATACCCTTGAACTATGAACTGAACTGAAATTGTCCTTCCTTCCTTAAGTTACTTTTGTCAATGCGTCTTATCTCAACAGGAAAAGTAACTGAAACATTAATGAATTGCCTTTTGGTAGTGACTAAATCAACAAACTGTGACTGATAGTCCAAACCATACAGTCCCAGTCGCTGAACTACAGGGCGCTCCACGGAACACTGGTCACATCACACCCATGGTCAAGAGCAGAGAATGTAGCTGGTGTATCTCTCACTAGAGCTCTGGGTCTGACATTTCTCCCTGGTACTCGGTTCCTGAAGTTTTGTTCATACTGAGAACAAGACTCTGGCTCTTTGTGAGGAATCATGGAAATAAGACCAGCACAAGGCTCAGAGCTCAGGAAACCCAGGCTATGGGTTAAGTCTCTCTGGGCACAGGGCCCAGCCTTGGGGAACCAGACCTACAGAATAAGCAAAAAGCTCTCCAAAAAAAAGCTCTACAACAGGTCAAGGGACACAGAAAAATAGAAAAAAATACATGTATATTTAGTACAGGTTTTCTTAGCATATTTGTCTTTATTCATTATTTTTTTGAGACACAATCTCATGTATTTTAGATTGGCCTTGAACTTGCCAAGGAAGTTCAAGCCAAGTATAGCCTAGAATTCCTGATTTTTCTGCCTTTAACTCCTAAATGTTAGGATGCTGGGCTGTGCTAACACACACAGCTAAACTTATTACTTCTGATTGGAAGATTTTTTTCTGACTTTTAAGCAACCCCTCCCCTTTTCATTATGCATTGTCATTCAAAGTTTTGACCTTTCTCCACCTGTCTTAAACTGGGAATGTCACCAAGTTTATCTCTCCATTTTAAAAGGGCTTGAAGGATTGCTAGTCTAATCAGAACACCAGGTCAGGTGATGGTAGATCGTGTCTTAAAAATCAAAGTGAAGGAGTTCTTAGGAATGATACCCAACACTGACCTCAGGCTTCCATACATGCACACTTATGACCTCTGGTTTCCATACATGCACATGTATGACCTCCGGCTTCCATATATGCACACATATGACCTCTGGCTTCCATACATGCACACACATGACCTCTGGCTTCCATAAATGCACACACATGACCTCTGGCTTCCATACATGCACATGCATGACCTCTGGCGTCCATATATGCACACATATGACCTCTGGCTTCCATACATACACACACATGACCTCTGGCTTCCATACATGCATATGTATGACCTCTGGCTTCCATATATGCACACATATGACCTCTGGCTTCCAAACATACACACACATGACTTCTGGCTTCCATAAATGCACACACATGACCTCTGGCTTCCATACATGCACACATATGACCTCTGGCTTCCATACATGCACACATATGCCAAAGTTCATACCCTCTATGTAAATAAAAAATTGTAATAAATAAGAAAAAGACCTAAAAAGAGAAATAGCTACTTCTTTCTGACCCTTTATTTCACCAACAGGAAACTCCCTTTTCTCTAAAATATATCAGTTGCTAACAAGGAATCAAGAATGTACAAGTAATAAAGAAAGATGGCTTTTCCTGGCAACATGTGTTCATAATAAAAGAGAAATGAACAAGGAATTCTAGTCCCAATGCTGGAGATTGGTGAGGTCTAGTCAACTTGGTGACTACAAAGAATTACTGAAATGGGTCCACTGGGAAGCCCTGGCCATGCAGGCAAGGCACATGAGATCTCCCAGGATCCACTGGGAAGCCCTTGTCATGCAGGCATGGCATGTGAGATCTCCCAGGATCCATTGGGAAGCCCTGGCCATGCAGGCAAGGCATGTGAGATCTCCCAGGATCCACTGGGAAGCCCTGGACACACAGGCAAGGCACATGAGATCTCCCAGGATCCACTGGGAAGCCCTGGCCATGAAGGCAAGGCATGTGAGGTCTCCCAGGATCCACTGGGAAGCCCTGGACACACAGGCAAGGCACATGAGATCTCCCAGGATCCACTGGGAAGCCCTGGCCATGAAGGCAAGGCACGTGAGATCTTCCAGGATCCACTGGGAAGCCCTGGACATGCAGGCAAGGCATGTGAGGTCTCCCAGGATCCACTGGGAAGCCCTGGACACACAGGCAAGGCACATGAGTTCTCCCAGGATCCACTGGGAAGCCCTGGACATGCAGGCATGGCACATGAGATCTCCCAGGATCCACTGGGAAGCCCTTGTCATGCAGGCATGGCACATGAGATCTCCCAGGATCCACTGGGAAGCCCTGGCCATGCAGACAAGGCACATGAGTTCTCCCAGGATCCACTGGGAAGCCCTGGCCATGCAGGCATGGCATGTGAGATCTCCCAGGAGCCACTGGGAAGCCCTGGCCACGCAGGCAAGGCACATGAGTTCTCCCAGGATCCACTGGGAAGCCCTTGTCATGCAGGCATGGCACATGAGATCTCCCAGGATCCCTGGGAAGCCCTGGCCATGCAGACAAGGCACATGAGTTCTCCCAGGATCCACTGGGAAGCCCTGGCCATGCAGACAAGGCACATGAGTTGTCCCAGGATCCACTGGGAAGCTCTTGTCATGCAGGCATGGCACATGAGATCTTGCAGGATCCACTGGGAAGCCCTGGCCATGCAGACAAGGCACATGAGTTCTCCCAGGATCCACTGGGAAGCCCTGGCCATGCAGACACGGCACATGAGATCTCCCAGGATCCACTGGGAAGCCCTGGCCATGCAGTCACGGCACGTGGGATCTCCCAAGATCCACTGGAAAGCCCTGGCCACACAGGCAAGGCACATGAGATCTCCCAGGATCCACTGGGAAGCCCTGGCCACGCAGGCAAGGCACGTGAGATCCCCCAGGATCCACTGGGAAGCCCTGGCCATGCAGGCAAAGCACGTGAGATCTCCCAGGATCCACTGGGAAGCCCTGGCCATGCAGGCAAGGCACGTGAGATCTCCCAGGATCCACTGGGAAGCCCTGGCCATGCAGGCAAGGCACGTGAGATCTCCCAGGATCCACTGGGAAGCCCTTGTCACGCAGGCACTGCACAACAATCACATGCCTTGAAAATGCTGAAGACTCAGCAATGCCAAAAATCTTGTTTTGTTAGGTTCTTGGACTTTTTCACATTTTGGAAAACTACGGGCAATTTGGTGCCTGAGCTCTTTCCTTTCAGTCTCCTATCACTGTACACCTTGATGTAAACTGAGGGCGATGCCCTGGTCTTCATCCCATAATGACTTGGCATTGATTATCAAGCACATCCCAGGAACTGAAATGCACAAAGCTCCAGCAGTAGCTGCAGAGAGCTCCCTGTGTCACAGATCTGAATAAAAACTAAGTGTCATTAGCAGAGGCTCCCCTTGCGATCACTTCCCAGAACCTGGTTTCTTCTAAATCTTCCTTTAAACATGATCTCATCCGACCTAATGACGCTGATTCACAGACAGGATGAGGTAAAGCACTTAGGATAATGCATCATCCCTGTGGCTCACACGAGGGTCAGCTTCCACTCTCACTGTAACCAGAAGTTGCAAATGAATGACAGCCCAGCCACCAGCATGGGGACAAGGCTGTCATCAGTATGAAACATGAGAGGCCAGGGTTTGCCTTCAACAAGGAAAGCTCCTATTCCTTTTGTAGATTTCCTAACAAGAGGAAAAGGGAAAATAACATGTTTTCAGTAGTAAATTAAATTGTATACTTATAAGTGTTTTTGTGTAGAGAGAGTATAGGGTATGATTTGCATATATAATATATATGCTTCATGTATATGCCAGTCTATAGTCTTGTAATTTTAGTATATAAAATCTAGAGCCAGGCATGATGGTTCATAATAAACCCAGCACTCAGGAAGCTAGGGCAGAAGCATGCCTGTGAATTCAAGGGTAGCCTGGTCTACATACTGAGAGAACCTGTCTAAAAAATAAACCATAAAAGTAAAAGAAAAGACACACACAACTCTGCAGGACTCAGGTCACACTGGACTCCTGCTGTTAGTCTGTTACTTTTATAAACATGAAGACTTGAAGTTTGTGAACAACCCACATAAAGCTGACATGGTTTAGAAACATAACACTGCAGATTCAATATTTACTAATCCTGGGAAACAAGCTAGAATCTCAGAGGGTCCTATGGTCTTTATACTCGTATTAAGAGTGCATTTTTCTCTGCCGGGGGTGGTGGTGCACACCTTTAGTCCCAGCAGTTGGGAAGCAGAGGCAGGTGGATCTCTGTGAGTTCAAGGCCAGCCTGGTCTACATAGTGAGTTTCAGGACAACTGGGGCTACTCAAAAAGACCAAAAAAAAGTGCATTTTCTTTTTATTAAAAATTATTTAAAATGTAGTTATATGTTTATGTGTCTGTGTGAGGGTATGTACCCATGAATGTATGTGCCTGTGGAGGTCAGAAGTCTTCATATCATCTGGAGCTGGGGTTACAAGCAGTTGGGAGCTGCCTGGTGTGGGTACTGGGAACCAAGCAGTCCTGTGCAACAATAGTATGTGCTCTTAACCTCTGAGCCAAAAGTGCTTTTTCTAGGTAGGTGTGGCAGTTCTGCTATAATTCAGAGGAGGGCAGAGACAGAGGAGGATCCCAGAGCAAGCTGGTTAAGTGAGCAGTGAGTTTGATCTGCTCAATGAGTAAGGTAGATGAACATTCAAGGATGATTCCCAACATTAGCCTGGGCCTTCATATGCATAAAAACACATGCATAACCACACATACATGTGCACACACATGTGAACATGCAAATTTAAGCATACACGCAAAGAATAAAAGAAAATCAGTCTTCATCTCCAGTGTGTTTGTGTGTGTGTGTGTGTGTGTGTGTGTGTGTGTGTATTTAATGGTGGCATGTGTGTGGATTCAATGTCTTATGGCACCAATTGCCATAATAATGCCTAAGGACAGGTCTGGCCTGATGAGGTATGCATAGCTGTAGTTCTTCATAAGCTATTGCTTTTTGTTAAGAAGCAGTTTATAAATCAGATGTTTGGTATAGAAATTCCATGTGGAACAGCTGAGCTTCACTCCTGCTGTCTAGGTGCCAATCAAATGTCTAAGACAGGACAGGTTGACCAAGGTCAGGCCAGGAGAGGAGAAGCCCAGCTGTAGCAGCCAGGACAGAGTCCTCCTCCACCCAGGTCAGGACAGAGTCCTCCTCCACCCAGCCAACAGCAACCAAGGAGAGTCCCTAAAAGCTTTGCCTGGGAGGTCACAGAGACATGTTGTCTGGCTCAGTGAACCTTTGCCTGGCTGCAGGAAGGGACTAACACAGTGACCACACTGAGGACAGGTTCTGGGAAAGTAGGTTGGTTAGGAAGCCTAGCTCTGTGCACCCCCAAAGAGAAAGATGCCGTGTAGTTTCCCAGAAAGAGCCAGAGCCGAGGTCATGAGCCTCCGAACAGGCTAAGCGATCGTGTGCAGTTATTTCCAGAGTGGAATATGTGTGTTTTCCTTGAACTCCATTTCAGAGAAACCATTAATTAAATCACAAATGTTGGTAATAGGGGAAAATACAATTACCAAGCACTGTCTCTCTCTTATCTTCTGACTCAGCATGGCACTGCAGTGCAGAACGGCCCGGGCTCTTGAGAAAATGTTGGGAAAACGCATTAGAGCCAGAAGTCAGGGGAAATTCGGAGCCTCTGCCCTGCATTTCGCTGGAGCATCCTGCACTTCCCTCTCTTTCTTTTTCTTGTTTTATTCTCTCCTCCTGTCCTCTCTTCTTCCTTCCCCTTCCCTCTTCCATCTCCTGTCCTGTCCTCTCATCGCTCCTGTTTTCTTCTTTATTTTTTAATAAGTACAAAATTCAGAGAAAAGTGGACAACAATTAAGGTTAAGGACTCTCGCCAGCCCCTGGCTGCCCAGTGTGGAAACCCAGGCATCACTCCAGATAATCTCTGAGTGGGATGAAAGTAGCAGCAGCCCCTCCCCCAGTGCTGGGGTGGATTCTCATTTTGGTCTTGGACTCAAAGGTGAGAACTTAGACGTCTCTGTTCATGAGTCTTGGGAGACCAGGAGAACAGAACTGGCCTTGGCCCATTTATAGTGAGCAACTGATTTGTAAACAGTTTTCACCCAGCTTACCTTATGCGCAGCACAATGTTCTCCAGGTCACACACACCTGCCTGGAATAGAGAGAAAGCTTCGCACTAGGAGCTGAATGATCAGGACAGGAGATCACACTAGAGGACAGCACTAGGAGCGAGGAGCCCAGGGCGAACAGGGAGAGCCTTGCAGGCTCATTCAAGGACAGGGAGGTCCGGAAGGAAGACCAGGGGTATGTACACTGAACCATGTCTCTGACTCTCAGTTTTATGCTGAGACTCCACGCAGGACACAGAAGCAAAGTAGGGATGTCTGAGAAAAGGCTCGGCCACAGGAAAGGTGGGAGTGATGGAGGCTTGCCCCTGCGTGCTGCCCCGGCCCTTCCAAGTTGCCCACGGCAGCTTGTGCCATCCTATGCTCAACCCCACAGACTTTCTCCTCATTTGTTTGTCTTCTCCCAGTACTGCTGGTTTTTGTCTGCCCTATCATTCACCTTGCAACCCCAGATAAGACTCCTCCCCTTGGTCTTCTCTTTTGTGGTGTGTTCCATGAAAAATCAGCCCTCATTAGTTTCTACTAAGCATTGATTACTGCATGATAAGCCATGCGTTTACATCAGTCGTCACTCTGCAGAGAGGAAGTTGCCTCTGTGAGATGAAATATATGTAAAAATAATCCAACTGAATAAGGGAAAGTACAGACACACATAAAGATCAACCTTGAACTTGCCTGTTTAAAGTTGGTGGGACAGTAAAGTCCCTCATGGTATCAAAACTGCAAGAGCAGCCAATGTTCTTAACCACTGAGTCATCTCTCCAAACAAATCTTTAACAACAAAACTAGAAAATTGGGGGGTGGGGGTGGCTGAAGAGATGGCTCAGGTGCAAAAGGCAAGTTCTTAGGTGAAACTTACACACCTAGGAAAGGAACTGGAGAGGGCAGCAGTTCTGCCTGCACAGCCCCCAAACTGGCTGTTCACAAGACACATTTAAACATGTGAAACTGGCCTGAAACCTAGCAAATTTGATATATCACAGTTTTGGAAAAGTAAGCCCTAAATTGTTCACTGCAGCCTTTAGACGACGTTCTTTTTACATGCAGAATTTCTGAATCTCCCGAGACTGAGCTCCAACTGACTAAGCTTGCTAAATATACGGCATCAGGAAGAAGGATGGCCTTCATGCAGTCATCAATCACTTGCTACCTTCAACTCATCTCAACATTACATCCAAACCCTGGAAGTTTCTACCCAAAAGGAGAAGGACATTGATGCATTTATATCCCACAGAAGGGCAAAATCATTACCTGCTTCTATTCAAGACCCCTCTCACACAGGAGGTAAATGAACAAACTCCTTCATATTTGAACAGGTTGTAAAAATAAAGTATGGGAAAAGCATTCAGTCAGTGCTGTAAATATGGCTTGCTCACTCTGTTCTTGTGTTCCATAATTCACTGTCACCTCAAGCTCATTAATTCTCCACCCTGCAACTCTGAGTCCCAGTATCTCCCTTGGAATTCAGCCCTAAGAGCAATACTGCCCATGGGAAAGTGAAGGGGAGAAAAAATTTGCTCCATTTATTTATTTCACAGTAAAGACCCTGGAATCAGCACTCTAAGAAGCCATGTTGTATTGTTCACTCTCTTCCTCTCTTTGGGAAGACAACCCTACAAAGAAGTGTCTGACTTGTTTTCAAAGCCTCAAGAGGTAGAATTGGGTTCCCACATGGTGCCCATAGCTACCCTCTTATTATTTATCATATAACCTGGCTTGACCCAAACCAGTGAGTTATGGGTCCTAACGGACATTCATTTGTCCCTTTACTCCTAACTTTCCTTGAAGCAGAGCCCCCAGGTGCTCAGCAGTAGCCCTCTGCTGTCCTCCTGGCATGCCTGGGGCTTGTCCCAAGGACAGACATGCAGTCTGAGTTGCAGCCTATTCCTCTGCTCTCCCACTATATCTGCTTATATCAATCTATCTCAATGTGTGTGTGTGTGTGTGTGTGTGTGTGTATACATGTGAGGGAACATGTGTGGGTCTGTGTTTTCACAGCTATGTGTAGGTATGCACGCATGTGTAAAGGCCAGAGACTGACTACGGATATCTTCCTTGATCACCATCTGCTTTACTCAATGAGGTAGAGTCTGTTGTCGAACCTGGATCTCACTAATCTGGCTGGTCTGGCTCGTCAGCTTGCTCTGGAGGTCACCTTTCTCTGCCTCCTGAGTGCTGGGATTACAGATGGGCTGCCAGGCACACCTTCATACTTACACAGCAAAGGCTCTATGCACAGAGCCATCTTCCCAATCTTCATCCTACCTTTTAAGTAGTATGTGCCCCATTCACTAGAGTCAGGCTGTTAAAGCGAAGTTCCTGTCTTGGCTTCTAAGGCACATCTCACCTTGGGGTTCTGCCACCCGTCATGATATCTCCTCCCTTGTAGTTCTCTAATCCACTGCATCCAGGGTCCTCACCTAGAAGAAAAGCTGCATGCAACATGCACTAAGGCCCTGGCCACCTGTCTAAGCACTTTGACAGGGCTGCAGGGAGGTGTGGAAGATGGAGTCTGACTGTCATATCGTTACTCCCCAGGATGGAGGCTTTGCACCTAGCTCTGGTAGGGCTGGTTCCTGGCTGTGGAGCCTCAGATGGAGATTCTTGTTCAATGATTCATTGAAAACATGCTCCTAGGAGAGAGAGAGAGAGAGAGAGAGAGAGAGAGAGAGAGAGAGAGAGAGAGAAAGAGAGAGAGAGAGGGAGAATCCTGAACATAATCATCTTTTCTGGTGAATTTCAGCTTGGAATGGACTGTAAGGATCCCTGCAGCGTAAAGAAAGTTACAGCTGTTCTCTCCTTAGCCTGCTATTTCGTCAGTGCTGGTATGTGGGTCTGCACTGGGGCATTGTCCAAGCATCCCTTGGTTGGGATCACACTTATCTTGTGAGACATGAGCGAAGCATTTGCTGGAAACAATCAGGACACAGCACCAACAGTTCCCAGATTTCTGTCTCTCAAACATCTGGATGTCTTATGTGGGTCAGTTTATGTGCACCTCTCATTTCATGTGCAGAAACACAGTTTAACTCCCCTGACATGCTCTGCAGTGAAGCACATGCTCACAGTAATCTCAGAAGCCACATCTTATTCATGTGCAAGGACATGTTATTTTAGGGTAGGTCAGGATGTCAAGGCTGGCCGTTCTTATTAACTGTAGTTTTCTGACTGGTTCCAGTGCCTTCACCTACAAATCAAGGCATGAATTAGCTCTGCTTACAGTGTTCAGAGAAAGCAGCAACTGTGCACAAAGCCTGATCTCCATCCAAAGTCTATTTTTGCTCTAAGTGGCCAGTTACACAATAACACCTGAATGAGACGCCTCGAAACTCAGGATTTTACGCTAGCTTACAAGCAGACATGACAGAGACTCATTTCTGACCAGACTCAGATCCCACTGAAGTTGGAAACTAGCCTGAGAGACCAATTGCTTCCACCTGTACCCAGCACCTAGCACCAGTGAAGCCGTTCAACAAAGCTGACTTCTCCTGAGCACTTGGCCAGGCTTCCACTACAGCCGCTGTCTCAGTGGAAGAGGCCATGTAACCAAAGTCCAGGGATGGAGTTTGAGGACCAGGAGAGCCAGCCCAAGGCCAGGTCACAGAAGAGGGCACATGTCACACTCCTATTGTTCTTCTCTTCCCACTAAGACAGCAGAAGGCCATATGCAAGAAATAAGAGCCAGTGTCACTCTGGGTTCTGAAATAGCAGGTACAGACAGCCAACTTGAACTCTCATGACAGGAAAGGTTCCATTGTGACCTATCTGGTATCCACCTATCAGCCAGAAAACCAAGAAACATCACCAAGCATAGCATGCTCAAGTGGAGAAGTGTGGAGCATTTATTCTAGGGAGCTAATTATTTTCAAGAGTGCAAGTAGTTGGGAACACACTCATGAGAGGATGAGGACTGTGCACGACTGCTGGTCCAAGGAACAAGCAGAAAGGGAGGTTAGTAGAAACAGATACAGCTCAGACAGGAGCTCGGACAGGAGCGACCCCTGTGGAGTAGCAGCAGTGGCCATGGAGGATACAGGCAATCAGTGAGGACCTCACAAAGAGGATTCAGGGAGTAATATCTCATCCTTGCTTGCTGTCTTCCTATCTCTTAAAGGGGTTCATTTACTGGAGAAAAGGAGCCATGGGGTTGTTAAAGCCCACGTAGGGCAGAGAGGAACGTGGCCATTGGATCTGATGGTCAAATATAATAGATCAATGAGACCCACCCTGGGACTCATTTTTCATATCAATTAGTGGTCCCTAGGCAATGCCATCCCTAAGTAATGGGGTGAGGGAGCAATATAGCATGTCCCACATGAATATTCAATGAGGGGAAGCCACTAATCTCATGGAAATTTTTTATTGTTAGAAATTCTATCTAATACTGTGTCAGATCTCATTTCCTACCTCTTCCATCCACTGAGCATCTATCTTCTCTGTGAGGTTACAGAAGATGAATTTAAACCCTCAGGCACATTAGGGTCCTGCAAATACTTGAAAGTGGTTACATTATCCCTCTCTGGAATGTTCTTTTCTCTACAGGAACTGAAGGTGCTTCTGTACCTACATGCTGTGGCTTCTGAGTCTTCCAATAGTTCACTGGTCAACCTTGTGATCCCTTTGTCAGTGTGTTCCTCATAAATCGAGTGGCTAAGAACTGACCAAAGTACACCAGAGAATTTCCTGCCTATGTTACATATACAGAACCTTTTTTATACCTGTATTTTAGTTAACTAAAATCAAATCACTTGAGCTATCAACATCACCGTGTCACAGACTGGCTCATACAGTCTCTAATAACTACTCTGTTCCCTAGAAGAAAGCTCTATAACCTTGACCCACATCCAGAAAGCCATCATTGGAGGTTAGTGACCAATCTCTGGAGGAACTGTTTAATTCTATGCTCTAAAGAAAGCCATTGGGGTGAGATGCAGCTAGGCAGCTGGTGACTCCCTTCCAATGATAAGACCGAGTTACAGAAAGGGGCTCTTGGACAGACCTGACTGGCAGAATAGAGTTAATTGACACCTGATCCAGGTTACACCCCTAGGGAACACTGAAAATTCCTGATCTGGGTGTCTTAATTTATTTTATTAATGCTGTATAAAATACTCTGACAAAAGCAGTTCGAGGGGAAAAAAAAAAAGAGTTTGGTTCAGCTCAGAGTTGAAGGCTCAGCCATCACGGTGGGGAATTCAAGGGGGCAGCTGGCTCCACATCGGAAAGCAGGGAGCAATGGTTACATGCATGCTTGAGCTCAACTCCCTTTCTACGTGATAATGCAGTGCCTAGGGAATGGTGCTACCCACAGTGAACAGGGCTTCCCACTTCAGTTAAGGTAATCAAGATAAATCCTCATGGATATTCTCAGAAGCCCAGTTCAGTTTGAATCCTAAGAGAGTTGGACACCAGTATGGTTAGCAGACTTTTACCCACTCTTCCCTGCCCACCATTGTGCCACTCACAGTTAAAGAGAGTGGACGTTCCCTGGCTGTGGCATACTCCACAGCAGGAAAGCTCCTTTATCATCCTCACTGGGACTTATGACACTGTCCCGGGCCACCTCCTCCATGTCACTGTCCTGTGTGCCACCAGCTCAGTGCTGTTGCTGTGGAAAGTCCTTCCTAACCTACCAACTGGGAAGGGTGCTTCCTGCCTCTTAGGAGTCCTTTAATATCAAGACTGGCTGGGTGGGCTGGAGAGGAAGCAACATGGAAGTCCCTGTGGGGCAGGGGGATGGTGTCAGGTAGGGGATGGTCTATTTCTTTGGTGCAAATAAACACTGTGTAGAAGCAACAGTTTTGAAAAACCAGCTAAGCTGAAGCATTTGAAAGAAAAAGAAATTGCACCTTTTAAGAAAAGGAAGGCCAGTGCTTCATAAACACCCAGCAGAGCCTGGCCAGCTCCATCACCCCCAATGGTATCGCCTGAGGTAGAGGGAAGGGCGGCAGGGTTGACAACAGGTGCTGGGTGATGTTCCCTGATCCCATGGGAAGAGACAGGTCAATGTCTCCCTTCCCAATCCATGACAGCACAAATCATGTCCCTCTCTCACACACAAATGTCCTTTGGGAAAGAAAACTTCAGGGTCTCTCAGTCACAGCCTAATATTTTCACAGCTATCTTTGAAGAAAATCCCTCATCTATTGCATTCAGTAAAAGCATCCATGCACAGACTTGACCAGCTTTGCTGGGTTTCCCTTCTTCCATGTGTAAAGAATGGAACTCCACCCCGCCCCCGCCCCCGCTCCACCAATTGCAAAGCCTCTTATTAGACCAGCCCACAGCTTCCCTTGGGCAGGGCAGCAGCCTCTTTAGCACCTGGTCCAGTGGTTCCAGTTGTGCTCAGATTCATTCTCCCTTTGCGCCTTCACCCCATGCCAGTTATTATGCTGACCATGCAACAGCTGTGCCACAGTCACGGCGTGTTCTGATCATGCAACAACTGTGCCACAGTCACCGGTCATGGAGTGTTCTGACCATGCAACAACTGTGCCACAGTCACGGTGTGTTCTGACCATGCAACACCTGTGCCATGGTCACGGTGTGTTCTGACCATGCAACAACTGTGCCACAGTCACAGCGTGTTCTGACCATGCAACAACTGTGCCATGGTCACTGGTCATGGAGTGTTCTGACCATGCAACAACTGTGCCACGGTCATGGTGTGTTCTGACCACGCAACACCTGTGCCACGGTCACAGCGTGTTCTGACCATACAACAACTGTGCCACTGTCATGGAGTGTTCTGACCATGCAACAACTGTGCCATGGTCACAGTGTGCTCTGACCATGCAATAACTGTGCCACGGTCACGGCGTGTTCTGACCATGCAACAACTGTGCCACAGTCATGGCGTGTTCTGACCATGCAATAACTGTGCCATGATCACAGCGTGTTCTGACCATGCAATAACTGTGCCACGGTCACGGCGTGTTCTGACCATGCAACAACTGTGCCATGGTCACAGTGTGCTCTGACCATGCAATAACTGTGCCACGGTCACGGCATGTTCTGCCCATGCAACAACTGTGCCACGGTCACGGCGTGTTCTGACCATGCAACAACTGTGCCATGGTCACAGTGTGCTCTGACCATGCAATAACTGTGCCACGGTCATGGCGTGTTCTGACCATGCAACAACTGTGCTACGGTCACAGCGTGTTCTGACCATGCAATAACTGTGCCACGGTCATGGCGTGTTCTGACCATGCAACAACTGTGCCATGGTCACAGTGTGCTCTGACCATGCAATAACTGTGCCATGGTCATGGCGTGTTCTGACCATGCAACAACTGTGCTACGGTCACAGCGTGTTCTGACCATGTAATAACTGTGCCACGGTCACGGCATGTTCTGACCAATGTCACAGTTGCTCACTCCTGGGCACCCACATTTTCACCATAATTTGCACACAGGTCATGCTGCTTCCTGATGTTGTTAGTTTTGTTCCTCCTGTTCTTTAATAACTCCCAGTGACCTTCAGACCCTGGGCATCAGTTGTGCTTCTCACTCTTCTGGTAAGGTCATTCCAGCCTTTGTTTGCTGACCTCACTGTAAAGCACAGATCAGAGGGTCCCAGTTTGTCCTCGGAGACTGATCATGGAAGCACAAGGATTGGTAGGAGCCAAAAATAAGAGCACACTGTACACCAAGAATATGGATTTGTTTAATAGAGACATTTAAATTTTATGTGATTAATTTCAGCCAGACAAACATGGAGTTCGAATGGCATGTCCTCCATTCTTCCTCCCTACCTCTTTCTCTTCCTCTCTCTTTTCTCCCTGTTGCTCCCTAAACTCAGGCTGCCCCTTAACAGCAACTGGTACCTGCATGGTCCTGGCCTTCCTCCTAAGGTCAGGTGCTCACCAACAACTCAGCATTATTTTAAGGAGTTACTTCCACACTGTAAGAATATCAGGGTACACAGCTTAGCACACATCCCCACAGCCCCTACTCCCAGCTGTAGCTGTCCCTGTGACCAATCCTGCTTGTTCTCACCCCCACCCCCATACTATCATTCAGAGACTTTCTGGTCCAGGACTCCAAAGAAAGAAACAACAGGCATAGCCAGTACCCTGATTTCAGACAGAGAACCCTGAGGCAAGTGGCTGCCAGGCTGTGGCTGAGGGCAGCTGAGTATGGTGACTCATCAGCCTCTATCCCAGGGCTGCAGGGAAGCAACCCAAAGGGCGTCACTTGCACCACCTGTGACCCAGAAGCCTGGCATCCCTAGAGGGTCTTGGAAGGCAGAGCTGTTTCTACTTTTCAGCAGCATTGGGAGGCAGAAGGCTGTTTCTGTGTAGCCCTGATAAGGAATATTTAATTAATTTAGGCAGTGATAATTAATAACATAAACTCAGTTAGGAAAGCTCTTTCAATAAACCTACTGATATAGTTACTTAAATGTCGCCTATCTTGTATCTTAACTTAGAACGCTGATACAAATTAATTAGAAGGCACAATAATGTTTACGAGCAGGTTGATTGTAATGTTTATTATCCAATTCAGCAGTCTGGGAATGAAAGGAAATGCCCTTAACAGCTACACAGGGTCAACAGGAATAAACCAGAGCTGTGTCAGGGAAATGGTATCATATGGCCACCCTATTCATGAAGAAGGTTATTGTCAGAGAAAACACAATTGGCTGGATTGTGCTTTAACTGCCCCTGCAGCAGTGGCCATGGTTGAGGAGACTTGTAAACTTTTCCCAGTTGACAGTGGCTGTGCTTCTCTTCCTCGAGCATCAAGCAAAGAAAGCAGATTATGACAGGTGGAGGGGTTGGAGCTGTGGAGAGTTGGAGGTGGCACTTGTTTTCTATTGTAAGGATAGTGGTATGTGGCTTGACATGGTCTATGGCCTTCTTAGATGTAGATCTACACAGCTGCTAAGTAGAAATAATTTATGAGAATTTAAACTAACACACAACTAGAGAGATGGCTCTGTGGTTAAGAGCACTTCTGGCTCTTCCAGAGGACTGGAGTTCAGTTCCCAGCAGCCATGTCCCAGGCAGCTCATCAGTCCTGCTCCTGGGGATCTGCCACCCTCTGCTGGCCTCTGTGGGCAGACATACACAGGCAGGTACAAGTAAATAAATAAGCAAACACTCTGGGTTTGGCTGCAAACTCGGTTTGTACTTGAATAAGCTACTTTTCTTCGCCTCAATTGCTTTATGTGTAAATTAAGGTAGGCAAATAAAATTTCCTTGAGTGAGATGTGAGGGAGAAGTGGTGTTCTTGACACAGCACATGCACAAGAAGTCTGAAGTGATGTTCTACAGAAAGCACTAATATTAGCATATGCATTTTTAAGAAGCTATATTGTTTTAATCATGAACATAGACAGTGAGGTGGCTTGTGGGAAAGTGCTTAGGCACAAACAGGAAGACCTGAGCGTGGATCCCCAGCACCTTACATAGGTTTTACATAAAGCTGGGCGTGATGACCCATGCCTGTATTTCCAGTACTGAGAGGCAGAGATAGGTATATTCTAGGGGTTCAGTGGCCAGCCAGTCCAGTGAGCTCCAGGTAACATGAGAGATCCTATCTCAAAAAAAAAAAAAGTGCAGAAGGAGTGAGGAAGACATCTAATGGCAAGTTCTAATCCCCCCACACGTTAAGATATAAATATCTTGTGTGTTTAGCATTGATATCTAGTCTTCCTCCCTATGAACAAGGTAGTCTCCTCTTTATTTAGCCTATAACGACTAACAATGCATACATGTTTATAAAGCCCTTTAAAAACTTGGGGGCTGGAGAGATGGCCTAATGGTTAAGAGCACTGACTGCTCTTGCAGAGGACCCAGGTTCAATCCCCAGCACCCACATGGCAGCTGAGAACAGTCTGTAACTCCAATTCCAGGAGAACTCCAGTTCCAGGGGAATCCAACACCCACTTCTGACCTCCATGGCATTGCATGACACGGGTGCACAAACTTACATGCAGACAGTACATTCAAATAAATAAAAATAAATAAATAAATAAATTTTAAAAATTTTAAAAATTTAAAAAAATTAAAACTCAACAATATCTCTTGTGAAATTCTTAAAGTTGAGGACACTTTTAGCTGCAAATTTCTCAAAAAATAAATAGTACCTGTAAAAACATCTCTCTTTGCTATGGCAGAATACTCGGCAAAACCAACTTAAGGGGGAGGGGTTTAATTTGGCTCATTGTTCTGGGAATTCAGTACATCATGGGATAGAGTGGTGGCAGGAACCATGTTCATGTGAGGTCTAGTGTGTTCATGGGGGCAGAGTCTGCAGGGACTCTGTTCATGGGGTATGTTCTTGAACCATGTTCATGGGGATCTGCTGGAACTGTGTTCATGGAGATCTGCTGGATCTGTGTTCATGGGAATCTGCTGGATCTGTGTTCATGGGAATCTGCTGGATCTGTGTTCCTGTGAGTTCTTCTGGAGCTGTGTTCATGGAAGTGAAGTTTCCTGGGGCTCTGTTCATGAGAAATCTGCTGGAGCTGAGGTGATGGGGATGTGCTAGAACTGTGTTCTTGGTGATCTGCTGGAACTGTGTTCATGGGGATCTGCTGGATCTGTGTTCATGGGGATCTGCTGGATCTGTGTTCATGGGGATCTGCTGGAACTGTGTTCATGGGGATCTGCTGGATCTGTGTTCATGGGGATCTGCTGGATCTGTGTTCTTGGTGATCTGCTAGAACTGTGTTCATGGGGATGTGCTGGAACTGTGTTCATGGGGATGTGCTGGAACTGTGTTCATGGGGATGTGCTGGAACTGTGTTCATGGGGATCTGCTGGATCTGTGTTCATGGGGATGTGCTGGATCTGTGTTCATGGGGATCTGCTGGAACTGTGTTCATGAGGATTTACTGGAACTGTGTTCATGGGGATCTGCTAGATCTGTGTTCATGGGGATGTGCTGGATCTGTGTTCATGGGGATCTGCTGGATCTGTGTTCATGGGAATCTGCTGGAACTGTGTTCATGTGAGTTCTTCTGGAGCTGTTTTCATGGAACTGAAGTCTCCTGGGGCTCTGTTCATGAGAAATCTGCTGGATCTGTGTTCATGGGGATCTGCTGGAACTGTGTTCATGGCGATATGCTGGATCCGTGTTCATGGCGATATGCTGGATCTGTGCTCATGGAGATCTGCTAACATTTCAATAGATAATCAGAATGCAGAGAGCCTAGGCCAGACCCTCAGCCAGGCTACAGGCCTCAAGCCTCACACCAAGGCTCTAAGTCTGCCATGTAGGTTTCATGTGCCCAAGCTTTCACAGCCTCACGAAACAGCCTCTCTACCTGGGCACTAGGGGTTTAAACACTGGAGCTGCGGGAGCCTTTCGAATTCATATCATAATAGTATCTGATCAGAATAATCAAAGCACATTTATAAGAACTGAAAAATGAAGAATGGAAAACTGTCTGTTTCAGAGCATTAACATAGTCTGATACTGCAATTGCCCAGAATTACAATCAGATAATTAGAGATGGAAGCATACCACAAATCTTCTCAGAACACCAGACCCTAAAAACTTCAGGATACATGAAAATGAACTGTACTGTAATAAAACAATTTGCTATTTCAGCCTGTTTCACAGCAACATTTTATGTATTTGGCAATCATTTTCAATTAAACTTAGGACATGAATCAAATAAAGTCCCTAAATAAATGAATAAAAATATAGTTTGTGGTTTAATCTCCCTTTGGTATGACATAGTGACTACAGAAAAATATTTATTTATTGTTTTGAGAATCTCATACATACATGTAAGTATTTTGGTCAAATACACCCACACTCCTCCTCCACCTCCTCTCTTGTCCTCACTATCACTTTTCAGTTCCAACCTCATGTGTGCTTTTGTAAACAGCTGAGTCTACTCATTGTGGACTCAGAATTGACTGTATGTGATAAGTGGGGGTGCACTCACTGGAGCACCAGCAATCTCTTGGGGCTGCATCCCTAAAGAAAACGGACTCTGTTTACTCCAGCAGCCATTGGTTGCCAATAGCTCCTTGTCTAGGGTGGGACTTCATGAACTCCTCCTCATCCATGCCAAGTATTGTCTGGCTTGATCTTGTTCCAGTCTTGTGCTTATAGTTCCGGCTGCTGTGAGCGCAGGTGTGCAATGGTCCCATCATGTCTGCCAAGCACTATTTCACAGAAGACATCCACTACATCTGGCTCTTAACATTCTTTCTACCTTCTCTTCTATGATGATACCTGAGCCTTGGGGAAGAGATGCAAATATTTGATTAGAACTGAGCACCCCACAGTCTCTTAGTCTCTGTATATTGACCTGCTATAGGTTTCCACATTAATCACAATCTATTGTTAAAAGAAGCTTCTTTTCTGAGGCTTGAGCAATGTACTATGGGTACAAAGATAAGCACTTAGGGGGCAATTTAATATGGTGGACACTTAGCAGAATAATAGTGGCTCATTCTCCCCTGTAGTCTATGACCTACATAACTGGAGAATTTTTCCAAGTATATTTTCCTGGGACTTTTAGGAATCTCAGGCTGTGCAGTGAGAGAAAAAAAAAATCTATGGACATCCTGAAAGTTGCCATTCATAAATTGTGGTTATCACTTGCTTTATGTTTCTAAATTTTCCTAGAAATTGTCCCTAATCTAAGCACATTTCAACACCCACTTTCCTAGGCAGATTTTCAGAAGTTGGGCAACCATGTGTGTATTTCAGCCTTTCATTATCGCCTTCATGTATTCTCATAAACGTTGAATTTCTGTGTCTCCTCTGCTCTTGTACAGATCTCATTAACTGTCTCATGTGACAAACAGGGGACTGGAGATGCAAACAACCATGTAAGCTCTCCAAGGACCTGGGAGCCGTCCACTGGTGGGTATGTGCTGCCTTGAAACCCCATATACTCTGTGCTGTCCCAGGGATTTTTCACAACATTTTTTATGAATTTTAGGAGTTCTTCATACCCTGCCAGGAGCTAGGAGGGGTGTATGAGAGGAAGGACAGGAGGAGATATAGAGGCTTGGGCTGGAGAAACAAGTCATGACACTGTTCCAACCAGCACTTCCCTAAATCTAGGCCATAAGCTAAACACTCAGCTGCTTAAAAGATCATTCAAAAGGTTTTAGAACTTTTTCCCATGCTCTGGCCAAAAACACACTGAGTTACATATTGTGTGCACCCACAAATTCTTTGTCCTCAGAATTGCCAGGGATCAATGACTTCAGTAACCAGACACTTTGTGTCTCCTTTTTAGGGGTCATTTTTAATATGAGTCTGGGGAGTCACAGGGCTCTAGGAATGGGGTATGTGTGCTGAGGGTTCTTATCCTCAGTTTTACATCATTTAGAAAGATACCAAGCATAATTCTGGGAAGCCACCTTTTCCTAACAATTCCATAGGTTAAGTTACTTAAGGAAAAAAATATATTTTGTGTATTTTTTTAATTTTTATTAATTTTTTATTAAAATTTTATTTATTTTTATGTATATGAATGTACTATCTGCATGTAGGTTTGTGCACACATGTCGTACAAAGCTGCAGAGTTCAGAAGAGGGTGTCAGATTCCCCTGGAACTGGAATTAAAGACGGTTCTCAGCCACCATGTGGGTGCTGGGGATCGAACCCGGGTCCTCTACAAGAGCAGTCGGAGCTCTTAACCTCTAGGCCATCTCTCCAGTCCCAGTTTTTATTTATTGTTTATGTGTATAAATGTACTGTCTGTATGCAGGTCTGTGCACCCGTGTTGTGCAATGCCGTGGAGGTCAGAAGAGGGTGTCGGATTCCCCTGGAACTGGAGTTAAAAACAGTTCTCAGCCACCACGTGGGTGCTGGGAATCGAACCCAGGTCCTCTGAAAGAGCAGTCAGTGCTCTTAACTGCTAGGCCATCTCTCCAGCCCCGTGTATTTATTTTTAAGAACTCTTTTTCTTTTCCTGTTCCCAATCTATATGCATTTTAATGCATGTTTATTAAATTTAAATAAATACTGTGTGAATTGAATATGACATATATTTGCATTCTATCAATCTGATTAACTGAAGCAACAATAAAAACGATTCTGTATGTGAGGAGTGAAATTAAAAGAAAAATAGAAATTAGTCAACTGTGCCAGAAACATTTACTGCAGGCCTGCTGATCACTAACATTTTCCAATGACAACATGCTCAGAAATTATTTTATAGCCACATTCATTCAATCATAGCAGATAGCGTTTGAATGGCTTTATCAACCAGATAGAAGATAATAGTTGGCAGGACTGAGGCAAAGGGACCCTGAAGCCCTGCTGATGAATGTTAACTCGTGCAGCCATTCTGGGAAAAGTGAGATTTCTCAAAAAAATTTTTTCAAAGGTAGAACTTCCATTTGATCCATCAATCCTGCTCCATGGTATACAGTCAAAGGAAATAAAGCCAGGGCATCAGAAAGATGTCTACACCCATCTGAACAGAATCACTATCAACAATAGCAAAAAGAAGGCAACAGCCTAAATGTCCATCACCCGATGAATGGACAGAGAAAATATGGCTTCTCTACCATGTATACACCATAGAATACTATGAAGCCATTACAGAAATAAAAGAATGAGGTTCTGTCGCTTATGACATGATGGATATGGGGGGTATTTCATAATGCTAAAAGAAACAAGCCAAGCAAAGACAGACCGTTCATACTCATCAAGGTGGAGTACAGAATGGTTGTGGCCAGAGGCTGTGAATGGTGGGTAAGAGACAAGAGTGGTAGAAGTTGACCAAAGGGTTCTAATTATGGTTACATACCAACATGAAGCCATGAAGCGGTTGTATGTTCCTGCACAGTAGTGATATTAAAAAAAAGCAACTTAAAGAGTTTTGAATGTTTTCACAAAGTTAATGATAAATAAGGAAATAAATTTAAATATTACAGAATATGTATATGTATCTAAAGATCAGGTAGTGTCCCAGAAGCTTATATAATTTTTATATATTTATGAATCAGTTAATAAGTTTAAATAACCTACAGAAAATAGGATTAATTCTTACTGGGTGATTTAGCAGAGGTGATTGAAGGATATAACCAGGAAACCAGGACATGCCTTTGATCTTCCGCTTGCAACAATTTACAATTGACAAGAGGCTTCTTTTTAAAGCATTTAAGTTCTAATCAATGAATCTCAGCTTTGCTAGAAACTATCCTCTCTATTTGCTTCTATATTTTTATGGAACTTGCTTTTCTGTATACAGACTAAATAATGATTTCTTTTTTTTTTCCAGATTATATTGCTGTAGTTTCACCATTCACCCCAATCACAGCCCTTACATTCTACCATGCCCCCTCTTCTGCAGATTGTTCCCTGGGCTTAGAAAAGCGGCACAGGTAGATGAGAAGCAAAACAGTCTACTTTCTCTGGAACTGTTGTCTTGGACTCTGGTCAGTTCTGGCTGTTTCCTTTCATGGGCTGACAGTTTGTCCAGGAATAACTTTTGACCCTACTAATGAAGCACAAGCAATTAGATATATGGGTATTTAAACAGTACTAATTGTTATGGTAGGTTACTTTGGTATTGAGACAGATGTTTGGATGGTATGTTAATCCATGAATAACATTTTTTTCTGTTAAATATGACAGGGTCTTACTGTGGTTTATAAACATCTCCTAACCATTAGAGGATGTAAGCTTGTGGCATCAGCATGGGTTATTCTTCCAAGGAGAGAGCTAATATCCAATTAGATCTGGGATATACAAGCATATGGCTGCCACTGCTGCACAGTATTTCCAGGCAGGTGAGGTGTAGCTGGTACTGACAGAGGAGTCTTGCTTGACTCAAGGAGACCTATATTTGCTTTATTGGTTTAGTGGCCTTTGGTAACACTCTCTGGTATTCCAGAGACCATCTGTACACTTGCAAGTGTGGTCTCCATACATCTTTCCCACATTTACATCAGGTTTTCAACAGCAGAGCCTTATCACCTCTCTTCTTGCAGGTATCCCAGTTTAGAGGCAAGGAGCCTTTACCTTTTGTGGGGGCTTGGATCCCCTGGCCAACATCTCCTTGGTAGAATAATCCATTGCTGATTTCAGAGCTCCTGTATTAATATATTTCACTTAAGTGCATAGCTTAAGGAGACTTACCTTCTAGGTGCTGCAAAGGTTTTAATAGAGAGACTTTTTTATCTCCCCTCCATAGAACAAGGAGAAATATGATGATGATGAGGTCATTCTCCAACTGTAAATTGGAGCCAACTGTTATAGAGGTAATCTCTTATAAAACCGGTAAAACTGCCTTCTTTTTTTAATTTTTTTATTTTATTTTAATTTACTTCTGTATGTGTATGAATGTACTGTCTGCATGCAAGTCTGTGCACCCGTGTCGTGCACAGAGGTCAGAAGAGGGTGCCGGATTCCCCTGGAACTGGAGTTCTCCTGGAACTGGAGACGGTTCTCGGCCACCATGTGGATGCTGGGGATCGAACCTGGGTCCTCTGCAAGAGTGGTCAGCGCTTTTAACCGCTAGGCCATCTCTCTAGCCCCTAAAACTGCCTTCTTTAACTGACTAATAGACATAGGAACTGTGAAAAGAATTATTCTCTATTCAGAACCAAAAAATGATTTCTTATTACGTAAAGTGGACATGATATATATTTGAAAATTTGCAAATTAAGTTTATTTTTTCACAAAACATGAGCAGAATTCTTGTTTAGAAGCCCTGTATCAGATAAGATTAAATTTTATTACTACTTTGGGAGAAAATAATATTACTTTTTTTGTTGTTTTGTTTCTGGTTTTTTGTCTTTTTGAGACAGGGTCTCCCTGTAGCCACAGCTGTCCTGGAACTCACTCTGTAGACCAGGCTGGCCTTGAACTTACAAAGATCCTCCTGCCTCTGCCTCTGAAGTGCTAGGATTAAAGGCGTGCGCCACCATGCCCAGCTCAGAAAATAATATTACTTTTAATCCCATACATTTTAAAGGTATTTAATGTAATGAGAATGGCTGTGTTCTTTGCTTCATTTTATTGAAAATTAAAAGTACATATTTAGAGCAGGGCGTGGTGGTGCACACCTTTAATCCTAGCACTGGGGAGGCAGAGGCAGGCAGATCTTTGTGAGTTCAAGGCCAGCCTGGTCTACAGAGTGAGTTCCAAGCCAGCCAGAGTGACAGGGACACCCTGTCTTGAAAAGACCAAAAAAAAAAAAAAAAAAAAAAAAAGGTACATATTTAGAACTTGATGTGCTGCCTAGACTGTGTTCTCCTGCAGCTTGGGGTTATACTTTTGAAAAAAAAAAAAACGCATAAAACTAATCACTTAGTGCTACTTTACAGGAAAAACAAAATATGAAATAAAACACATTTTATGCTAATCTATTAATGCTATTTCCTATGGATGTGTAGAAAGAGAGAATTTTCCAGAATGTTGCTTTTCTCTTATTTGAAATATACAGTGAACCTACCCACATGCAAGACAGTTTCCTCAAAAGGCTAGGGGATCAGTGTATTCAAACAAGTGAAGACTTCCCCTTGTGTTTTTCTATTCAGATACTTAATTTATGTCATCTACTATATATTTTATATATCATTTAATAAAATTTTGCATCTTAAAATAATATCTATATTTAGTTTGTACATGTAGTCCTAAAAAGCACTCAGAAAATATATTTAAAGTATTCATCTATTTTTTTAATTTCTGTGCACAAACCCTGTCAATAACAGAACCAAGTTTTTAAATGTTTACTATTGACATGATTAGAGGACTTATAAAGAGCCAACTTCTTTACAAGCCACAGACATGGCTGGCACTGACTTCTGAGATTTCCTGTCTCCAGACCTTACCTGAATACTTCATAGTCGACTAAATGTGAACCTGAGAAGTGGGTTGGCTTCTCTGGGGTCATCTTCATCTGTTGGGTCAACACATGTCTTGTTGATAAGTCAGTTTTGCTTATTGTGCAGTCAGGGAGCTTCCTAAATCAGGAGAGACACCCAAAGCCTCATGAAATATTTAAGAGAGGCCTCGCTGCCTGCACACAGGAAGAAGTCTTCCAAACCAAGTGGCTGATTTTTTAATTTTGAGGTTGGAAAGGTATGGAAAAATAGCAAAAAGGAATCATAGAGCCAAGCAAATAGAAGTCTTCACAGGAACGGAATCAGTAACTAGGATGTTTTCTGATGAGGTTTCTGGAGGTCTTAGTGACCTTGTCAGTAATCCTCAGATGGGGTAGTGAGAGCGAGGGGCAGGTGTAAGACCAACATAATTAGAAGTCTCCATTCTCTGACTGACAAGTATTCACAGGATGCTGAGATTTCTGGAACTTAGAGTTCTGTTCAAAATAGCTATCTTTCTGAAGCACTGCATCCATTCAATAATTGGTAATAGAAAGGTCATTTAATAAGTCCACTTATTTGAAAACTTCAAAACTGGGAGCTCCAGTTTCTCACTAATTTATACTCAATCTGTCCCAGGAAGAAAAAGCCACAAAGCCAGTGCTCTCTCGTCCATGTTTATAACCTGCTCTTTTGAGCTTATTATGCTGATATTTTGTCTTTGTAACAAGCAAAAAGCTAAGTATGATAATGCTTACCTATGGGGCAAGAGGTTGCCTAGGCTATGTAAGATTATTTCTGCCCGGAGTATCTGAGCTTTGCAAAAGGAAGCAACATGGATTCGTCTAAGGCAAAGGCTAGCCCACTCACACTCCCTTCTTGCCAAATGGAAATGGTGCCCTTGCAGTCCCAGGCTCCCAGCTTGCCCTCATGAACACCTGCCCCTCCCAGCCTTGCCTAGCCATCTCCTCTGCCCCCACTCTTCTTTCATCCTCCCCCCTTCTGCCCGTGATAAAGGATGCCACACAGTGTAAATTCAGAGTGTCAACGTCCCCGCACAGTCTCTGTTCAGTGCTCCGTGACGACGAGGTGAGACGGCAGAGGTTATCCGACCAGCTGCTGCCTAAGCTGGAAACGGCAGGCACTGAGCACCATGTGTCTATACGTTCACAAATGTATATAAGGGCCATCTATCAGGCTGCCGCGCTGCAGCTGCCGCCCCATAGGCCTGCTTCCTTGCCTGGCCCCCAAACAATAAGAGCAGTTCTTCACTTTGTGTGGCACAGAATGGCTGATTTGATTAAGTCCCCAACTCTCATTATGCTAGGTGGGGGGGGGGGTAGAATTTCAATGATAATCCATAATGCATGACCAGTTTGTCACCATGGCAACATAAATTCAAGGTTACCAGCTCAGATGCATAATTGGGTGTGCACTGAGTGCTGAAGAGGGCTGTTAAAATTCTTGTCATAGGAAAGTAGCATCTATCATACTGTCTGAAATTGCAGAGACCTCATCAGACAGGGGGAAAAAAATCCTCAGAGAAAAAACGTTAATAAAATAACTATTACGCGCTAATGAAATTATTAAGTTTAATCATTTTATTTTTAAAGTATTTCAGTTAATAAGAATGAAATAGGCATCTCACTCAACATTACAGCCTCAAATTTCACACCCCACACCAATATTTACATTGAAATATAGACCTCAAGAATTTCTGGTCTTAGTCTGATTTATGTATCAAAACAAGCCCATAAAATAAAATATACCATCACACATGTTGGTTTCATTTTGGGATTTCAGATTGGATTTTTCTTAGCTGAAGAAATATTTCCTTAATAAAATCCTCCAGCAGAAACCAAATTCTACTTCTTTGCTTTACAATTCTACAAAATTAAATTCTGCATGTTATTTGGTGTATGGTCTTAAGTAGAGAAGTAAAAAGGAAGGTCGTGATGAGAAAATGGGAGGGGAAGCAGTCAAAAGGGGCACAGATGGATCAAATTAGCATCTGAGTGGTATTTGTGAGCGTCCTAGTAAATACTCTCTATAGACATTTTATTCCAATGTATATGGCTAATGAGGTCCAGTCCCAAAAAAAAAGTGACAAATATGCCCTATGTAAAAATATTTAATCTGGGAGCAAAATAATTATGGTAATTACTTGTTTTGGCATCTGCCTCTGCCAGTGAAGTAGAACCAGGCATGGGGTTATAGATGAGCTGTGCACAATGGCTGAGAGCTGAGCTCACAGTGTTATTGGAAAGGGCACATGGTGAATATGGAGAATTCTCTTCCATTCTCTCTGATTGAATGAAGGACTGCTTCTCCTGTTGGGGTCTCACTGGATTGTAAGTACAAAATGATTTGTTCCATTATATTATTTATTCTAATTTTTCACCAAACCTGACAAAATTGAAATCTATTTTTGAGCCACATGACATAGCAGTGCACATTTTGAAAGACAAATATGCTCTTTGTTACTGAGAGCCGGCCTTTATTAAATTCTGGTGAAGAAACTTAAGATCCCCTGGCTTAAAAGAGGAGAGAATTCTCGACAAATAAAAACAGACCTGGCCCCATGGCCACAGAAACACGTTTGTGCTTTTGCAGGGACCTGTAGCAAGGGAGATTTAATTGCATAGGCATTCTTTTCACTTAGCCTCCTCCCCCTGCCTCATTTGTGTTTCCTTCCCCAGCTCCTCGAAGGAGCACAAAAACAGCCATGTTCCCTTATATAACACGTACTAGCACCATAAAATAACACAGAATGGGAAAAGGGAACAAATAAAATTGATTTTAGGAAAATTGCAGGATTCTGAATGCATTGTCTACCTTGGAGGATTTCAAGAACTGAACTCAATTTATTATAAAGCCAAGCAGATTGGATGGTTTTTAAAGTGAAGAGCAGAGATTTATTCTTAAGGTCACATCCTTATCATTTGTAAAACAGAAGGGGAAAATTCAGAACCCAAATCAGATGACCTAACTGTGGACATAGATGTGCTTTTCTATTCTTTATGTTGTGTTTAATCATACTCATGGCTGGGTCCTTTGGAATCCTTCTAATTGAATGTATCTTGTATAGCACAATAGCGTTTGAAATATGAAGGGGCTCTGTCCACAAAGGCTGCTTGCAAAAGTCACATCTGGAAGCTCCATCAGGCCTGAACGCACACATGTAACTCCAATTAACGTTTTGAATGCTAAGGAAAATATACCAGGCCTGCAGAGGGGGTTGGGAGGAACTGAAAAAAGAGACTTGCATCTCTGATTTAAATACAAGCGACTGTGGAGAAGCCAGCCTGTGGTCAGATGGAGTCCCTCTGTGGAATGCACAGGCTCTCTCCAGGCAGGAGAACAGCTCTGATTTGGTGTTTACTACAGGGCAGCTAATCAGGAACAAATGCTAGGGAACCTGGACCAGAGGGAAATCAACGCCAGCTGTTTGAGGAGAAGCTGGGTATAGTTTAAGGAACCTTTAAGGTAATTTTAAAATTCATGATTTGAGAACTTAAGCTGTAGTTGTTTTAAATATACTTTTTTGTATTGAACAACATGATATACAAATTCAAAACATACTTTGGGCTGATATTCTTTCTCTCACTTTTAATTAAACCAACAGCATTAACAACACAAGTTTCATGATAATTAACACTGCAGTGCTTCCCAGTATTTTTTTAAATCAATTGCAACCCATCCATAATATTTTTCTTTATGGAATCAGAGACAATGAGGGCACTAGAACACATAGATTACTTTATGCATATTGTACCTCAAAATCGTCATCAATTTTCATACAAAACATCTCCACTTGTAGCTTCTAAATATGCCGTAATTAATTTTTACCTTTAATCAGCTAAGATCTGTTTTTCATCATTCTAAGATTGAAATGATCATGAAATGCACACTTGATAAATATCTAGAAATAATGACATATCGAACATATAACTAAATACTAAAATGGTGAAATAAAAATACTTCGTGGGCTGAAATTAGGAATTCTAAATACTTTAGTCTTGGCTACATGGAAGGTACACTTTACAGGAAAAGACATAGCTCTCTGCTGTCTCCATGGTCATCCTGAGTGAAGCTCTCGGCCTTCCCTTTATGTTCTCCACATCAAGATTTCTCTTTTGACAAAATCTGTATTTGATTTTATTTGTTAGCTCACTTTGCCATCTCCCTAGATGTTTTTTTTCCTCTGTATAGACCAGGTTGGCTTCAAAAGCACAAAGATCCACCTACCTCTGCTTCCTAAATTCTGAGATTAAAGGCAAACACTACTGTACCCGCACCCCTGCATCTTTTTAGGTCTTATTTGGAGGAGGATCTGGGGAAGTTGCTGTGATAGCCTGAAGCTCCTCTGTATAGCTAGGCAGGCCTTGAAGTCATCAGCCTGTGCCTGTCTCCTTCTTTCTCAGCTTCCCAAGAAGCAGGGATCACAGACCTGTTCCCCAAGCCTGGCAAAGAATCACATTCTGATACTTGAACTTTATGGGTTCTTAGGGATCAGAATGCAACACTACAACAGGGGACACCATGACCTGCTCAGCATTTCTGAAGCTCTAGAAAGCTCATCAACAGGCCAGAACACTGCTCCCTTCCTCTCCCAATTCCCTGTGGTGACAGTGCCCTGACTCTTTTGAAGGAAAGTATCACCAGGGACTGTGAAGAGGTTTGGAGAAAGAGGCCTTCCACACTTCCCTGTCCATCACCTTGAGATCATACTATTCTCTGGAACATTCCATGAAAATGCAGTTTCTCCTCCCCACTTCCATCCTTGTTTCTGATGGCTCCTTTGTTTAAGTACAAAATCCACCACACTTCTCTTGTTTTTGAAACACAGCTGTGACCAAAAAATAAGTGAAAAAAGATATTGTCCTTCCTTCAAATTTCAGTGCCCAGCATTGGGTCTCTGAGTGGAAGTTCTGGACAAGAGTGTCAGATAAGAAAGCCTTCCTGGGGCTGGAGGGATGGCCTAGCGGTTAAGAGTGCCGACCACTCTTGCAGAGGACCTGGGTTCAATCCCCAGCACCCACATGGCGGCTAAGAACCGTCTGAAACTCCAATTCCAGGAGAACTCCATTTCCAGGGGAATCCGACACCCTCTTCTGACCTCCGCGGCATTGCACGACACGGGTGCACAGACCTACATGCAGACAATACATTCATACACATAAAAAATAAATTAATTAAAAAAATTTTTTTTAATTAAAAAAACAACAACAAAAAAAGAAAGCATTCCTTGTCTTCCTCTCCAAACTCAGAGCTGCAGGAGAAAAGCATTGGTAAAGAAAAAGGGTCTTAAGCTTTTCTCTTAGTCATCTGTCTTTGTTTTTTTTTTAATTATTATTATTATTATTTGTATGTGTATGAATGTACTGTCTGCATGTAGGTTTGTGGACCCGTGTCATGCAATGCCGTGGAGGTCAGAAGAGGGTCTCGGATTTCCCTGGAACTGGAGTTCTCCTGGAATTGGAGTTACAGATGGCTCTTAGCCGCCATGTGGGTGCTGGGGATCGAACCCGGGTCCTCTGCAAGAGCAGTCGGTGCTCTCAACTGCTAGGCTATCTCTCCAGCCCCATCATTTGTCTTTGTTATAGGACTATCAGTCATTCCTTAGGACAGGGGAAGAAAATAAATGACTTTCAAAGGAGAAAAAAATTAAACACAAAGCAGACATCATTTGATTTTGAAAACTTATGACATGTATATTTTGTATTATTCTATACATAAGATAAACACAAAAGCCAAGTTTTTATCTGTGATATATACTTTAGTGATATGATTATTTTTGTATTTGACTTCAAGCTGCTATATACAGTATAGCTTTTATATATGTGTATAAATACTTGATATATATGTCATATATCATATATATATATATATATATATATGTATGTATATCAAACCAAGTCACCGTATACAGTATCCAGAATATGTGTAAATTAGGGTAATATATATTATATTATATATATATGTCCATATATTATATATGCACAATTGACCTGTATTATGCATTTATAACTGCATCTTTCCTTTATCAATAGAATGATAATATGATACAAAGTTAAGGGCAGCAATCTCAGGACTAGCTTTGATTTATAACTATTTTCCATTCATTTAAGATGATGGAAAACAGGTAGTATAGCCTTAATTGTTCATGTTTGTTGTGGCCCCCAGCCTGGGAGTTTTTCCTTGAATTGGCCACATTTTAATTTACCTTTCTGTTGTTGTGATAAACACCAAGACCAAAAGTAACCTCGGGAGGAAAAGGCTTATTTCAGCTTAGAGGTTTCTGTTCATCACTGAGGGAAGTCAGGACAAGAAATCAAGGCAGAAATTTGAACCATGAGGAGATTCTGCTTGGTGTCTCGCACTCTAGATTGCTCACTAGCTCATAAGATAGCTTCCCTACAGAGCCCAGGTCCTCCTGCCTAGGAGTGGCACCACTCACAGTGGTCAAGACAATTCTTCAGTTCAGATAACCTCTTCCCAAGTGACTTTAGGACTCCTTGTCTACTTGACACACAAACACATCACAATAAAACCATAATGTTTCCTTTCTTGTTTATCCCAAGCTCCTCTTGACATCCTAATATAAAATATAGTACAACTTTTGAAAGGTCCATAGTCTTTAACATTTTTAACACTTTAAATATTTTATTTTTATTTTTTATTCTTTTTTTTGTATGTGTATGAGTGCACTGTCTGCATGTAGGTCTGTGCACCCGTGTTGTGCAATGCTGCGGAGGTCAGAAGAGGGTCTGGGATTCCCCTGAAACTGGAATTCTCCTGGAATTGGAGTTACAGAGGGTTCTTAGCTGCCATGTGGATGCTGGGGATTGAACCTGGGTCCTCTGCAAGAGCAGTCAGTGCTCTTAACTGCTAGGCTATCTCTCCAGCCCCTATTTTTTATTCTTTTTATATGTATCAGTATATTGCCCATATGCATGTAAGTGCACCCATGTTGTACAATGTCCATGGAGGTCAGGAGAAGGTGTTGGATTCCCTGGAACTTTAGTTATAGTTGTCTATAACTAAGCCACCTCTCCAGTGCCACCCCTCCAAAATGTCAATGCTTTCCCTGTCTCAAAAAGACAAAAAAAAAAAAAATTTCAATGCTTTAAAAGTCCAAGGTCTCTTAAAGTCTTTTAACTCTTAATTCCTGTAAGAACAAAAAATGAGTTACAAACTTCTTATTTAAAAAGGCCTGTTCATAGAAAAATTAAATGAAAGCAAAACCAAGACCCAAATACACTATTATATGTCAAAACTTACAGCTCAATGTCCAACGTCTAGGACTCAATGGTGATCTTCTGGTCTCCAAAGGCTTTGGGTAGCCTTATTGTTCCAGCTCTGTCATCTACAGCACACACAGCTTGTCTCATGGGCTCAGGCCAGATCCATACCTGTCCTTGGCACACTTCCCATGGTTCTGACATCTGTAATATACTGGGTCTCCTTTGCAACTGAGGCTGTACTTTCATCAACACACTCTCCTGGCCTCTCTTTAGACACACTGACCTTGACACATAGTTCCAGGCCTCCGGTCTTCTTCATGACCCCCTCAGTCTTGGATCTCTCATGCCTTCAAAACCACTACCATGTCAGAGACTTTTACACATGCCAAGCACCAGCTACCAGCTTGAGATGCAAACTTGGCACTATTGCACCACAACTTCAATGTACTGACCCTGAAGAAAGATTTCCTGAAAGATTTTACCTCATTAGATCTGATGTGTTATTAATGTCAGCTGATTCTTCAGTCCCAACATATGGTACTTAATTCAAAATATCACATAAATAGCCCGAATAAAGTCTTTGCTTTCTTCTGAAACATCACAAGTCAGGCCTCTGTTGTCTGTATTCCTCTCAGCATTATCTTCCAAGCTTTCACTAGACCACCCCATTAAGGTTTAAGTACTAGATGGCTTTTCTAACTGAAGGATCTAAATGCTTCCATAATCCTCCCACAAATCAACACAGTCAGGACCATCCCAGCAATAATCTATTCTTGGTACCAGCTGCTGTTCTAGTTTGCTTTTTGGATACTATGACAAATACTATAACCATAAGCAGTTTGGGAGGGGAGGGGAGGATTTATTTCAGCTTATACTTCCAGGTCTCAATCCATAATTGAGGAAAGGCAGGACAGGAACTCAAGGAAGGAGCTTAAAGCAAAAGTCATGGAGGACCCCTGCTTGCTGGTTTACTCTCTACTTGCTCACTAGCTCATGCTCAGCTAGCTGTCTTATACAGGCCAAGCTCCCTGCCTAGGAATGCCACCACCTATCCCAGGCTGAGCCCTAGCACCTCAGTCAAGACAACCTCCCAAAGACATGGCCACAGACTGCATCAAGGCAACTCTTCCACTGAAAGTCCATCCTCCTACAGAGCTCTAGGTCCAGCAAATTGACAGTAAAAACTAACCAGGACAGATTAAGACCCCTAAAATTGCCTACAGCACTAGGTCTGTACAAAACACTCTCATATATGCATTTGCTCTGTTTCTCAAAGCTTTATGATGGGCATTACAGAAGATAAGTGTCACCTGAAAAATCCGAACTGTAATTCAGGTTTTAAAGGTACAGTGTTAGCTCAGTGGTAGAGCACATGGTAACTGTGCACACACCCTGGGCTCACTTCCTAGAAGTATCCAAAAAGTCACCTATGTAATTCTGAATATAAGTAATGCTTTTACTACTCATGTTTGAAAAATACACAAAATTACTAATAAGTACATATGCAAGAAAAGCCAATTATATCTGTGAAAATACAAGGAATTTGTGACCAAAAAAAAGGACAGGAGACATAACGGAGAGAATATGGAGTCCATACTTTAAAATAGCAGAATGTAGGCTGGGCGTGGTGGTGTACACCTGTTATCCCAGCACTCGGGAGGCAGAGGCGGGTAGATCTCTGCGAGTTCAAGGCCAACCTGGTCTACATAATGAGTTCTAGGACACCTGGAGCTACAGGGAGACCCTGTCTCAAAAAGACAAAAAAAAAAAAAAAATAGCAGAAAGTGATTAAATTAATGTCTAAGCCTATAGTTAATACAGCTTAATATTAAATATAAAAAGATGTTAGACACCTTGGAAAACATTTGGCTCATACACTTTTGGTCTAGAATAGGGTGATCATATGGTCTGTCACTCATCAGTGCTTGAACCTTCTTACCACCCTCTACTTGTTTCCTACCAGGATAAGAATACTTCTAGAGATAAGCAATTTTCCCTTCACGTTAGTCAAGGTTTCCAGGGAGCTTGAGGAAGTTGCATATACATGAAGAATGAGAGAGGCTCAACAGGATTTAAGAGGGAAATTGGCTCCTTTGATTATAAAGACTGAGATGCCCTACAATAGTTATGAGTCTGGACCAGTCCAAACCCAAAGGCCTCAGAATCATGAATTAATTGGTATAATACCTGGGCTCTAGTGTCAGGAGAACCTGGGGTTCTGATGTTCAAGGATAGGAGAAGAAACATGTCCAATTCCAGGACAGGATCCACCTTTCCTCGGTCTTCTCTTTGGTTCTATTGGACCCAGCCTATTGAATCCTGACTGTTCACACTGAAGGCAGATCTTCTCCCCCACAGTCCTCTGAGTCACATTCAGACTTACCCAGGAAACCCTCTCTCAGATACACTGGAGAAGTGCATTTCCAGCTATGAAAATTACCTTTCATCTAGGCAACTTAACACCTAATCTTTGTCTTACTCATACTCAACTCAGTCTTTTCATAGAGCTGGCTTGACTGGCTAGTAGAAATTCCTCACTGGTCTGAACCACAGACATAGTGATACTGACCTCTATGTTCCTATATTCTTCTCATCTCTATTGGGGATGGGAATCCAATTTCCCCTTGATGATCTAGACCAATCTTCTCAACCAGTGTTGTAAGTCTCTTCTTAGCACATTAACTCAGAAACCCAAGAAGCCCAAAGAGGGTCAGTGGCTGATGAGATGTCAATTATCAATTCAACAGTCACTGCTACATCTGTAAGTGGTAGCTGTTCTCTGTCTGAAGTCCTGAGAACAAGAAGAAGCAACTTCACTGATAGGCCAGTAGAAGGAGAATTGAGGGGTGCTTCTGTTTCCTCTCTTTGATTTCTGCATCCAGGAATCCTAGCTGTAGGAATGGTACCACCATGCACTGAGTGCCACTTGGCAATATGCACAGCCTTCTGTGGAACCTTGTACTAGCTTCTAATCCAGGCTCCAAAAGCCCACTCCATTATTATATCTACCCAGCAACTACGGGATAGTGGAGATCATAAGATCAGTAGATCCCATGAGCATGGGCCCACTGCCAAACTTCATTGCCTAGGGAGTGAGCAAATGCCATGGTAGAAACTGTTTCATGAGATTCTGTGACATTGGGGGTGACAGCTAGTCTGCTGCCTGTGCTCTGGCAAGACAAGGAATCAGGAATCTGCAAATATGCAATGCCACAACAGGAAATTACAATTCCAAGAATTAAAATGAGAATGCAAGAAAAGGTTGCATACAAGAGTGAAAGTTTGCACTTGAAAATGTTTTAGAATATTTGGAATGTTCACTAAAGAGTATTCACAATTCCTATTTAGAACAAACACTCAGGCCGGTACATCTGCCATGGTCTGTATATTGTTTCTGTCTACCAGTGAATGACTTCTATATTGGAATTCAGTCTCATCGGGGAAATTGAAAACATAATCCATCTGCAGTGCTTTCCTGTGGAAAGGGATTAGAGTTAGCTATAGTCCTAAGGGTGACATACCAGGGTTAAATCCTGATGGCTTTAATGAAGAGTGAGGACCAAAACCCAGCAGACACTTGCTCCAGTCTTTTTCAGCAAGACTCACGTGTCCCCTTGTGATGGTCTGAGTCCCTTGGGACTCTTCCATCTGGGAGGCCAGAACCACCTTTTTATTTAACTTATCCTATCTGTGGAATTATACTCTTGTTGACAGAGTGGACTACTACTACTCTAGATCTTCAGAGCTCTTGTGATTTCTCTGAAATGGGTCTTTTTGATTGGACAGCACCCAGATCAACATGGAGACAGCCCAGATCAAGACACCCCTCAGGTCTTCCCTGATCCATGTTACACTCAGAATTAAATGTATTTCTGATCCTATATTATCTCATGAACAATTACAAGAATCCTGACTTGTTTAGAGCCCATGGTGAATCCAGGGCTATAATGTGCAGACCAGTACTTGTAACCGGGTTGGGGGGGGGGGGCGAGTCGATTCAGCCTTAGGAGTAAGTACCATATGGGGTAGCCACAAAGAAAAAGAAACTGAGAACTAAGTAAGTATTGGGTGTGGAAGAAGGACAGGTAGAGTTATGGGGCCACAGGTTAAATTCATGCATGTGCCTCTGGAGTTCTGAGTAATAAATTCATTATGGCTGGGAGAGGATCTTCAGAGGAAGGGAGAAATTTGCTGAACTAAAGGAAACAGGTTGAAGTCAAGATGGGCAAAGGCTCACGTTGTTTGAGACAGGATCTCCCTGTAGCCCCAGCTGGTCTGGAACTAAAGGCATGCACTACCACACCCGACTATTCCCAGCAATATTAAAGAACCACAAATTGCCCTTCACCACTTACTACAGGACCAGCCACGGGGAGCAAAGCGCATGGGCGTCATCTGCGTTGTTCCAGGATGGCCCACACTCTCAAGTGATGTAGCAACAGTCTGGAAGTATATTCACTTTAAAAACCCTGAAAATGTTTTCACCAAGTAAGTCCTCCAGGGCTTTAAGACTTGGAAAAAAGAGAATTGGTGATTTAAATCTCCTCCTTCTTTCAACCCTCTCAAAAAACTAGTGACTATCCTGTAAACAGTGCAGTAAAGATGTCACTAGCCTGGGTATTCGTTTTCTCTGCCTTGCTGCCCCATTTGTATTGCATATTTGAGCCTGCCACTCTTATCCACAGAACCACCCATGTCTGTATCTTTAGCTGTAATCAAAGAAATATATCTGAATAAAGCATGTCTCTCCTTTGGTTTTACTTCTGAAAATATGAACATCTGCCATTTAGGACTAATAAAAGTATTTTTATTGATTCCTGGAATTCAAAACTTGGATTCTTATAGTTTATCTGTGTATTTGAAGCCTGTGGTATACCAGATATCTGGTATTAACAATAAGTGAAATCCCCAAGTGGCATGGTGCCATGCAAACAAGTTCACTGTGGATGAGCTCTGGAGATACTATCTTTCTTTTTCTATGTAGACCAGGCTGGTTTTGAACTCACAGAGATCAGCCTACTTCTGCCTCCTGAGTGCTGGGATTAAACATGTGTGCCACCACACCTGACTATCTTTCTTTTTCTGACACACATTGTAAAGTTCTCAGCTTAGAATACAGTGAGTTGATGTAGAATGTAATTCAGGTTTTTATGCAGAATTTGTGGTCAATAAAGACATTTTACTATAGGTTTACGTATAAAAGTTAAGGCAAAGAGAGATACTTAAGAGAAAGTGTGCCACACCCAGAAGCATGGTTGTGGGCATCTTCTCACAGAAAGGCCACATAAAGGAAAACATGCTCAATGGTCCTTTAGTAAGTTTGTGATGTGCATTAAAATGGTTAGTTAAGAAATAAAACAACTTGCCAGGTATGGTGGTGCACACCTTTAAACCTAGCATTTGGGAGGCAGAGGCAGGAGGATCTCTGTGAGTTCAAGACCAGCCTGGTCTACAAAGTTAATTCCAGGACAGCTGAGGCTACAGGGAGATCCTGTCTCAAAAATAAATAAAACAATGGGGGCTGGAGAGATGGCTCAACAGTTAAGAGCTCTTGCTGGCTTGCAGAAGACCCAGGTTTGAATACTAGCACTCACACTGTGGCTAACAACCATCTGTAACTCCAGTTCCAGAGAATCCAGAATATCAGTTTCTGTCCTGTGCAGACATTGCATGATACAGGTGCACATACATACATGCAGGCAATACACATGTACACAGAAAAGAAAAAAGAAAATATAAAAAAGAAAACATAACTGAAATATGAACATATAAGCTCTAAGGAACAGCACACAGCCAGACACAGTATGCTTCCATCAGTTAAAGAAAACCTAAGTGCCTTGTTGCTTCTAAGCATTGCCTCTAAGATAAATATCCTTAACCTCTCCCTATATAAGTCTTTGTTCTCCCTTTGAATAATTCTGAGGCGTGACCTCATTTTCTATATGGTAACCTGGTTTCTCTTGGCTGGGATGGCCTTGCGTGAAGGAAGATACCAATTGTGCAAATTGTTCAATCCTCTCTTTGTATGTGGTTGTTATAAGAATAGATTTTAAAGTGTAGAGTTTTTAGGTTTGAGTGACTTTATATCGTTTTATAATTGTAAATCTAAGAGGTCAGGTGTGAGTTTCCTCCAGCCTGGCAGGTGGCTCACCACAAATACCGCTATCTCCCAGGAAATCCTCCTTTCTATAAAGCAGGAGGATGTATTGTGCACACCCTTTGGGGAAACAGGAAGACACACTCCAGGTTGCCTCGGAATCTAAGAAGTGGATCAGACATGGGGTTCCATGCTATGAAATAATAGCAGGTTTCAATTTTTGAAAGATTGAAATTTCTCAAACCATAAAATGTGGGACCTAAAAAGGAAGAAGTTGACCTAGTTGACTGTGAAACTGAATTCCACAGCAGGGTGGAACAAAGGACACCTCTGTGCAAGAGGTCTGATGCACAGGTAAGAAGATCAGCAACAGATGGAAGTGTATGGAAGACAAAACTAATGAAAGTTCGCTCAATGTAGGCAGCAGGCAGAAAAGTGGCAACTAAAACCAACAGAGTGCATTATTTGCCCATCAAATTTGAAAAAAAAATAATCAATATCTGGAGGCATTGTGTCTGTATTACTACGACCAAACTGTCAGACATACACTTTCAAAAAGTTTACTTTGGTGCAAGACTTCAGAGAGATTTCAGTCCATAGCGGCAGGGAAGAACTGGAGGAATTAATGCAACAGGAAGCAGAACCAGGGATGGTATAGCCTCCAAAGGCGACCCCTAATGACTTAGGTCTGTCAGTTAGGCTCATACCCTTAAGGCTCCAGAGTCTTCCAAATAAGGCCACAAGCTGGGTCCAAGTTCAAAACACAAGCCTGGGTCAAGGCATTTCAGATTCAAACCATTACACCTTGTCAGTAATTTAAATAGGAAAGAGTATAGGGGCATAATGCTGCCAGGGAAGCTGGCTCAGTGCAGCCTCCCAGGTGCAGAGCTTGGAATCACTGAGGAGATCCCTTGCCATTCAGAACTGTTCCTTTTGGCAACCTCTTACTGAAATATTTGCAGTTACATAGAAAGGGATATATTAGAAAGGGTGTCCAATACAACATTTATTTTTAAAAGATTTGTAAACAATTATGGTCTTTGAAAGAAAAAAAAATGTTCAAAAATAACATGAAATTTGTAATGATGTCTTTGAAAGAAAAAATGTTCAATAATAACATGAAATTTGTTATGAAATTTGAAACAGAAAGACTTAGGTCTATAGATACATACTCGAAAGCATTTTCTCAGGTACGCATTTATAGAAATAACACATTGCAAAATATCACATACTAACTACCATTAACATTCTGGTTTAAACAACAAAAAAAAAAGGAGAAAGTGTATGCACATATTACTTATAGAAGTAAAGGGACTGCTGAAACTCTCCAAATGACTGTAAGTAAAATCCTAAGAGAGGAGTAAGAGAAGGGCTCTAGATACAGGAAGACAGTGGATGGAACGGGCAGCTTCCACTTTTATTTTGTATACTTCTCTGGTTGTATTGTTTTTACAACTGAAAGACAAATGTTAGAATTCTTTGGTGTTTTTTATTTCTCATAATTTCTTGGTTCAAAATACTTGAAAAAGTAGGCAGGAGTAGCAGCAACACCCCAGACCCTAAGTGGAAGGGTCTAGAATCAATCAGGAAAGCTGCCACAGTCTGTCCACCTCCAGAAGAGAATGTGGGAAGCAGCAAACAGAGTGCAAGGTCCCTGGAATCCAACAAATCCAAGCTGCATGGGTGATCTCCTGACTACCTTCCCAGGTCCGGATCCATCCCATAACAGAAGGGATGATTACACAGGAAGAAAAGGCTTCACCTACAGACCATGAGTCAATCATCAGAAGAAACCAACCTATGGAGAAAAAGAACAAAGAATTGAGCATTAAAAAATGTTTTCTAACATCTGCTGTTTGGGTGAAGAAAGGCAAGATGATGGTACAAGTTTAAAAAGTAATAAAGTCTGGGGCTGAAGAGATGGCCTAGCGGTTAAGAGCGCCGACTGCTCTTGCAGAGGACCCGGATCGATCCCCAGCATCCACATGGCGGCTGAGAACTGTCTGTAGCTCCAATTCCAGGAGACCTCCAGTTCCAGGGGAATCCGACACCCTCTTCTGACCTCCGCGGCATTGCACGACACGGGTGCACAGACCTGCAAGCAGACAGTACATTCATACACATAAATAAATAAATAAATAAATAAATAAATAAATAAATAAATAAATAAATAAATAAATAAAACTAAAAAAAAAAATAAAGTCTTTCAAACAATGTGGCCACAGAGAGAAGGAAGAGGTTCAATAAAGGTGTCCGCCAGAGTGGATAGACTTCGGCAGGAGTGAACGCCACATGGATTCACCTTGAAACCAGTAATGAAGTGAGAAAAAAATATCACTGATGTGTGGACTATGGGCAGAATAAATTAATGTTTGCAGAGAAAAGTCGGAACAGGTGAAATGGAGGAATTAATAAACCCAAGAGAAGAAAACTTCATCTTGAAAGCTCAAGGAATATGGATTTAAAATATTTGCCTTCTGTTGAGACATATACAAAACTCACATGCATATTCATCTACTATCTTTCTATGTGTACGCATAATATAGCTATCAAAGTTTATTTCTAAGCAAATAGTTTGCACAAAATGATACAGCATCAACAACTTCTGCATATTTAACACCCACCATTAGTGGAATAATATTTGCTAACTGGAGAGAAAATTGAGTGGCTTCAAATGTTGTATTATGGGTTTTCATTTCTTGTTTACTTAAGGTGAATGGTCAGGGAAATTCAATGTCAGATATTTTATTAGCTCTAATACACAGCACATGTATCAATTTGAAAAAATTTCCAATCTATTTTGGCTAATAAATTAATAACAAAATTAAGAGTTCAAGAATGGAGAAATCCCAGGTAGAGGCAGAGCAGATAAAATTTCTAGAAACAATTTTAAATAACATGGCATGCTTTAAGTACAAATAGGTATCAGTGATTATCTTTGGACTCAGTGGTACTGCCTATAATTACTTCATGATCATAATTTGCTTCTCAACAATCAGATCACATTTTATGAGAGAAATAAAAAGGGGTTGAGGATAAAATGAATGCACAGCAGGTTTCTTGTCTTACAGACCCTGGAAATGTATATCGAATGGCCTGTTCTGCAAATTAAAGAGACCGGGGTCTGGCTTCATGGCTGGCTCACCTGGGAGGCCATGAGCACTCCCTATACAAAAGACTCAGCTTCTGCATTAATGCTCTGCTATTGCTATCTTGAAAATCATCATGAAGAGATATGTCTTTTAGCATGCGTCATGTGAGTGAAGACCACTAAGGGGCTACATCACAAGGTATAGAGAGAAGCAGCAGGTGCATACACAAGCCAGAGGTCCACATACCTGCCAGGGCAAAGGACTGTGAGATGGCACGGGGAAGCCCCACTTCCCATATATCAAGGAGTGGTTAGACCTCTTCAAAGTCCTTAACTTTAGTTCTAAAAACTGCTTAAATATTACAAAACAACTATCCATAGACAAAGAAACAGAATTAAATTTATAGAGTTTTATGTGGCAGAAAAAATACATCCTTTTCATGTGAAAATTGTAAACAATTGTTGAAGAGAAAGACAAGTTTAAAGTTATTTTTTTATAATAATGATAGATAATATTTAGGTGTTTTAAATTATAAACAAAATATTTTTTTCTTTTTTTAAGGGTAAAATATTTTTTCTTATACAACCTTCTGAAATTGAAAGGTCAGAAAAAACTAAACTGTAATACATACTTCTCTATGTAAAATTAAAGTCAGACTTACAAGACTATACTTTGTGTTGATTTTTCCACATAAATCAGCAGATTCATGCATAATGAAACATCTATTTAAAATAAGTGATTGGGAATTTACCCTAATATTTTCATATTCTGTAAAATACCCTTGATAGTGTCAACAATGACTATCTCAGCAGAAAGAGCTGCTCAAAATTAAAAACTCACAAATACTATTTAAAGTCTTAAAATTTAATAATTTTCAATCACATTGCTTAAAAGTGAAGTTGCTAAAACCAAACATTTTTGATGTCCTGAAAAGTAAGTTTACAGAAAACTTGGCTAAGTCAATCTTACAATAAAACTAGCATAATAATAGAACATCGTTGTGTATTGTATTACATGTATGTACTTATGCTGCCTGAATATTAATTTTTCAATTTATGTTTATTCTGACACAAACTTCCATTATTCATTTTGTATAAGTGACAAATAGTTTAAAAGAAAAAGGATTCATGCTGTGATGTTTTTAACACCTATTCTCCAGGATTATTTTTAAGGGGGTTCTGCATTTCATTTCTTTCAGGCCCCTCAAATTATATCTCTGACACTGGGGAAATATTTTAATGAGTGAAAGGTGAATATACACATCTCCTCTTAGCCAGTGTAGGTTTCTTTCACGAAGTGCCACCTGCTTGTATAACAGTCAAAGTTCCAATGGGGCTCATGTCCGGTTAGAGCTATTTGCTGGCCTGCAATGCCTTTGCAGTCTCACTTGATGGAGGCAAAGCACTCGCTGTCCTCTTTATATGAGGGCACTAACCCCAGGAAGGAGACTCCCATCCTTATTACCGGATCACCTGCCAAAGCTTCCACCCTCACAAATCATCCTATTAGAGCTCCAACATATGAATCTGGGGAACTCAAGCATTCCTGCCGTAGCATTCTTAGATACTAGCTATAAATACCAAGGAAAAAACACACAACTTTCAAAGAACCAACAGTGGTGGGGTGTGCAAGGCATTTCTCAAAAGGTGAAATCCCTATGATTGATCCGTTCTTCCTTCCCACAATTTTAACCATATATGCCGGGTATGTTTACACATGCATGCAGGTTCATGTGCGGATGAAGATAATGTGTGGCGGCATGCATGCGGAGGTTAGAGGACAGACTCTGAAGTAGCTCCTCAGGCACCATGTTTCCTGAGACAGGTCCCCTCACTGCCTGGCAACCCAGGGAGCACAGGCATCTAGCTGTCTCCTCCTTTCCAGTGCTGGGATTAAAAGTGTGCGACACCACTCCAGGCAAACTGAGTTCTTCATGCTTGTGAGCCAATGTTTTCCTAACAGAGCTATCCTGCCAGCCCACTCCATACTACTTTCAAAGGACATGTGTAAAGTTGAGCTTTACCAGCAAGCTGATGACTGAGGTGTGAGTGTTGCAATTCTGGTTCCACAGCCGTGGAACAGGCGCCTGCCTACGAGTCACACATCTACCTGTTAAAGTAAGAACACTTGGCTCTCGTGCACATTCAGATACAGGCTCCTAACTGGACCTCAACCTGGAGCCTCAAACCTAGAATTTCTAACTGAAAACAAGAAAAGGCTTAATTGGGCAAAATGCGCAATGTCATTTATGGCATCATTTGCAAAGTGGGCAGACTCAGCAACTCGTCTGAGGCATCTGATGGTTTCAGAATCAGTATTTCTGCAAAATCTTTTCCAATGGAGCTGAACAAAATTCCAAGTTCTTTAATGTTGCACTTTCTCTTTTGTTACAGGTGAGAATTAGGAGCAACAGGCTGATGCAGAACGCAGAATGGTGGGTAGGTTTCAGGAGTTCCTCCAATACCTTTCTTTTCTGACAAAATTAAGTAGACAGGCAAATCAATGGATGTTGAGGGAGGGAGAATCCAAGAACTGGCTCCCTGAGAGGTTACCTAATCCCAAATAGACAACCTGAAACACAGGTACACATGAGCACTGTGGGTAGTCCCATTTATTCCCACAGTGAGCCATATAGAAAACACACATGGGAAAGTACAGCACACGGACACATGGTAAGGTATCCAAATAGAGAGAGAGCTTTATTCAAAAAATTGGCCTTCTTATATAGCCAGTGTGACTCATATCCCAGGACCCAATCCTAAACTTTTGCGTCACTACATCCCACCCCATGGGCGTGGCCAGGGAGATCCCACTGGTTAGAATGCTAGCCCAACCTAACAACTGAATTTTCCCACAGAGCAGCATTAAATGGACTCAGTGCACTGTTGGGGGGGGGGTCTAAGAATTTGAGAATGGGGAGATAGGTGGCAGGGTGGAAATCATACTAGACAATACTCATGTATGGAATTTTCAAAAATATTTTTTTTTAATTGCTAAGCATACAAAATGTGGGGAAAATACCTAGCTTTGTTGATGTTTTCGTTTTGAAGACCGTACTTCCAACACACACCTTCTGTGGATATTTCTTCTTAAACACAGGGAGTGACTTGGTCTCAAATGACAGGCACAGTTCAGGTGTAGCTTGTTAGAGCTGGCTAGTCCTTCCTTCTTTCATAAACAATTAACATGTCCCTATCAACAATGGCTTCTTTATTTAAATCAGATCCCTGCATTCATTACACCTAGGACTGCATTGGCTTAACTTTCTGACTGTGATATCCTTAAGGGTTTAAAGATCTAGCTTTTACAGATTTCTGACTTTAAACACTTTTTCCAGTATTTTTATTATACTTGACAGTGGTCAATGTAGGCCAGGAACTCTGTATTAAAAGCGAGATTTTTGTCTCTTTTTTGCCAAATGTTTGTCTCTTTTTTGAAATGATTTCCTCAAAATAAAACATTTGACCATCCCAAAGAAACCATTCACTCTTGCATTATGACATTAAAAGTACGGGGCTGGGGCTGGAGAGATAGCCTAGCCATTAAGAGCACCGACTGTTCTTGCAGAGTACCGGGGTTCGATCCCCAGCACCCACATGGCGGCTGAGAACCGTCTGTAACTCCAATTCCAGGAGAACTCCAGTTCCAGGGGAATCTGAGACTCTCTTCTGACAATGCTACGGATGGCATTGCACGGCACTGGTGCATAAACCTTCATGCAGACAGTACATTCATACACATACAAAAATTTTAAAAAATTAAAAGTACAGGGCTGTGATATAGTTTGCTTCTGTGCAGCAGAAAACAGCAAAGCCAAACCACACAGCTCCTTTGTGTTGGGGTGGGTCCTTCAATGTCAAGTCAAAGTGGCAGCTCCTTTGTGCTAATGGAGACCATTACAGCCTGCAGTCCTCTCACAGTCCTGAGCTCTCAGACTCCTTTTCACACAATTACTGAACCCGTCTTGGTATTTCTGAGTGAAATAAACCTATGTAAGAATCATGCAGATCTAGGAATAGACTTCTAGAAAATCTGAATCCACAAACTTCTTACTTCCCACTTATCTGTACCAGTATACAAACCTATTCAAAGAATCTGAGAACATAAAGGAAGCACGTGTGCCAATATCGGAAGACTGTAAATATATCTTACTTCCCACAAAACCTAAATTTTAGATGTTCCTATGAGTCTAGTATAACTTGATTCACATTCATTTATATCAGATGCAGAAAAACTTGAAGCAAATCTCAACTGTCCAGAGAATATGAATTTTTTTCAGCCCTGGTCTCTGCCTGAGGCATGAATGGCTAAGTAAGAAATCACACATCATCCTGTAAAAGCAAAGATTCCTGGCTTCCTGCAGAGGTGCAGGTGCAAGGTTGTCCTCACTCCTTCCATTCCAAATCTATGCTTCATCTCACAGTACAGTAACAGGAATAGTGGTGTACAAAGCACTGCTTGCAAGCGGCAACAAAATTGGCATTTTAAAGATCGTAAAACCTAACTTTCAAGCTCCACCAATATATCAAGTACCAGGATCAACATTTCCTATGCAAGGGTGGGGGGAGAGAATGTAAGAACAGAGGCTGGGGATGAAAGCAGAAGTGTGCTGTCTTCTGAACATGACATGACCATTGATCACACTCGGGGACTCAGTGAAGCCAAGGTTACATGCTCAAGACCTGTACAAGATCAAGCCTAGAATGTGAGTCACCAGATAGGGTGGCACATACCTTTAGTGCCAGAACTCTGGAGGTAGAGGCAGGTAGATCTCTATGAAATGGAGGCCAGCCTGGTCTACACAGTAAGTTCCAGCCAATGGGGCTACAGGGAAACTCTGTCTCGATAAAATAAAGAATAAAAATAAATAAAAACCAACAAGATGGGTCAATGTTCCAACAGGAAACACAAACGAGGCTCAGTGGGTTACAAACTTTTTAAAGGGAAAGGCTATGAAGCAGGGAGTGGGGAGTGGTGGCCATGCCAGGGGAAGAGGAGAGGAGAGCTGGAGGTGGATGTGATCAAGATACCTGTCCGCATACATGAAACTGTCAAAGAATAAATAAAAAATAAATAACAAATTTGCTATGTAGACGGACTTAAAAACAGCCATTACAATGTACTGTTTAAACTATTGTGATGCACTATTTAAACCCATAAAATATATATCCCGTAAATGACTTAGACATAATTGTTTAACATAGCCTGGCAAACCCTGTTACAATCAGGGCAGTGCGCTGTTGCTGCATCTCAGGGATCCCAGGGCAGCCCTGCTGTTCTAGCTCTTTCCCTGGAAGTGGGCACTTTCCTGACTTCAGAAGCACCTGCTCCCTACCATAGTCACAATCTGAGCATCCAAGATGTCTCTGGTATGTCACAGTTTCAGTTATATTGAAATTTATTTAAATGGCAGTGCACAGCGTGAATTCTTTCTTTCATTTTTTTTTACTCAACATATTTTCAGTCAGCCCATCTTTCAAGTGATGCATTTCTAAACCATGTTCCATTGTCTGAAGATTTTGCCAAGTATTTATCCATTGAAATGATGACAACTATTTGGATTTTTTCCAATTTTTAGCTAGTTATGAACGTTGCCACAATAAGCACTCTTATACATTTTTTCTGGTTATACTTAAGCTGGGTTTTTCCTTTTTGAAGGAAGTTATTTCAGAATTTCATACCTGTGTACAATAGAATATGATCATACTGACTCCGCATCTCCCTCCTCCAGCAACCCCTGGGAGTTTTCTATAATGGGCAGTTATTGTTGAGCTGCTTACAAGTTACACTCTAGTGAGGATGCACAGGTCTAACAACACAGACTGTATTCCCATTATCCATGGCTCAAGAATACTTTGGTGAGTTGTTTTCCTTCGTGTCCACCAATGTGTACAACACATGGGACAGCAGTTTTTTTTTAACATTTTTTTATTGATGCTTTGTGCATTTCATACATCATTTTCCAATTCAGTTCAGGCGTATTTCCCTTTCCCTTCCCCCCCACCCCCACCCCATCCCAGATCATGCATTCTGCCATAACTGTCCTGCATCTTTCTCTCAGGTTTTTTTTTCATTTTTTAGCTATAAGTGATAATCCATGAGTACAAGCATCCTTCATGTAAAACCAATTTGCAGGCTGTTGTGCCCAAACCCCACAGCCCCACCTTCCAGCAGGGGGTGAGGGGTTGTATGTTCAATCAAGTTGATCAAATGAGTGTCCAGACTACATTGCTGTAGTTTCACCATTCACCCCAATCGCAGCCCTTACATTCTACCACACTCCCTCTTCCGCAGATTGTTCCCTAGGCTTAGAAAAGGGGCACAGGTGGATGAGAAGCAGAACAGTCCACTCTCTCTGGAGCTGTTGTCTTGGACTCTGGTCAATTCTGGCTTTTTCCTTTCATGAGCTGACAGTTTGTCCAGGAATAACCTTTCGATCCTACTAATGAAGCACAAGCAATTAGATTCATAGGTATTTAAACAGCACTAATAGTTATGGTAGGTTACTTTGGTATAGACACATATGTTTGCATGATATGTTAATCCATGAATTACATTTTTTCCTGTTAAATATGACAGGGTCTTACTGTGGCTTATAATGTCTCCTAACCTGTAGAGGATGTAAGCTTGTGGCATCAGCCATGGGTTATTCCTCCAAGGAGAGAGCCAATAACCAATTAGATTTGGGATATACAGGCATATGGCTGCCTCTGCTGCACAGTATTTCCAGGCAGGTGAGGTGTAGCTGGTGCTGACGGAGGAGTCTTGCTTGACTCAAGGAGACCCGTATTTGCTTTATTGGTTGAGTGGCCTTTGGTAACACTCTCTGGTGTTCCAGAGGCCATCTGTACACTTGCATGTGTGGTCTCAATACATTTTTCCCATGTTAATGTCAGGTCTTTGGCAGCAGAGCCTTATCGCCTCTCTTCTTGCAGGTATCCCAGTTTAGAGGCAAGGATCCTTTACCTTTTGTGGGGCCTTGGATCCCCTGGCCAACATCTCCCTGGTAGAATAATCCATTGCTGATGTCAGAGCTCCTGTATTGATATATTTTGCTTAAGTGCATAGCTTAAGGACTTTAGTATTATATTTGGTTCTGAACAGAGAATAATCCTTTTCACAGTTCTTATGTCTATTAGTCAATTAAAGAAGGCAGTTTTACCAGTTTTATAAGAGATTACCTCTATAATAGTTGTGTCCAATTTACAGTTGGAGAGCCACCTCATCATCGTCTGAACATTGAAAGGAAGAAAAGCCTCAGATTGCCATAAACATCGAACCCCTCTGTGGATCCTACATGTAACAACTATTTATAATGAGTCCTAATGAAACTTACCTTCTAGGTGCTGCAAAGGTTTTGATATGAGAGACTTTCTTGCCCCCCCCCCATAGAACAAGGAGAAATATAATGATGATGAGGGACAGCAGTTTTTAGATGGTCTCAGAGTCCAACAACCCCAGACTCCTGAGAGACTGCTCCAGTTAATGCTACCTGAGGTACTGACAGGGGCTGGACTTCTTGCTGAGCTGCATGGTGTCCACCAAGGCAGGGACGGTGCCAAGGCCAACAGGATTGGGACTGGGAAGTAAGGTTCTGGTTGGGATATTACTTGAGCCCTCCTGGAAGTTCCTGTGCAGTAGAAGCACAGTGCTGAGGGTGCTGATGTCAGGAAGAGCCAGTAGCGGGTCCTTGCTCACTGACAACATCCCCTTAGCAGGGATTAATGTGGGTTTTTACCTTCTCTGGTTCTTCCCATTTCTCTGTCTTCCCAGCTTGTTGTGTGAACCCACCATTGTGATGTCCTCCACCATGAATCCTCACCAGGCAGAACAAATGTTACTGCTGTAGTGATAAGACACATGACCCAAGGCAGTCGTGAGGTACTGAGACTCACTTGTAAGACTTGAATTTACTGGGCTTAGAGGTACACTCCTGCACAGAGAGGCTAGAGCCTTATGTGGAGCAGATTTCCTCACTTCAGCCTTACCTGGCTCTAATCTTACCTTCGTGTATGTATTCTGAAACAAGTTGGATCTGGTTTAGTCGCATTGTGTTATTGTAGTTGTTGAGACAGTCTTGCTACATAACCTTGACTGACCTGGAACTAGGTATGTAGACCAAGTTTGTCCTTGAACTTGTGATAATTTTGTCTCAGCCTCCTAAGTGTTAGAATTATAGACATGTCTCCTTGCTCCACCCTGATTTAGTAAGATTTGAATTTGATCCAAAAGTTGTGGGATATATTGAATTTTTCCTCTCAAGTCAAGGTTGGCCTTTGTCTCCAAAATAAACAGAAACTAAATGGTTGTTTTCCTTGTTTCTTCCTTCCCAGGCACCAGGCTCTGCTCTGCCTTTCCTTTCAGCTCCATTCATTGTCCTAAATTTGAAGATCTTTCTCTTGCAATGTGCATGTTCTAGAAAGAGGTGCTGGCTCAACTGAAATGACTTTTTTTTGGGTTCGATCCCCAGCACGCACATGGCGGCTGAGAGCCGTCTTTGACTTCAGTTCTGGGGGAAACTGACGCCCTCTTCTGACCTCCGCGGCATTACATGATACGGGTGCATAGACCTACATGCAGAAAGTACATTTATACACATAAAACATGAATAAATTTTTTAAAAAAGGCATTGACTGGGAGAATGGATTAGGAAACAGAATCCATCTATATGTTGTCTACAAGAAACCCATCTCACCCTCAAGGACAGGTGTCAACTGAAAGTAAAAGGATGGAAAAAAGTATTCTAGGCAAATGGTACCAAAAAGAAAGCAAGAGTTGCCGTTTTAATATCAGAAATGACTTTTAAGCAAGAAGACTTGTGACCTATTGGACCTTGAGACTGCCAGGTCTAGGTGGGGCCTTGCTTCTGAAGGGCTTCAGGTAGACACAGCCATGTCATTAAATCCAGCTTTTCTCCACCTCCCGTTTGGGTCCCACTCTTGGCAGTATGCTCCGCACTCAGGCTTTCTCTGCTCCGAGGCCCACAGAGGTCCCCTTCTCTCATGATGTGCCCCCTTGAAGTCTACCATGAACAAAGACCTGCCTCATGCAAAGCTCAAACACATGGCAGCTTATTTTCTTTTTGTTTTGAGACAGTGTCTTGCTAAGTAGCCCTGGCTGACCTGGTCTTCACTGTATAGCCCAGGATGGCCCCAAACTTGTACTAGTTTTTGTCTTTAGCCTCTCTACACTGGGCTCACAGGCATGTACCACTAAGTCCAGCAAATTTAAGTCATACATGTGAGTCTCGGTGGCTCACTACTGCCTTAGATCAGGTGGCTTATCACTCCAGGAGCCTGGGGAGCAGAAGGGCTCCGGAGCCCAGAAGAGAAGAGTTCACACAGCACTGGGTGGAGGAGTAGGAGAAGGGGATGCAGCCATCCTAGCGTGGTTGGTGTTTTACCCATAGGCAGAAGCAAAAGCCGCAGCCCATTCGTCATCCTTTTGTCCTTTATGTGGCACACAGACATAGATGACCTGGCTTGGTCCTCTGTTCCCTGGCTGAAGCGGCAATGGAAAAACCCTGCCATGTGGGATGGAACCCTGTCAGCCTGGACCCCATGGGCACAGCTGGAGGTAGTATCATATCCTGGCAATCCTGCCTGTGCCACAGACACTCAGAAGAGGCCTCTTCTTCACTGCTGGCCAGTGTTGGCCTCCCTGCACAATTTCCTTCCAGGACCCTCAGCCCGGATGGACTTTCTCCCTCATGCCTGTATTTCTTACTTCACTCTAGCTCTAGTAGTGGTGCACACTTCCACAAGATACTGACTTCTCTCTTACCTCATCCAGAAGCCTACACACTCAGTGATGCTGATCAAGCAGGGCTTGTTCTGAGTCATGACTTAGGTATACAAAGTGCCCTGTCAGGGGTGTGGGAGAGAGATCAGTGTTCCTAGCAGTGGTGGCTAAAACAGAAAACCAAAGAAATTAGTCATGTGTGAGGTGATTTATTTCTGGAGGGAAGCTATGAATGGAAAAATTAATTTATACCTGATCCAAAGCAGTAACACTGACCAGGGGAAGGCAAGGGAAAATTCAGAACAATTTAAATGAGTGTGTGCAACACAAAACCAGTAGTTAGGACTCTTGCTGTGTGATGCTCATTCATCTAGGAGGCTGCCAGGAGGTGGCTTTATACAGAGTTCAGAAGCGAATGCACAAGGAAATAGAAAATACATCAGGCTAAGACTTCAAAATTCTCCTCCACCCGATGACACCACCTCACCCGACCCCTTGCTACGTCCCCAGGCTCCCACTTCACCGGTCTCCATGACATCACTACCCCCAAGGGACCTGCATGTCATTTGTTGACTGATTATGTCACCGCCTGTCATAGCACAGCGTGGTGTCATCAGGGATCAAAGAAATATGCCCAGGCCCTTGCTTTCACCAGGCACAGCGCCTGTGCAAAATGCATCTTTCTTCTGCTTGCTGCTTAAAGGGCTGCCCTGAGGCCTGGCGTGCTGACAGTCTCTCAGATGCCCTTTGATTACTGCTACGCCATCTTCTCAGGCCTCAGGGCCTCAAGGATCCTGGCTCTGCTCACAAAGCCCTGCCTTCTTGTTTATCAAGCTGCAGGTTAACTTTCTAAGTCCTTGTTGAGAACAAAATTTCCAAAAGTAAGGTAATCACTCTGAAGAGATGGCTTATTTTTCTTTTTAACATCAAGTGATGGGGAGATTGAATTAGGTAGTGGTGTTGAGGAGAGAGCTTCTTCTGTGTGGGTGCCTGGGAGAACTACCAAGCAGAACCTGGGGCCAGGCACTCAGATGCCTACATCTCTCTTCCCACCCTTTCCTTCAGGATAACATAATATTTAAAGGGAGGGTCATTGGAAACAGGTGAGGGGGACAACATGAGATTACATATAACATATAAGATTCTCTCTCTCTCTCTCCCTTTGTCTCTATTTCTTGTCTTTATTTGTTCTCTAACAACAACAACAACAACAGAAAAAAGCCCACTGTGATCACTATAATAACCCCCTTCCCCTCCTGCCTTTACAAACCTTGAACCAACCACATGTAAAGTCAGTCTTACACTTTCTCATCCAGATATACAATGTGGCAAGGTACTGTCACTCCATTGCTGAGTAAGACCAGCACAGGTGTGACAGCAGGCTCCTCGAGGAGGGGGTCTTCCTGCAGGCCCTTCCCTCTCAGATCAGGCTCCTACAATAAAAGGAGGCGGGGGGGGGTTTGGGGGAGGCAAGCTGAAGGAGTTTCAAAGTGCAAGGCCACTTCCTTGTGGTTTACAATAAAGCCCACTGCTCCTTGTATATTTTCTTCTACATACACAAGATGTGCAGTCATCGAGTCTCCCTCTCTTTCTCTCTCTTCATTCTTTTCTTCTCACTTCCTTCCTTTCATCCATTCTTTCTTTCTGGAACCAATATTTTGCACTTTGCATGAGGAAGATAATACTCAACCTTAAGCGGTTGTGCTTAAGCAAGGGACTTTGAGATGCAGCACATGCTGGGGGGGGGGAGAGACTGAAGGTATTTGGTATCCAGCATTCAGGCATTTGGTCATTAATACTTTCACTTAAGGGAAGGAACATCTGACCTCTGATGAAAAACATTGCCACGGCTGAGAAAGCATACAGGAAAACGGGAACCAGTGTCCCTGCCTCGAATGGCTCAGAATCAGAAATGCAGAGGATTTGGGTCCAGTGAGTCTCCTTCAGTCTCTGTATCTGTAAAAGGATCTCAGGAAGAACTGTTCACACTAGAGAATCTTTATATATAAGAATCCTTATACACTTTCTTTTTTAATATTTTATTTATTATTTTTTTTATTTTATGTGTACTACTGCATTGCCTCCATGTATATAAGTGCACTTGTGTTGTGCTATGCCCAGGGAGGTCAGAAGAGGGCATAGGATCCCCCAGAATTGGAGTTACAGATGGTTGTAACATGCCATATGGGTGCTGGGAATGAAACCCAGGTCCTCTGTGAGAGCCATCTCTCCAGCCCCAGAAGCCACTTTTCTAAAGAATAGTTTGCAGTCTACTAATTTGGGTGGAAGAGAATATTTTAATGGACTATATATGCAGTTTTTCTTTTGTTCTCACTACATGGAAGAGTGAAAAGGGTGTGTGTGGTGTGTGTGTGTGTGTGTGTGTGTGTGTGTGTGTGTGTGTGTGTTGGCGGTGGTGGTGGTGGTATACATATGTGTGCCTGGGCAGAGCTCAGAGGATAACCCCAGGTGTTGTTCCTCAGGTACTGGCCACCTTCATTTGTATTTTTCTTTGTTTGTTTGTTTGTTTGTTTGTTTGTTTGTTTGTTTGAAACAGAGTCCCTTACTGGCCTGGAACTTGCCACTTAGGCTGGGCTGGGTGGTGGAGAGACCCAGGGATCAGCTGGTCTCTACTTCTCCTGTACTGAGATTCCTAGTACTCTATCACTAGGTCTGATTTTAGACCAAGATGTGGAGAACTGGACTCAGGTACTCATGCTAGCAAGGCAGGCACTTTACAGACTGAACCATCTCCCCCGTCTCTGGATGCACATGTTCAATTTTGCACATATGAAAGTTAGGTACACATTACATCTCTCATTTATGATGAGTGACACTGGCTTCCCATTTTATTGGAGAGTGATAAGATTTCCTTCCTAATCTGCTCACATAAGTGATAAAGTGAGTCCACCCAGCGAGAATGCAGACCTTCATCACGACTATGTGTAGCATGCCGAAATTTGACAAATATTGAAACTGTGATAAATGTTAGCCACGCCCTCACACTTGGCACATGTTGGTAGCAGGCTTTATCTCCGTGATGGTTGCAGAAGAAATGCTTGGAGTCTCAAGGCTTGACATCAAGATGTTCTCATTTACAACTGTCATACAGACAGGGATGAGGTGTGACCACAACACAGTGTCCTGTGGACTCCCTTAGTGCATCCAGAGGATACCAGAGCTACAGTAGTAGCTAGTAGCTTTGTGCCATCAGATCCCTTCTAGTCAGATTACAATGTTTCCCTAAGACTCAAAGTCATACAGAATTTAAGAAGGAAATTTCCATATCAATGAAGCAGAATACTTATGACAATCTGGATCTGGAAGGAGCTACAGTTTGGATGTGGTTTAAGGTCATGTGTTAGAGCCCCGATTCCCAGGGCAGTGCTATTGACAGTTGGTGCGGCCCTGAAGAGGAGGTAGATGGCAACCTTGTCTGGATTTCTTCCTCTTACATGGCCTACTTCACATGGCCTACCCTTAAGCTGGAATAGCAGGGAACTTTTGACAGAACTGGAATCAAAGCTGCTTAGACTTCAGCCTCCAAAGCTCTGAGATAAATAAAACTCTTTTCTTTCTAAAGCTTCCCAGGCAAATATCTCATTATCTTCTGAAATTATTTACTACAGGGCAATGCCAGGATGTGTCTCTTGGGGGTGAAGAACTGCTTGTAAAAACGCTAGATGTTCTTTTCCTCCTTTCCATTTGCTATCTGTGAGACAAGGCTCTTCGTTTCTGAGGCTCTATTTTTCTTTCCTTCAGTATTAGACTAAATGAAGCACCCATTGTGTGGGTTAGTAAAGAATGAAGTGAAGAAATATGTGCAGGCCATCAGCACAGGTTAGGATTAGCACAGGAAAAGAGACTCATTCCTTGGGTTTTCTTTAAGGTATTAGTTGATCAGAGACTTCCCTCCATGCCCAATGGTTCAAGCTCTCAAGCCTGCTCAGATCTGCAGCTCTGTAGAGACCTGTGAGCTTCCCAGCTATGAGTTCCCTATCCCCAACATTCTGCTGTCTGCTCCTACTGAGCAGCTAGGTGCACCTGCCATACCAGAGTCTAGTTCCACATGCTAGTTCTTTCTCACCTATGGTTTCCTAAATCTCAGCCTTCCCTATCCACCCTCCCAGTGCCAACACTACATAGACCCTGCAGCTTCCTGCAGCCCCTAGACCTTCAAGTTCCCTGAGACCACTGAGAACCTGGGCCCCAGTGGGTCTTTCAGCCACCTCACTCCTGCAGTCCTAGCTGAGCTCTTAAGGCTTTCGCATTGGCTCAGCTTGGTCAGTTCTACACAACCTCACCCGCCCTTGTAGCCATCTGCATGGTCCCAGGGATAGCTGGGATTGTGGGACCAATACACTAACCCTAGACAGACCTAGTCAGGAGACACAATAGGCACATTTTCTTGGTTACCATCAAACTGGAACCACCCACATTCCTCCAGTCAAAACCCCACACAGACCTCTCTAACAACCTGCTTCCTTAGCAGGTCGCCTGCCACCCCATGACAGTGTGGAGTCTGTCCTGCAATCTCCACCTCAGAGGTTGTACCTGTCCATACCTGTGATGAAACCACTTCTTGTATACTGTTCACACATCAGTATTCCATAGGGGCTTCTAGGCCAGCTGAGGCTACAGGGGAACTCAAAAAGACAAAACAAACAGCAACAAAAATATTGATTAATAATAACTCTCAATATTACTGGTCTCAATTTCCCAGTGAAAGACAAACTAAATGATTTGCTTAGGAAACAGGATCCATCAACCCGTGGCCTTCAAAAACACACCAGACCATGGATGATTGACACCACTTTAGGGTAAAAGTTGTAAAAAGTTATTCCAAGCAATTGGAACGAAAAAATAAGCAGACATAGTGATTCTAATATCTGACAAAATAGAGTTAAAACTAAAACTCGTCAGAACAGATATGGAAGGTCACTTCATACATACTAAAGGGAAAATACAGCAAGCAAATAATACAATCCTTAACATATGCACAAAATTTCATAAAAGAAACACAAGGAGGCTGGAGAGATGGCTTAGCGGTTAAGAGCGCCGACTGCTCTTGCAGAGAACCCGGGTTCGATCCCCAGCACCCACATGGCGGCTGAGAACCGTCTGTAACTCCAATTCCAGGAGAACTCCAGTTCCAGGGGAGTCCAACACTCTCTTCTGACCTCCGCAGCATTGCACGACACGGGTGCACAGACCTGCATGCAGACAGTACATTCATACACATACAGAAAATAAATTTTAAAAATTTAAAAAAAGAAACAAAAAAGAAAAAATCACACATTGACTTTAACACAGTGATAGTGGGTGATTTCAATATCCCACTATCCCTAACAGACAGGTCAACCAGACAAAAACTAAATAGAGAGGCCCTGGAGTTAAATGACATCATAAAACAAATGGACCAAACAAACAACTACAGAACACTCTACCCAAACACCAAAAAGTACATTTTTTTCTAAGCAATCCATTGAACTTTCTGAAAAATTTATGACATATTAGGACACAAAGCAAGCCTCTACAAATTAAAGAAAATTGAAATAACATCTTGTATTCTAATTGACCTTAGAGGAGTAAAGCTAGATGTCAACAGCAAAAAAAAAAAAAAAAAAAAAAAAGGACGTAAACCCATGGAAACTAAACAAAAGAGTACTCAATGGAAATTGGATCAAGGAAAAATCAAGACAGAAATTAGCTGGGTGTGGTGGTTCATGGCTTCAATCTCAGTACTCAAGTGGGATTAAATCCACTCAGATGGATGTCCATGAGAATGAGACCAGCCTGGTCTACATAGTGAGTTCTAGGCCAGGTGAGGCTATAGGGAGAACCCATCTCAACAAAAAAAAAAAAGGAGGAAATTTAAGAATTCCTAGAGTTTAATGAAAATTAAGACATAGCATATCAAAATCTATGGAACACAATGAAGCCAGGCCTAAGAGGAAAATTTATAGTACTAAGTATGAAAATAAAAAATTGAAGATATTTCATATTAATAACAGTGATGCACTTGAATGCCATTAAAATGAAGACCAAATGTAGACAAGAAGAGATGCAAAAATCAAGACTTAAATTAATAAAATAGAAATGAAGAAAACAATGCAAAGATTCAATGAAATGAGAATAGTTCTTGCTAGAGCAAGAATTTCAAGCATTATATTGAAGAGGAGTGTGGTGATAAGGGGCAGCGTTGCCAGGTTCCTAACTTTAAGGGAAATGCTTCTAATTTTTCCCCATTTAGCATGATATTGGCTGTGGGTTTGTTGTATATGGCTTTGATTATGTTGAGGAATGTTCCCTCCAGTCCAATTCTCTCTAGGACTCCAAACCAGAAAGGATGCTGGATTTTGTCGAAGCCTTTTTTGCATCAATTGAGATGACCATGTTTTCATCTTTCAGTCCATTTATGTGCTTTATGATATTTATTGATTTACATATATTGAACCATCCCTGACTCCCTGGTATGAATCCAACTTGGTCATGATGGATGATCTTTTTGATGTGGGTCTGTATTTGGTTTGCAAGTATTTTGTTGAGAATTTTTGCAGCTATGTTCTTTAATGAAATGAGTTTATAGTTTTCTTTTTTATTTTTTTTTTTTGGTTGTATCTTTGCCTAGTTTTCGTATTACGTTGATGTTGGCTTCATAGAAGGAATTTGGGAGATTTGACTCTGTTTCTATCCTTTTGAACAGTTTGAGTAATAATAGTTGTAAGTCCTCTTTAAATCTTTTATAGAATTCTGCTGTAAATCTATCTGGGCCCGGACTTATTTTAGCTGGGAGGTTTTGAATTTCTGTTTCAATTTCTTCATATGTTATGGGTCTATTTATGCTGTCAGTCTCTTCTTGGTTAAGCTTTGGTGATTTCCAGGATTTCATATTTTCATCCATCTCTCTTAGGTTTTCAAATTTAGTAGAGTATAGGTTTTTGAAATATTTTTGTTTGATTATCTGGATCTTTTCATTGCCTGTTGTGATGTTTCCATTTTCATCTCAAATTTTATTGACTTGGAGTTGCTCTTTCTTTTTTATGGTTAGCAGAGCTAGAGATCTATCTATCTTGTTTATCCTTTCAAAGAACCAGCTTTTGGATTCATTGATTCTTTTTATTGTTTTCTTTGTTTCTATTGCATTGATTTCTGCTCTGATTTTTGTTATTTCATCTTGTCTGTTGGGTTTAGGATTCATTCGTTGTCATCTCTCAAGTGTTAATTTCAGCCACCATATACTTGACAAAGGGGCCAAGAAGACTCAGTAGAGGAAAGACAGCATCTTCAGCAAATTGACAAAACTGGATCACCACTTCTAGAAGAATAAAATTAAACCCCTACCTGTTACCCTGTACAAAAATCAACTCCAAATAGATCAAAGACTTGAATGTAAAACATGAAACTCTGAAAATGATAGCAGATAACATTGGCAATAACCTACAAGACATAGGCATAGGAAAAGACTTTCTAAATCAGACAGCAGCTTCACAGGAAATAAGGCCAACAATTGAAAAGTGCAGTGTTATTAAACTCAAAAGCTTCTGTACAGAGAAAGAAACAATCAAAGAAGTGAAGAGAAAAACCCACAAAGTAGGAGGAAACCCTTACCAGTGATACATCTTATAGAGCATTAACATCCAAAGTGTATAAACTACTCAAAATACAAAGGAGCAAAAAAACAAATGACTCATTCAAAAGATGAGTAAAGAGCTGAACAGAGATTTCACAAATGAAGAAGTAAAGATGACTGAGAAACATCTTAAAAAGTGTTCAACATTGCTAAAAATTAAGGAAATGCAAATTAAAACTACTTAAAGATTTCATCTTACTCTGGTAAGACTGACTAAGATCAAGAAAACAAAGGATACCAAATGCTGGAGAGGTTGTGGGGAAAGGAGAAAGCTCATCCACTGCTGGTGAGAATGCAAACTCACAACCCCTGTGGAAAGCAGTGTGGAGAACTCTTTAAAAAAAATGAGGGGCTGGAGAGATGGCCTAGCGGTTAAGAGCGCTGACTGCTCTTGCAGAGGACCTGGGTTCGATCCCCAGCACCCACATGGTGGCTGAGAACCGTCTTTAACTCCAGTTCCAGGGGAATCCAACGCCCTCTTCTGACCTCCACGGCATTGCACGACATGGGTGCACAGAACTACATGCAGACAGTACATTCATATTCATAATAAAATAAATTAATTTTAAAAAAAGAATTTAAAAAAAAGACTCAAAAAGAGCCTACCACCTGATCCATTCATACCACACCTGGGTCTATACCCACAAAACTCATCCTATTGCAGAAATATTTGCATGACCATGTTTATTGCAGGTCTCTTCACAATAGCAAAGAGCTGGAAGCAACCCAAGTGCCCCTCAACTAATAAGTGGATAAAGAAAATATGGTACATCCACATAATGGACGTCGATGCATCATGAACTTGGCAGTTATATGGATGGAACTACAAGCCATTGTGCTAAATGAAGTAACACAGTCTCAGAAAAACAATGTATGGTTTTCCTCATTTGTGGATCCTAGCACCAAATCTCTATTTGTAAGGGAAACTGAATAATTCTTTTTTTCTTTCTTTTTTAGTAAATATAATACCTGATGCTACTCATTAACTTGCTATGTAATGTAGGAATGTAAAATAATACTTTTTCTTCACCTGCATACAACCCTACTGTCAAAATGTGAATCCCTAAACATGTTTTGGAATTAATCTTTTTTTTCAGATGTCATAATTTTGGTATATGTGTGGCATGCAGGGATACAAATTGGAAGGAATGACAACAACAAAAAGGACTGGGTCAAAGTACTAAGTGCAACAGTAAAATTTTGCCCAAAACAGTAAACTTCACACTTTAAAAATTTTTTTTTAAAGATGGAGAAAAATCATGAAAGACATGTATAGCAGAATGCATGAGCTCTGGTGAAGTAGGGGGCAAAGAAGCGGGGATGGGTCTAAATTTGACTAAGAAATGTTGTATGAAATGCACAAAACTTCAATTAAAAAAATTCCTGTTTGAAGATGATATGGTTCTATAGAAAAAAGACCAAGAGACTCTAGAAGAGAATCCTAGAGCTGATAAATACATTCAGAAAGGTAGCAGGATATAAAATTAACACCCCCCACAACAGTAGCCTTTCTCTACATCACCAAGAAATGCACTGAGAAACAAATTTGGGAAATAATTCCACTCACAGCAGCCTCAAAAGATATAAAATAACTTGGAATAAATATAACCAAGAAAGTGAAGGAATTATATAATAAAAATTTTAAGATATTAAAGAAGGAAATTTAAGAAAATGATAGAAGATTGAAAGACTTCCCATGCTCAGAGAATTAACTATGAAAATGACCATTCTGGAAAAAAAATCTACAGATTCAACACAACCCCCATTACAATTCCAATGCAATTCTTTACAGAAATTGAAAAAAATTTTGCAAATTTCATATAGCAATACAAAAAAGACAGGATAGCCAAACCATTGCCATCCTGATTTCAAATTATACTACAGAACAATAGAAGTAAAAACAGCATGGTACTGGAATGAAAAGAGGTACATTGGTCAATGGAATAGAACTGAGGGCTGAGATTTAACTGAGGACTCCACATTCTTAGTCACCTGACTTTTGAGAATTAGGCCAAAACCACACTTTGAACGAAAGTCACCATTTTCAATAAATGGTGATGGTCAACCTGGATAGCTGCATTTAGAAGAATGAAACTAGATCCCTATCCCTCACCATGCACAAACTTCAACTCAAAATGGATCAAGGACCTTTATATAATACCTGATACCCAAAATCAGATAGTGGAGAAAGCAGGGAATACACTGGAACTTAGGGACACAGGAGAGGACTTTCTAAATAGAACCCCTATAATACAAGCATTAAGTCCAACAAATGACAAATGGGATCTCATGAAACTAAAATACTACTGTACAGCAAAGAATACCATCACTTCAGTGAAGGCAACCTACAGAATGGGGGAGGGGGGAGCCTTATCAGCTTTGTATCTGATAAAGAGTATCTAGAATATGCAAAGAACTAAGAAAATTAAACAAAATAATCCCACCTACAACCCAATTAAAGATTGGGTCAAGGAACTAAAGAGTTTTCAAATGAAACACAAATGGCTGAGAAATATTTTCTTAATATTCTACATCTTTGGCCATCAGGGAAATGCAAATTGAAATTGCTTTGTAATTTCATCTTACCCCAGTCAGAATGGCTAAGAACCAAAACATAAATAGTGCCAAGTGATGGTGAGGATATGGGAAAAGGGGAACACTGATTCACTGCTGGTTGGTAAGAGTGCAAACTGTTGGGACTAGAGAGATAGCCTAGCGGTTAAGAGCACCGACGCTCTTGCAGAGGACCCGGGTTCGATCCCCAGCACCCACATGGCAGCTAAGAACCGTCTGTAACTCCAATTCCTGGAGAACTCCAGTTCCAGGGGAATCCGAGACCCTCTTCTGACCTCCGCGGCATTGCACGACATGGGTGCACAGACCTGCATGCAGACAGTGCATTCATACACATACAAAGATAAATAATTTTTAAAAAAAAGAGTGCAAACTGTTGCAACCATTATGAATGTCAGTGCAGAGATTCCTCAAAAAGTTAAAAATATATTTCCCACATGATCCATCCATACCACTCAAAGGACTCTTTGTCCTACAAGAGGATTCCTGTTCATCTCTGTTCACTGCTGCCCTACTTGTAATAGCCAGGAAATGGACCAACATAGATGTCCTTCAAATAATGAAGAGATAATGGAAGGCTAGCACAGTTATATAAGGGAACATTATTTGCTAAAAAAACAAAATTATGAAATTCAAAGGTAAATGGATGGAACTGGTACAAATCATCCTAAGTAAAGTAGCCAAGACTTGGAAAGAAAAACTATCACATGTTCTCTCTCATAAGTGGACATTAGCTTTGAATCTTTAGATAGGTGTTTTTCAATTGGAAAATCTTTAGAGAATAAGAAACTGATAAGGGGCCATAGGGCATGGTTCACAGGAGGGGAACCAGAATGCGGTGATACAAATGTGAAAAGGGAATAATAGATAGGTTGGGTTTAATTGTTTGGGGAATGGGAGTTTAGGGCAGAAGAGGGAGAAGGGAGAGGGACCACTTACAGAAAAGGCATAATATGGAAACCTACTATCTAAGCTTCTTTTAGTATATACACAGGCAACATAAACAGAGCTTAAATGTAGCTGCCCTGTAACAGGGGTTCAGTGGCCCTAATGGACAGCACAGGCTACCGAATGAAAACTCCAATGCCAGGAATAAACCACCTCTTCTGGAGTTTTTGTCCTGAAGATCCCATAGACCTTCAAATGATACTGGCTAGAGCCATCGCACCAGAATTTGATGGTAAGGGCTTACTGCTGAAGATGCTACCTACCTGAGCCACAGAACAAACAAACAGAAACCAAGGTCAGGTTGACCTTGAAGCTTCATCATGTTACTGGCAAAGAAAGATAATAACCTTAGGCAGCTAAAAACTCTGAAAGTTACATTAACAATTGAATTGGCAAAATATGCTCAGAGGTGCGATAATGGCAGGAATGTTATGTAGTGACCGACTAACTTCACTTTGCAAGATGGAATCCACACCTGATACTGTTAGTGGGGCCTAGAACCTGTGCTGGACAGGTCACAGGCCATAGGGGAAAAGTAACTATTCTCATTCTATTAAATAGGCCTGGTAATAAACTGACAAATAATGACTTATTGTTATACCCAATGAATAGTACATCTCTTAACCTTCAACAGAGAAGGTTCTTGCAGAAAGTGGTGATTAACACAGTTACATACAACTGGTGAAATGTTCAAAGAATAGGAGACTGGAGAGTGTTCAGCTATAAATGGGACAAGTAAATTTCACCTTCTCCTCCCATGGCTCAAACATCATTTTGGAAGAAGGTACAGGAAAGTTTTAAGAGCCAATAGTGCTGTATGAACACAAGGAAACTCTGTTGTCTAGACACCACAAGGTGCTGCACATATGAACTCACAACATTTGTGATAACATACACAATTCCTATGCAAACCCAGCCACACAGGGAAACAAAATGGATGAAGGAGCTAGCTGGGAAGCCTCAGCCTTAGCTGAGGCTCTGTTGGCAATTAACAGCTGCTGGAAGAGGGAGAATCAGTTTTCTTTACTGGTATGACACATGGTAGGTTGACCAGAATCAAGGGATGGATAAACCCACACTCAGAAGCATTTAGGAAACATATATTAAACTCCATAAGCTTTTTTAAAAAGACAACGAAAGAGGACATCAAGTTGTAGGTAGGAAAATGGGAATGGGCAGCAGAAGGGATCTAAACATTATCAAAATACAGTGTATGAAATTACCAAATCAATACAAATCTTTTAACAATATTAATTGATCATTCTCATGGTCAATTCAGATACAGGGACCAAACTACAGATTTATCTGTCTGTTCTAGTTTGTTTTCACTTGCTGTGACCAAACACTAACCGATACCAACTTGGGGAGGAAAGGGGTTATTTGTCTTATACCTCCCAGGTCGTAGTTCATTACTGAGGGAGCCCAAGAACCTAGAGGCAGGAGCTGAACCACAGGCCATGGGGGAATACTGCTTACTGGTTTGCTCCCCTGGCCCATGCTTTCTTACATAATACAGAACCACCTGCCTAGGGGTGGCACCACCCACAGTGGGTGGGGCCCTCCCACATCACTCAACAATCAAGAAAATACTCCACAGACATGGCCCAGGCCAATCCAATGGAGGTAATTCCCCAATTGAGGTTCCCTCAACCCAGGTGTGTCAAGCTGACACCAAAGCTATCCAGCACTGTGCACAAAGGAATTATCTATGACCATAGACTTGGCCTTCGTCAGTGTGCTTGCTTTGGTTGCGTACATGTGCACAAGCACACAGAACTGAGTGCACAATGTGTATGTAACATAAAATATGCATATGCAACCCTTTCTTTGCTATTTTTCTGTTGCTATAATAAAATTCCTTGACCAAAGCAACTTAATGGAGAAAGGATTTATTTGGGCTTACGGTTCCAGAGGGGACCCAGTCTGCCATGGTAGGGAGGCATGGTGATGGGAACACAAGATGGACATCATACTACATGATCATCCAGAAACAGAGAGAACAGGAAGTGGAGCCAGGCTATAAAACCTCAAAGCCTATCCCTACTTCCTACAGCAAGGTTTGATTTCTAAGAGCTTCCACAGCCTCCCAGAACAGTACTGCCTACCGGACACCAAGTGTTGAAACACATGCACCTATGGCGGACATTTCACACTCAACCACAACAACCTTGGAATATCGAGGTGTGGGTTTTTTCAAGGTCTAAGGAACTACTCCATCTGTGAAACTCTTCGATTCAGACAAAGAGCTAAGTCAGAGAAACAAAATTATTTTCTAAGGCCCTGTTAAGATCAGATGTTTAGCTTCAGTCTATTCTTGTCTAAGGATGTGTTTGTTCTCAAACTTACAGAACATTCAAGTCCATATGTTTTAGAAATATTACTTGCAGATTTGGTAATCTCAGGAAATTCGTTTTGCTCATAGTCACTCATAGCTAAATGCTGCTCTGAAGCACAAAGCAGGGTGAAAAGAGAGTTCTGGGGCCCCTAGACAGGAGACAGCCACAGTTTAGTGCATCTCACTCAGCCACATTAAGAAAACTGACTTCATCTTGGAGGACTGGGAGCCTCTGCAAGGTTTGGATGGGGGCTCTGTGTTCTGTTTTCTCTTTGAAGACCTGCCTGATTAGAGAGGGGAGTGTATACAAGGATGGAGCAAGATGGGGGCAGAAGACAGAGCCAGAGATGGTTTCTATAAGGTTTCTGGGGAGAAGAGAATGGGACAGATGAGGGGCTTTCAAATAGAATGGACAGGACCAGCAGTTAAGCCAAAGTGGGGTGAGATATCATAGGAGGGCATGTCCACAGTGCGTAAATGTCACGCTGACAGTTCTGTGGTCCCAAGGAGCCTATCAACACTCCAGAAAGGCTGAAAGCAGCAACCTTATTTTTTTTATTTTTTATATGTTTTGTTACTTTTATTTTATGTGTATGAATGTATTGCCTGCATGCATGTAAGTGCACCTCTGTTGTGAAAAATTCCCACAGAAGTCAGAAGAAGGTGTTGGAGCCCGTGGGACTAGAGTTATGGATGCTAACTGCCATGTGAGTGCTGGAACTGAACCTATATCCTCTGCAAGTGCAGCCAGCACTCTTAACTGCTGAGCCGTCTCTCCAGCCCCCTCATTCTTATTTTTCAATCGGTGCTTGGGAGTCTACTAAATTTGACAACAATTGGGGGTATAACAATGCTTGATGCCTGTTCAGTTCTTCAGATAAACTGAGTCAGCATTAGTATAAAATACAATGAACCAGGGGTCACAGGACAGTGTTTCTTTGTTTTATAATAAAATACTTTTGATGTTTTGTATATTTCATACACAATTTTTCAGTCCAATTTGGGCATATTCCCCTTTCCCAGCCCCCACCCCACCCCAGGTTATGCATTCTGCCATACATGTGTTGCATCTTTTTCTCAGTCTTTTTAAAGTTTTTCTCTGCAGAGCTTTATTATTTTGGGCAGAATTTAACTGTATCAGTCAGTTCATTGACCCACTTCTTATGTTGTTGTTGTTCCCTCCCATTTGTATTGCTCCCAAATATGCCTATATAAACGTGACATATATCCCAAAATTATGCCCTCTGAAAATAAATTGTATGTTAATTCCAAAATATGTTTAGGAATTCACATTTTTGCTTTTCATTTTATATTACTCTAAAATATGAATACATACCTTCCACCCATATACAGTAATTACAATGTCTGAAAATAAGTGGTAAGTTAATTCTAGACCCTGTTAAGAAATTGACATTATAACAGCAAAGTTGCTTTCAGACAAAAAGAAATATAACAATAACATTGCTCAACAATCCCCTTTCAACTGGGGATTTAATGCTAGCATCCACAAATGAGGGACACCATTCATCATTTGTTTTTCTGGCTTCAAGTTCCATCCATTTACCTGCAAAGTTCATGATGTCATCTCTCTTTACTGCTGCATAGAACTTCATCGTGTAGATGTACTACATTTTTAGCTAAAGTAACCCTGAGTGAAAAATGCAGTACAGGGGAGATCACTTTACCAGACTTGAAACTATGTTACAGGGCTATAACCATAAAGACAGCCTGGTACTGACACAAAAACAAACCGGTTAACCAATGGAACAAAATCGAAGATCCAAATTTGAGCTCATACAATTTCAGCTACCTCATATTTGATAAAGGGTCAAAAAAGCTCAATGGAGGAAAGATTTCATCTTCAGCAAATGGTGCTGGCAAAATAGATCACCATCTATAGAAAAACAAAATTAAAGCCCTACCTCTCACCCTGTACAAAAATCAACTCCAAGTGGATCAAAGACCTCAACGTGAAACCCAAAACTCTGAAGGTAATAGAAGAAAGGTTGGCAGCAACCTACAGGACATAGGCTTAGGAGAAGACTTTCTAAATCAGATAGCAAATAAACAGGAAATAAGGTCAACAGCTGACAAGTGGGACCTCATCAAACTCAAACGCTTCTGTACAGGGAAAGAAACGATCAAGGAAGTGAAGAGAAAATCCACGGAGTGGGAGGAAACCTTCACCAGTGATTCATCTGATAGAGCATTAGCATTCAGAATATATAGACTACTCAAAAAACAAAGAAGAAAAGAAATTACCTACTCAAAAGATGGAGTAAAGAGCTGAACAGAGACTTCACCAGCGAGGAAGTGAAGATGGTAGAGAAACATCTTAAAAAGTGTTAAACATCACTAGTAATTAAGGAAATGCAAATTAAAACCACTTAAGATATCATCTCACGGGGCTGGAGAGATAGCCTAGCGGTTAAGAGCACCGATGCTCTTGCAGAGGACCCGGGTTCAATCCCCAGCACCCACATGGCGGCTAAGAACCGTCTGTAACTCCAACTCCAGGAGAACTCCAGTTCCAGGGGAGTCCGAGACCCTCTTCTGACCTCCGCGGCATTGCACGACACGGGTGCACAGACCTGCATGCCAGAAAATACATTCCATAACATATGAAAATAAATATTAAAAAAAAAAAAAAAAAAAAAGATATCATCTCACTCTGATAAGACTGGCTAAGATAAAAAAAAAAAAAGACACCAAAAGGGGAACACTCATCCACTGCTGGTGGGAATGTAAACTCGTACAACCACTATGGAAAACAGTGTGGAGAACCCTTAAAAAACTCAAAATGAGCCTACAACCTGACCCAGTCATACCACTCCTGGGTATATACCCACAAGACTCATCCTACTGCAAAGATACATGCACAGCCATGTTTGTTGCATCTCTCCTCACAATATCCAAGACCTGGAACCAACCCAAATGCCCCTCAACTGAGAGTGGATGACAAAAATGTGGCGTATCTACACAATGGAGACAATGTTTCTTTTTAGAGGCACTAATCTAACAAAGTCATGGTCCCATTTGTTACTCTCAGAACCTTAAGGTCTTAGACCAGTGACACACAGTTTCTCAGAAATTCTTCAAGTCTTTGGAAAAGTAAGTTTAAAAGTAAGGAAAGGTGACAGGTGTCTATAGAATCAACTCAGGAAGAAGATGCAAGAGGATCTGGTGTCCTGGGCCAGCCTGGGCTATACAAGGAGACACTGTCTCAATACAACAAAACCTACAAAGAAAACCCAAAAAGCAGGTTTATAGCTGCATGTCACTTTATGGTTTGAAAATCTTGTGTGACATGATAGAAATAATAAGAAAATGTAAGTAAATAAATTTGGGCTGGAGAGATAGATGGCTCAGCAGTTAAGAGCACTGGCTGCTCTTGCAGAGGACCTGAGTTCAATTCCCAGCACCCATGTGGTGGCAAAAAAAAAGCATAACTCTAGTTCCAGGGCAATCTGACCTCTCTGGGCATTATACAATACAGGTATTGTATAATGTGTGTAGGCAATACACTCATACATAGAAATAATATGTGTAGGCAATACACTCATACATAGAAAATAAAAATAGATTCTTGGAAAATTGAATCTAGACCCTAGTTTTTTTCTTTTCCTTTCATCCAACACATACACACATGCAGAATATACATGAACTTTTTACCACTGCAGTTTCCAAAGTAGCTATCTATGCACATTAAGAAACTGCAACGTAGATAGCTCTGTGCATCCAGAGTACTAAAACAATTACTTCTCCTGGGTTTTCAGCGACCTAAATGGATTAAATAGCACTTAAAATGTAAGCAAGAGCCACCAAGGAGCCAGTAACTAAGCAAATGACCAAAACAATGTCATGTAAAGCTGAGCTGTCAGACGGAGTTCTCAGGCTGTAAGGGAGCCTTATGACAGACAAGCAGATACCACCTAAGCAGTGTTTGTTCTTTTTGTGTTATGAAATAAATTTACATCTACTCAATAATGACCCACACTCTGTTGAACAGATGACAGTATGTGAAAGTGAGGTAGATATGTATTTGCACACTTTATTGATCTCTCATTTAAACACTTTGTAGTGGCACCTAGACAGGTCCTATCAGTGTTTCAAGGCAATCCTGACTTTTCTGCCCTGGGGTGGAGCTTTCACTGAACACCAGTAGTTTTTTAAACATCTACATGACTTACTTTTCTCATCATTGTGACCAAATATCTGACCAGAAGTGACTTACGATAGGAGAAATATTGCTGGCTCATAGTTTAGGGATTATCATCTGTTCTGGATAGCTTTAGAGTCAAATTCACACATATGGGTTAAATGAGCCTCAATTGAGGAAATGCCTACATTGGACTGGCCTGTGGCCATGTCTGTGGATTATTTTCTTGAGTGACATGGGAGGGTCCCTCCCACTGTGAGTGGTGCCATCCCAAGTCAGTGTTTGCTCTTTATTGTATAAGAAAGCAGGCTGAGCATGGGCAGGGCAAGCCAGTAAGCAGTGTTCCTCTATGGTCTATGCTTTATCTCCTGCCTCCAGGCCCCTGCCCTGAGCTTCTACCCTGGGCTCCCTCAGTGATGAACTGTGACCCAAGAGTCATAAGGTGAATAATCCCTTTCCTTCCCAAGTTGGTATTGGCCAGAGTGCTGTATCACAGCAATTGAAGGCAAGCTAGAATACTATCCATCATGATCAGAAGACACGGCAGATACAGCTGTGGCATCGGGAGCATGAGACCGGTTGTTCACACTTTGTCAGAACTGGAAGCAGAGATCAGACAGGAAACAAAGTGAGACTATAAAACTGAAGGCCCCTCTCCCCAGTTATCTACTTCTTCCAGCACAGTCTCCCTAAACAGCAGCATATGCTGGGGACCAAGTGTTCTGATACATGAGCCTGCGGGGCACATTTTATATCCAAACAGTAGTAGGACCTATTTTATTTTTTTTAATTTTATTTATTATTTTTATTAATTCTAAGAAACATAGTTCTGAGAGTGTTGTTCAGAGATTTACCAGTGAAACAAAGACAAGACATCATGATCTGTGGACTCCAATTAAAATATATTTTTTTGCTGTGTACTACACAGTGCAGGTTCTCAGTAGCTGTGAAGAGCATCCTCACCTGATTCACCTTCAAGTTGCTGTGCCCTTGAACCTGAAGCACAAATGTACCACTTAACCACGGAATCACCATGTCAGGGTTTGAATATGGAAGTGGGTAAACAGGAACGTGGGTACTTGAAGAAAGACACAGGGGTTTTCCAATCAGGCTTAACTTTGTCCTTTGCATACTGACCCCTCGTGAGACACATACCAAGCCACTTCTAACCACCCTGTCTCCAACAACAGTTTCCACCATTCGTGCAGTGTTCTGTAAGTGATGGCAGTACGCTAGGGGAAAGGTAATTCCAGAAGCTATAAATAAAACTACGTGATTGAATTGCTCCATTGTCTCCTTATGTCTTTTATTTCTTATTTTGATTTCAAACTTACATGTGGATATGTAAGTCCCCCAAAACCATTTGTTAAATATGCTATATATTTTTCAGAATGTTTTTGAATCTTTGTTAAAAATCAGGATGGCTACAAGTGCACTGACATATCTAGATTTGGATTCTATTACATGGATCAGTGTGTTATTTTTATGCAAGTATAATTCTGTTTTTACTAAAGTTCTATAGTATAAGTTGAAATCAGGGATGGTGTACATCCAGCAGATTTTTCATTGTTCAACATTGTTTGGGGTATCAGAGTATTTTGTGCTTCCATATGAATTTTAAGATTGATTTTTCAGTTTCTGAGAGGAATTGCATTTACATTGTGATGGGCACTGCATTGAATTTGTAGCTTGCCTTTGGTAAGATGGTCATTTTCACAGTTTTGCCAATCCATGAGCATAGAAAGTCTTTCAATCTTTTGGTATCTTCCTCAATTTCTTTCTTCAGTATCTTAAAGTTTTTATTGTACAAATCTTTCATTTCCTTAGTTAGATTTATTTCAGGATATATTATCTCTCTTTGAGTCTATTATGAATGGAACTGTTTCCTTGATTTCTTTCTCAGTGTGTTTATCAGTGGTAGAGAAAGCCTTCTGATTCTGCATGTTAATTGTGTTTCCTGCTACTTTACTAAATGTGTTTATCAGCTTTAGGAGTTCTCTGGCAGAGCCTTTGGGGTCTTTTATGTATAGCACCCGATTATCTACAAATAAGGGTCCTTCTTCCTTTCCTATTTGTACCTCTTCATTTCCTTCTCTTGTCATATTGCTCTAGCTAAGACTTCAAGTCCAATGTTGAGTAGCAGTAGAGAGCACAGACATCCCTGGACTTTGCCGGTACATGAGGACCCTGCCTGGCCTATCAGGTTTATGCTCTATGTTGGAGAATCCAGTGTCCAGTATCAGAAGCAGTGGATTCTCACAGAAATCCTTAGTTCCTATGTTATGTCACATTCCTATTTAATATGCTAACTCTTCATTGCTCTCGTTCCTGCCCACCTTTTTTCTTGGCTCAATAATATATTATCATGACTTACTCACTATTCAACAATCTTAAACCCAGATGATGAATAAGAAGCTAATTTGCAAATCACTTGATCTCCTCTGAAAAAAAATTACCATCTGATTGTATGAGCCAACAGATTTTCAGGAGAATTCACTATAATGAGCAATGAGCTCTGCAAGCAGTCATCATGGCTTTGATAACAGCCCTTTAATAAAATAAAGGGGGATTTTTCTCTCCTGCTCCATCAGTATCCGTAAATATTAGCCTATCTAAGTACATTCTTTCTTGATTGCCCATCTCCTTAACTTTAATGTCATAGTTAATTTACAGCAACATTTAAACCTTAAATATAACAGAAATCTTATTATACTTAATGGCTCAAAAATCAAGATGACAGATAATTAAGAATTCATGATGCATTTGGACAGAGGGTTGGAGAGAAGGGGAAGAGAGAGAGTGAGAGAGAGGCTAGATACAGGGTTGGGCATACCTATAGCTACATGCAGAACAGATAGAAATGTATGTATATTGACTTCAAACACAGAAGAAAAGCCCACTGGAGTATCATATGGAAGTAATACCTAGAAGACAACTAGTCTTGAGTTTTTAAATGCATTGCAAGAAAATAAAAATAAACAAGCAAAGTAAATCCTAGAGTATCCGGCAGCATGCTAGATAACAAAACTACAATGAAAAATGGAGGACTCCCTTGGGCCCAGGAAGACAAGGGGTAACCTTCTAGACTGTTTGTATCTTTCAGTGTTCCTGTCGCATTTAGACTCATTTTTTTCAGAGATTGGTTACCCACAGAGCTCAGAGTGTGCCAGAGATCCAAGTCTTTCCTTAGTGCACCTGTGCAAATGAGGCCTAATTTTGGTGCCAGAGAGTACAGCTGCTTACCCCAAGCAAGCAGATGCCACCCACGCAAGGACATGAGCTTGTTTATTTGGCAATTGGATATCAGTGGCATCCACTGAGAAAGAGGAGCTTATGGCAGTGACCATTACAGCGACCAAGAACAGAAAAGAGGTGGTGAATGACCTCAGTGCTGTAAAGACCATTATAGTAGGTCACCAGGCAGCCAGTAGAATAGGGCTCTGGGAGATAACAGTGGATTGAAAGCCTTTGTTGGTACCCATTGTGCAGACCAAATTGCTACAAGGTATAAAGTGAAGAGAATTGAACCAGCTCTGAAGGAAGCTATATTTCCTTCAAAGAAGCATTTCACTGAGGAGTATAATTTATGGAATCACAAACAGGAACAAGGGCAAAATAATGTATGTCAAATACAGAGAATGTTAATTATCAAAGGTAAGTAAAGATTTGCGTGGGATGCAATTATTCTTCAGCTTTCAGGACTATGGGGGGAGGGGGCAGGTTGAAAGGGAAAAGGAAGAAAGGATGACCAGAATCCAGTGCCACTTGCAAAATTATCTCTCCTGTATGTAGTAAGAGAGTGATATCAGAGAAGCATCTGTGAGGAGAGTTAGACTCCTGCTGGAATCCAAGTGTAAGCTGATTGTAGGAGAAAACCCCCATGTAAAGGACACCAGGCTGGTTGTGCCCGCTGACAACCACTGAAGTCCTGGTGAAGATCTGGAATCAAATTCATCATAGAGAAATAATTACTCATGATGTGCCACTGACTGGTGATAACACATGGCCGGGACTGGTTTCCATGTTGCAAGGCATACCCAAGCAAATGAGAGACATTCTTTCAAAATGCATTTTTCTCCTGTAAAGCAAAGTGCTTACAGAGCACAGAGCTTGGGGACCTGCCGGTAATTGGCTCTGCTAATTGCCACTGACTTAGTAAGAATTCTCATAATTCAATTTTCCTCTAATAACTAAATAGAATTTACTAAACCATGGTGATTGTTGAATACTTCAAGCTCGGTTTTATTATCAAATTTGAGTGAATAACTATTTAGAAAAACAAGTGGGCAGGATGTAAGGTTTGTGTGTTTACTTCAGGGAGTTACAGTTTTGTTTCAGAAACATAAGGAAATTTGTTAGAATCACTGACATTAGGAAAAGTTACAAGCGTTAAAGTCATGAAGTGTTACAGAAAAGGAAAACAGCAGTGCAGCCTGTCTCATTTGTTGTGTCAGTCCTGCAGGGGGAAGGGAAAATGAGCAGACACTGGGATTCTGTCAGAGCGGTGACTGGAATCTCCATAGTCTGTTCGTTCTGTAGCCAACTTGAGGGCTGCTCATAAGATGCTTAGTTAATGCAAAGGAAATGCCTCAGGCCTGTTTCCAGTGAGTCATGGTGGAACTGGTGGGGCACAGCCTGGCTGTCCACCTCCCCAGCTTGGCCATACAGACTTGGCCTGTTAGGGCCAACCTGTGAAGGACTCCCCGATCCTCCTCCTCTCCTATTTTTAGAGACACTAGTTCCCATTTCCTTGTGATTTCTATTGTTTCTAGTGATCTCTGTAAAGGAAACGCCAGGGACACATTTTCCCGACTTCCTTCTCCTGCAGTCCAGCTGGAATCCTGAATCCAATTATAAACCTATTAGGATGTATATAAATGGTTCAAACTGTAGCCTGGCCCTCCGGAGTCCAGCCACTTCCCCTTGCTTCTAGAAGAAAGCTCAGCCGCAGGCTATGAAAGCTTGGATAAATCATCATTTTAGAACTCTGGTTTCTATGTGGTACAATGATGTTTTAGTCAGCCATAGCTTCCAGTTTCATTTAAACAAAGTTCTTAAATTTCAAACCCATACATTTGCAGCCACATGGGAGACTCACCCAGCTGATCTCACTTGTGATATAAGGATGATGTCATCACAAACTTGTCAGAGCAGGTCACAGGAGAGAGGTCCTGTGTGTCTAAGATGACTATGCCGGCAGAATCACCCATTCGTAGACTTTCTCAAAGGCTCTCAGAACAACTTAAGATACAGTTGATTATAAATGTTCTCCCAAAGACGACCAGTTTTTCAAGCACTTTTCTAAGCTCTTTATTAATAATTATATTCATCTACCTGTTTAAAATAATGTCTTGATATCCAGTTCCAGATCATGAAGACAGATTTATTTATGATCTAAGCATGTCAAGCATTGCTGGGAGAAGGGCTCACAGGTCCCATTCCATCCTGCAGATTTATAAGCAAGCAGTGGTTGGATGGGCAGGGAGAGATATTTTCTTTAGTGTAGCCATACGTGAGGTGGCCTCTAGTAAACAACCCCTCCCCCACACTCTGGTGTGCAATACTAATGAACCTCATTGGGCCACCCTCCAAACTTAAGAAGGCATAAATTAGAAGAAGGCTCAGCTAAGAAGACCAAGGGGTCATTCAGAGTGAAAGGAGGACAAGAGAAAAACAGGGCTGATATGATGAGAACATACTCCTACATGCATGAAAATGTAAACATTAATAGACCCTTACAGTTGCAATGTCTCTTGTATAAGTGTTTCTGCTCAGGACAAAAGAAGAGGGAATGAATCAGGGAAAGCAAAATGTGCCTAGAAAGAGAGGCCAGAGAAGCTGGAAGGTCGAGGGCAACAAATCTAGCCAGGAGAATGGTGGGGCACATAACTATATGGATCACACACGGAAACCATAATAGAAAGCCACAGTGGTTGGTCCAGCTGATGAAATCACGGGACCTCACCTAGACATACAACCCGGAGTACCAAGAAGAGTTGTATCTCAGCACAACTATGTTGGGATGATGCATCTTTTATGACTAAAGACTAAAGGAGATAGAAGGAAGATGGTTGCCAGGCAACTCAAGTAGATGATAAGATATAGACTGATTCACAAAACAGCAGAAAGAGGCAGAACAGCATTTTGAAGGGGATTGATGACTGAAGGAAAGGTTTCATTAGAGTGTGCTTACAAGAGGAGTAATGAGATATCAGAGCACTCAGGGAAAAGAGAGATCCATCAATTTATAACACTATTGATGTTCTCATGAGCTTTGCACTTCCAAATCCGTTCTGAAAGCTGCCAATATATAAATATTGAATAGCCAATAAATACAATAAATACAAAGTGGTTGCACAGCAAGTACCATAATCTGGGCTGTGCGTCACTTGTATGAAATAGCCCAGCTTGACATTTACAACTCATGATTCAGGAAGAGCAAGAGGGAAAAGCAGACTTGGTGAGCATTGACCAGACCCCACCCTGGTTATCAGAAGCTTGGCGAGCACGACAGAGACCATGGAGCCTGGGCTCCCTCACAGAGGCAGCAGGGGCAGGCACAGGTACTTACTGTGCTAGTTACCTCTTCTCAAATTCTTGACGAGAAGCAGCTAGAGGAAGGGTTTCTTCTGCTCACAGTCCAAGACTTCAGTCCACAATGTTGGAGAAAATATGGCATCAAGTACTCAAGGCAACAGGCTACATTTTTTTTCCTAAGATTAAATGATTATTTTAAAGTGTGCCACAATGTATAGAATTCAACATTCTCTCCCATAATTCTGTGCATTGGGACTATAGAAATGTCACTGTCCCTGCCCCACATTTTCAAATTAACATCCTCAGGTCACAACAGTTAAGTTTTCCAGCCGGGTGTGGTGGCGCATGCCTTTAATCCTAGCACTTGGGAGGCAGAGGCAGGCGGATCTCTGTGAGTTCAAGGCCAGCCTGGTCTACACAGTGAGTTCCAGGACAGCTGGGGCTCAAGGGAGACCCTGTCTTGAAAAGACCAAAAAAGAAAAACAAAAACAGTTGAGTCTTCCCACAGGAGATCTTCAGGAAAACAAGCTATTTCCTTGGCTATTTCCCACATTTTTGTAGCAGGCACCAGCAATCATCCAAGAAGTATACATTGCAGAGTAAGGAGGTGATCCACCAGCCAGCCCACAGTTGTTGACAGCCGTAAGATTAGATACAAGCACAAAAGCACAAAGGGGTATGTCAACATACTGGCAAAAAAATCCTGTGACAGCTTGGGAGTAACTTTTCATTTCATTCATAGTGGAGACCCCACTGTCCAATGCATAGGTATTGACGAGGTAAGCCAGTGAGTTACAGAGCCACAAAGAAATGATGTCACCCACGAGGCTAGGACTTAGACCCGCAAAAAGTTCTATGATACCTTCTTCCTGATAGATGGTTAATATGGAGTCACAAAGTCCATGGTACTTAGATTCTCTGCCAATTAATTATACCATCGATCTCAGAGTGATCACGTGGAAGGGGTGTGTGGTGACAGTAGTAGCAGAACGAGCAATCATCTCTCGAGTTGTCCCTTTGATAACTCGGTCAAAGGAAGAAGAGCATCCTTTTGTACCTTTCCAGGTCCTGACTCCTCAGGTTTTACACAGTCCTGATAATGCTGTAAAACTTTGCCATGGACCAGAGTTCCAAGGACTCCTGAACACAGGCTTGGAGTTAAGCCTGTGAACAACCCACGTTTCCCATCTATACTTGCGAAGTAGTGAGCATAACAAAAGAGACCAGGAAGCTGACATATTTGCCGCCCGAAAATATTTTGTCTCGTCGTTGGAGGAAGAGGCTCATATCCCACCTGGATGAGCACTTTCACATACATGAGAGGCTGGGACAGGATGGTAAGACCGGAGCCCAGGAACACCTGACTGGCCTTGTCCACCATGATGGCACCCGCGGACGGATGGACAGACGGAGCCACTGAGTGACATGGTGGCTGCCCTTTCTCCCCCACCTCCCCCTTTAGAACAAAGTTAACTTCATTTCCTTGTTCTGGCTTATTTTCTTTATGTAAAACACAACAGCAGCTTCTTTTCTTCTATTACAGCAAATAAACACAGGCATTAGTTTCAGATGCATCTTCAGTGATCTTGTTCAAAGATAGCTCTCAAGGAAATTAACTTTAAATCACTTCTTGGACTTTAGAAATCTGTAGGTTAGTACAACATAATCTTATAGAATAGACTATGAAATTTTAACAGTAATCAAATATAGTTATAACTGGTAATGTTTCCTTTTTCCATTTTACAATAATCAACATTATCTCTATCTGCAGGCAGGAAGCAGACAGAAGTGAATACTGGTGCTCAGCTCAGCTTCTCTTCCTTAACTGGATTGGTGCATGTACTTATTAATTTACTTTCAGTGCATGTGTGTATGCATGTGGTACAGATGCTGCCAAGTGTGCCACAGCACATGTGTGGAGGTCAGAGGACAGTTTGGGGATCAGTTCTCTCCTTTCACATTGTGGGGCCCAAGGGTCCAGCTCTGGCCTTCCAACTTGGTGGTGAGTGCCTTTGCTCCATTGAGCCACCCCAAAGTTCCAGTTAAAGATAGGATCTCACTGTGTAGCCCTGGCTGGCCTAGAACTAGCTATGTAGACCAGGCCGGCCTTAAACTCAACAAAGATCCACCTGACTCTGCCTACCAGTGATGAGATTAGAGACATGTGGCATCATGCCTGGCAAACTTCTTCTTTGTATTCAGTCTTGGATGGTGCTGCCCGCATTTAGGACAAGTCTTCTCACCTCAATGACCTAATATAGACCATCCCTCATACACATCCATCATGCTGACAATGGAGTCACACTCACTCTTCCCCTGACAAATCCTGCTTGCTCCTTTCCTGAATGTCCTGTGATGCATATTCACCAAGAAGTCTTCCTAGAGAACTCAAATGGGATTGAAATTTGCTTTTTCAAAAAGAATGAAATCTGTCACTTATTTTCAAAGTAATGTTTAAAGATTTGTTTGTTCTTTTTATTTTATGTATATGAGTGTTTTGCCTACATGAATATAATTGTACCTGTGTGTGTAATGGCAGCCAGAGGTCATAAGAGGATGCTGGATCCCCTGGAACTGGAGTTATGGATGTTAGCTTCTCCCTTAGGACCTATGGCCTAGCCACTGATGGGTTCTTGGCCCATTTAACAGTATCAGGCATGAATTCCACCCTGTGGAACAAACCTTAATTCCAATGAGAAAATGATCAGTTACTGCCGTAGCACTTGCACCACTGCTGCACTGGGGAGCATATCTTGCCAGGCTAGTTATTTTAGCTAACAATACTACACTGTCGTAAGCCTGTTGATTACCTTTGTCCTCCAGTAACATGCATAGGACCTTCCAATACTGTGAAAGCTAGCCAGAAGGGATGACGCTTCAAAGTCAGAACCAGCCTGATTTCTCCATGTGCTGTGACATAAGTATTTGGGGTCATCAAAAATAGGGACTTATCATCAAATTCTAGCAGGTAACCTTGATGCTTGGGGGTCTATGGGACCTCAACTTGAAAAGAGGTGACACTCACGAGCACATGGCTTTTGTTGTTATTTTATTTATTTTCATGTTATGTGTGAGTGGTTACATGCATGTTAAGTACACCACATGCATGCAGTATCCTTGGAGGCCAGAAGAGGGTGTCAGATGCTCTGGGACTAGAGTTACAGACTGTTAGTTGCTACGTAGGTTCTAGAAGCTGAACCCAGTTTCTCTGCCGTCTCTCCAGCCCTATGGCACTGGGTTTTTTATCTGCTAACCCATGGTCTCTAACAATGGCAATATTGTCCAGCCCCCACTGTAGAGTAGTTCCATCTAAAGGCTTTTTATATACAGATATATTTTAGGAAGCTTCTAAAGTAGTGGATTTCTCCATGTGGCTTTTTCACAGGTCTTTAGTGTTAGCCCCCCCTCCCCATTACCCCTTCCCTCCTATTCCCCCACCAATTTAACCTTGACCATTCCATTATTCCCCTTTCTCCCTTCAAAACACCTGTGTTTTGTTCCCTATACCTTGAAACCCTCCGTATGCCCCCTCATTGGTGTCCTAGATTCTATAGGTACTCTAACTTAAACACACATGGCTACAGATTCAAAGGACTTTTCCCAGACTTATGAAGATCTGCAGCAGCAGGAGCCTGTGAACTCTATGGAGAGTTCATTCCTATAAATAGAATTTTTAAAGGCAGCGTACTCATCCCATCTTTGGTCGCCTTAGAAGAGACTGCACAGGAGAGGTTTCAGAAGGTGACACTCTCACTGAGGTTGCTCATGCTCAAGCCTACAGCACTCAAGGCTGAATCTAGAAAACAGTCTATCAAATGATCACACTGATACACCAATAGTGGCCGTTAAGCATTTTAGCTCTCAAAACTTCTAAGATTAAGGAGAGCCAAGGTGATTAAGAACTATTTCAGAAAACCAGTTTCCCAGGAGCGTTCAGTGAAGTTGTCAGCTCATGATCTGACCCCGGTTTCAGGAAACCTAGTTTGTCTTCCTCTTCCTGAGTATGCAGGGCATCCACAAAGACTCCTAAGGCCCCTAGGCAAGTACCCTGAGTCTTGCATGCCTTCCAGCCAAGAGTGGGAAGTGGGCAGAACAGCCTTTGTAGTTCCTCCTGCCTTTCCCCTCTGCCTGTGTTGGATTTCCTGGCATGCCAGTCTACATAGCTCCCGGAGAAGGAAAGCTGGCAGCCCGAAGATGCAATATGTGATTGACAAAGGAACCTTTTATGTTTATCCACTGAGCTCTCCGCTTGTTTTCACAGTCTTGCTTACCCAGCCTCACTTACACACGTGAATCCCTTTGCCTAGTTCTTGCTGCTGGCCTGGTATAATATCCGTATCAAATGGTAGTGCAGTCAGAGAAGACAGCAGCCTCACAGTGATAACCACTTTCAGCATATGGATATGAAGTTTTACCCCTTAAAGATTCTTTGTGAGAGGCTTGAGCCCCAGATAAAGGTGCTGTGGAGAGGTGACTGGATCATAAGGTCACTGACCTATTGACCCCTTGGTGACTCCATAGTTGAAATAGCAGTTAGGAAGTTGAGCTGAAGGAAATTGCTCACCGGAGCCATGCCTTTGAGAAGTATAGTTTGTTCCCAGCCCTCCACTGTCTATTTCCTAGCATTCAAGAAGTGAGCAGCTTGAAGCTACACCCCTTTCTACTCTGAGGTTCTGGTTCACTAGGCCTGTGGCAGTGGAGCCAGAGAACCATGGACTGAAATTTCTGAAACCACTAGCCAGGAGAAAGCTTTCCTTCTTTGAGGTGGAGCCAGGTTCCTTTTCTCAGTGTCCTTCTGGTAAAGTGGCAACCAGGATCACCTGGGAATCTCTTACCCAGACATTGATGCCAGTCATGAGCAATCAACTCTCCTGGTCTCATCAAATACTGACCTCATCCTCAAAGCTCCACTTTGCAAATACTACCTTCTAAGGTGGGAGTTTGTGGTAAACATAATAAGCACATAGACCACAGAAAGGGAGTCAAAGTGTAACGGAGAGGTAGATAAAGCACCATGAGATCCAGCCTGTAGGAAGAAGTGTCACAGAGGAGCAGTACCTGAAAGGCTACAGACACTTCAGCAGAGAAAAAATGGCTCAGGGTTCTGCTATGCAGAAGACTTCCCTCATCTTCACGAACTCCCAGGAGGCTGACTTAAGGCAAAGACTTTCATCTTGAAATATGCAGAATTCTATTCGGCTGTGAAGCTTTTTAAATTCACACACATTCCTTGTGACTTGAAGGGAAATAATCTCACAGCCTATGAGATGAAATTGCAATTAAATGAAATATAGAGATTATAAAACTAAGTGAGATACAGGACGGGAGACACTACAGATGGCCCTTGCTGTCCAGCATGGCTCAATAGTGCACAGAGGCAGGGACACTGCTATTAAATCAGGAAATCACTAGCTCTCTGTGTTAGTTACTTTACGTAGCTGTGACCAAAATACCTGGGAAAATAGTTCAGATGTAGGAAGGTCTATTTTGCTCATTGCTTGAGACAATCGAATTCCTATTCCTCAGCTCCATTGATTCTGGGCTGAGTGAGGCCGAATCTCTGCAGTGGAGCCTGGGGAAGTTTTTCACTTCTTGGTGAACAAAAAGCAGAGGGCAGAGTAGGTACTTGGGACCAGGTGTACCTTCAAAGACTGACCCCTGGAAACCTATGTCCACTAGGCTCCGCCTCCTGAGTGCAGCATCTCCCCAAACATGATTGGCTCCCCTCTGGGGGCCAAGCATCTAACACAAGAACCTGGACTGGGCGTTTCATGTTCAAACAGTAACTTCCCCATTTATGTTTTGACACTTCTATGAACCTCTGTGAGGAAAATCTAAGTCAAGCAAATACACAGGCAGTTTTTTTTTTAATATAATGCTTTTATTGATGTTTTGTGTATTTCAGACATCATTTTTTTCAATTTAATTTAGACATATTCCCCTTTCCCTTCTCCCCACCCTACCCTAGATCATACATTCTGCCATAACTATCCTGAATTTTTCTCTCAGTCCTCTTTTTATGTTTAGGAATTCACATTTTCCTCCTTTAATTTTATATTACTGTAAAATATGAATACATACTTTCCACCCATAATCAGTAATTACAGAGTCTGAAAGTAAGTGGTGGGTCCATTCTAGAGGCTGTTAAGAGATTTACATTATAACAACATAGTTGCTTTCAGGTAAACATAAATATAACAATAATGTTGTTCAGCTTGACTTTCAACTGGGGATTTGGGGTTTAGCATCCACAAATGAGGGAAACCATTCACAGTTTTTTTTCTGGGACAGTGTTACTTCACTTAGCATAATGGCTTCGAGTTCCATCCATTTACCTGCAAAGTTCATGATGTCATCTTTCTTTACCGCTGAACAGTACTCCATTGTGTAGATGTACCACATTTTTGTCATCCACTCGCTGTTGAGGGGCATTTGGTTTGGTTGAGACCTAGTCATAGCCATAACTCTTTATTTCATGACAGGAGAAGCCTCACTATGCACGTGCCACTGGAGTTGAAAGGATCAGTGACAAAATATTCATGAAAATTTCACAAACTCAAATGTGATTCAGTGGCATATGGGGGTGTGGAGGGGCTTCCAGGCTTTAATATATACCTAATTTGAAAAAAATTCTTGTGGTTGGAAAGATGGCCCAGTATATATAATGCTAGGCACACAAACTCAATGAACTGAATTTGGATCCCCATAACCTACATAAAGGCTAGATATAGTCCTACACAGGTCTGTAATCCAGTGTACCCCCACAAGAGAATGGCAGGGGGACTCTGGGGAATCTCTGGAAGTTCCCAACCCAAGTAGTCTGGCTTGGGACCCTGTCTCACACATGTGCACATAGTCTCTAGTGAACAGGTCCAGTCTCTGTAATCTGTCTTCTGATCCCAAGTCCATAGCAGCTTCTCCATCTTTGATATGAAGCTACCGGTGTTGGGGGCGGGGTCCAAAATGAAAGGACACCACACTATGTTTTTACCAGAAATGCATTTCTTCAGTTCTGCCTCTGATATGTGCTTTAAACCTCAAGTCTGACTTTCCCTCCATCGTCATTCATCTTTCTTCTCTCCAGAAAATAAATGGACAAGGAAGGTTGGATATATCTTTAGGGTGCAGAGCAAGGCCAGAGTTGGCCATTGATACCTTTGGAACTGCCTATCTATGGCAGTCCTATGTAGTATAGTGTGAGCCTGGGGAATTCCTGGATACAAAGTCAGTGGGCTTTTCTGCTGCTGCGTGATGCTTCTGATGTTATTGCTACTCTAGTCTGACAATGCACAGCCCTTACCACTTAAAAACAATTAGTTTAAGGTGTTCATTTGAATTGAAGTTTATTTCAATTACATTTCAATTGTATTTCAAGTATATTTCAATTCTAAACCTTCCCATTAGAAACCACCTTGACCACCACCGTGATTATGTAGTTCAACACAGGCTGGCCCCCAGAATGAAGACCAGCAGTGGCTCCTTTCCAGCCTTCAGCTGAGCCCTCTCCTCTCAAGCTCTGGTATATTTTCACCAACCACTGTCAAATCTGTTTTCATGAAATCGCATTTGATGTGGAGCAGTGTGCATGTTGTCATTCAGCCCTCCACACTCTCTATCCTCTGGCTATTAGTTGTATACATTTTTAAGGCTGACAAATATTTACATTAACCCCAAAGCCTTCACCCCTCACCTTTTCTACAGCTTGTGGAAGCATCTAGCAAGGCTTTTTATATCGACACAAGTAAAGGATGAATTAGGTAGAATCCTTTTAGACTTGGCATCTTAAACCTTTATTTATACTATTTTGAGCTGATTTGTAGTAGGGTATTAGAATGTTTGGAACAGGGGTATACAGGGAGCAGAGGGCATTATAGAGCCACCCTTGCTCCTCTCAAGCTTGTCAGGAAGACATAGGATGAAGGATGTTTAAGCAGCTCCCAAGTCTTGGCTAAGAAAGGCACAGAGTAGATTGTAAGCCTTGCCTGTATGGCATGGCACCTACTTCTGCCTGACGCCTTCTTCCCGGCCCATCCTTGTGTTGGTGGCTATATCTCTTCCTGGTGGGAAGCTCCGCTATTCCTGGTCACACTTAACAGTCAAAGATTTTCTTTCTCTACTCTTCCTAGGAGCTGATTAGAAGCTACCTCCTGCCTTTAAGCATGTGGTTTCTTGACTGTAGCAGAAAGTTGGTAAAGTATCTGCCCATCTGGGGGACCACTGGATTATACAACACTTTCTGGAAGGAAACGCATCAGGAACAGCAGGGGTACAGGTTGTCCCCAGGCCCAGTGTAACCTTCGCCAAAGCAACTCCCAGCAAGCAAGCATCGGACTGCACTTCTTAGGCAGAACTGCCTGAACCACATTTCCAGGACCAAGCAAGACCAGGCATTCACTAGGGCAGCCACCTGAAGCTGTTTGGACAGTTTCCTGTCTACACATTTCTGAATTGGTCAAGTACATTGGCTCTGAAAAAAAGTACAAATGCCAAGCATGACCGCTGGCAGGGGAGAGACTGCCCACAATGGCTTCTGCGCCAGGATGGAAGGAAGAAGAGGAGTGGTTCTTAACACCTCTGCAGGTGATAAACTTGCTCAAGAGGAGGCTTGGAGCAGAGTGTTATCAAATTTCAAGGACAACAGATTGGACCTAACCAAGTATAAGTCTGCTCCAATAACTGTTCCTGTAAAGAGTGTGTAGGAGGCAGACAAGCTGAAGAGAGGTTAGAGCTCAGACTGTGCCCACAATGGTAGAGCAGCTTTCCTGATGGGTCATGTAATCATGTGAGTCACCTCAAGAAAGCAGCCATGCTCCAAGCCACAGAACTCCACAGCTAGCAACACTATAGAAGAATTTGAGATTTCACACTGGAAAAATAAAACACATAGAAATAAGTTTTTATAATCTTCCTAAACCCATTCATAAAGCCTTATTTCTTATTAAACTGAGCCTTGATGATTGTGCTAAATACCTTATTCTATTTTAAAAATGACAATCCATGGGGCTTGGAGAGATGGCCTAGCGGTTAAGAGTGCCGACTGCTCTTGCAGAGGACCCGGGTTCAATCCCCAGCACTCACATGGCAGCTGAGAACTGTCTTTAACTCCAGTTCCAGGTAAATATGACACCGTCTTCTGACCTTCACCACATTGCAGACACGGGTACACAAACCTACATGCAGACAGTACATTCATACACATAAAAAAAATGAATAAAAATAAAAATAAAAATGACAATCCAGCCTCACTGATTACATTAGCACATTTTTGTCACTGTGACCAAAATACTTTAAGAGAGTGGATTAGTCAGCTTTCTTGTCATTGTGATCAACATCTGACAAGAAGCACCTCCAGAAAGGGAAGTCTGTTTTGGGTGACAGCTTGAGGGGATATAGCCAAAAATGATAAGGTTAGTAGGGGGAGATCACAGCCCACCACAGCCATGATGGTCTGAGGGGACACAGACTACTATAGCCAAGATGGTGTGACGGGACACAGCCCACCACAGCCAGGATGGTGTGAGGGAACACAGCCCACCAGAGCCAGGATGGTGCGAGGAAACACAGCCCACTACAGTCAGGATGGTGTGAGGGGACACAGCCCACCACAGCCAGGATGGTGTGAGAAGACACAGCCCACCACAGCCAGGATGGTGTGAGGGGACACAGACCACTATAGCCAGGATGGTGTGAGAGGACACAGCCCACCACAGCCATGATGGTGTGAGGGGACACAGCCCACCACAGCCAGGATGGTGTGAGTAGACATAGCCCACCACAGTCAGGATGGTGTGAGAGGACACAGCCCACCACAGCCAGGATGGTGTGAGAGGACACAGCCCACCACAGCCAGGATGGTGTGAGGGGACACAGCCCACCACAGCCAGGATGATGTGAGGGGACACAGCCCACCACAGCCAGGATGGCATGAGGGGACACAGCCCACCACAGCCATGATGGTGTGAGGGGACACAGCCCACCACAGCCATGATGGTGTGAGGGGACACAGCCCACCACAGCCAGGATTGTGTGAGAGGACACAGCCCACCACAGCCAGGATGGTGTGAGGGGACACAGACCACTATAGCCAGGATGGTGTGAGGGGACACAGACCACCAGAGCCAGGATGGTGTGGGGGTACACAGCTCACCACAGCCAGGATGGTGTGAGGGGACACAGACCACTATAGCCAGGATGGTGTGAGGGGACACAGACCACTATAGCCAAGATGGTGTGAGGGGACACAGCCCACCACAGCCAGGATGGAGTGAGGGGACACAGACCACCACAGCCGTGATGGTGTGAGGAGACACAGCCCACCACAGCCAGGGTGGTGTGAGGAGACACAGACCACCACAGCCAGGATGGTGTGAGGAGACACAGACCACTATAGCCAGGATGGTATGAGAGGACACAGCCACCACCACAGCCATGACGGTGTGAGGGGACACAGCCCACCACAGTCAGGATGGTGTGAGTAGACATAGCCCACCACAGCCAGGATGGTGTGAGAGGACACAGCCCATCACAGCCAGGATGCAGGGAGGGGACACAGCCCACCACAGCCAGGATAGTGTGAGGGGACACAGCCCACCATAGCCAGGATGGAATGAGGGGACACAGCCCACCACAGCCAGGATGGAGTGAGGGGACACAGCCCACCACAGCCAGGATGGTGTGAGGGGATACAGCCCACCACAGCCAGGATGGAGTGAGGGGACACAGCCCACCACAGCCAGGATGGTGTGAGGGGATACAGACCACTGTAGCCAAGATGGTGTGAGGGGACACAGCCCACCATAGCCAGGATGGTGTGAGGGGACACAGCCCACCATAGCCAGGATGGTGTGAGGGGACACAGCCCACCATAGCCAGGATGGTGTGAGGGGACACAGACCACTATAGCCAGGATGGTGTGAGGGGACACAGCCCACCATAGCCAGGATGGTGTGAGGGGACACAGACCACTATAGCCAAGATGGTGTGAGGGGACACAGCCCACCATAGCCAGGATGGTGTGAGGGGACACAGCTCACCACAGCCAGGATGGTGTGAGGGGACACAGCCCACCATAGCCAGGATGGAGTGAGGGGACACAGCCCACCACAGCCAGGATGGAGTGAGGGGACACAGCCCACCACAGCCATGATGGTGTGAGGGGACACAGCCCACCACAGCCAGGATGGTGTGAGGACACAGCCCACCACAGCCATGATGGTGTGAGGGGACACAGCCCACCACAGCCAGGATGGTGTGAGGGGACATAGATCACTATAGCCAGGATGGTGTCAGGGGACAGAGCCCACCACAGCCATGATGGTTTGAGAGGACACAGCCCACCACAGCCAGGATGGTGTGAGGGGACACAGCCCACCACAGCCAGGATGGTGTGAGGGGACACAGCCCACTATACAGAATGGTTTGAGAGGACCGAGCCTGCCAGGGCCAGGACGGCAGGTGGGTAGCTCTGTGGCAATCAGAGCCCATGGAAGCTGCTTGCTCATGTCTCCATGGAAGCTGCTTGCTCATGTCCATGGAAGAGGAAGCAGAAAGATGTCTGGAAGTGGCCCAGTGTTTAAACCTCAGGCTGGCCCTCCAGTGACTCACTTCCTCCAGTGAGGCCTCACCTCCCAAAACAGCTGGAGACTGGGTGTTCAAACACATGGGGCTGTGAGGTGCAGTCAGACCATAAGAGAGCAGGGACTCACTTAGTCGAGCTGGAGACCATGGCTGGGAGAATGTGCAGAGGACAAGAGCTGTCACCTAAGGGTGGACAGTAACCTGGAGAGGAGGAGCAAAAAGTAGCCTGGGACACGATATTCCCAGGGACCTTCACCTGCCCAATGACCAGCACCCTCCAGCTATGTCCTGAGGATTCTACAACCTCCCAAATCAGGTCCACTAGCTAGGAACCAACACCTAAGACCATGGGTTCAAAAACTACTACAGTTCAGCCGGGCGTGGTGGCGCACGCCTTTAATCCTAGCACTTGGGAGGCAGAGGTAGGCGGATCTTTGTGAGTTCAAGGCCAGCCTGGTCTACATAGTGAGTTTCAGGACAGCCTGGAGTTCCAGGGAGACCCGTCTCGAAAAGACAAAAAAAAAAAAAAAAACCTACTACAGTTCAATTAGCTATCATTGTGGCCTCTCTGTAACCCAAGTCTTATCAATCTGAGCATTCATGGAGAGATAATGAAAAACGCCCTTCTTGTCTCTCGTGGGCTCTTGTGGAAAGTGTAACTTGTCTTGAAATCATGTTCAAAGACTTTAAAAGAGCCAGGAGCCCTCTCAAAGAGCTCCTGGAGAAGACAGGGACCTCCTAGAGCTGCCCACAGCTAGTCATGGAGCGAAAGAGAGAAATCAAATTTGATTTTCAACAGTGGGAACTACACCAAGACTATTAAACATGATGAAATAGGGTGCAATCCTTAAGAGGAAGGATTCAGTGTTGTTCACTGTGCGTGAAAATATCAGCAGAAATCAGTGAAAGTGTCAGAAACTGAAACACACACAAATAAACTTTATGTGTGTCAAATATAGAAACTAAATATGTGGTAAATCAGGAAGAAAAGGTATTAAAGTTAGGATCAATGTTGACAATGTATTATATACCTGGATAAAGAGAGTATTGTTTATCCAACGTTTTCCAGGGGACTTTATATATGGTTTTTATGTATTCTTTAAGACTATATAGATATATCCAAATTTATGTATATAAATATTCATATGTGGCTATATAATTACTATAAAATATTTCTTAACTTTTGGGGGAGTAGTACAAATGCTCTTCCAAAACAAACAAGAACACTTACTAATCATAAGGTGATATCAGCAATTTGCCTACAGAAAATTCAATGTATATATAGATATACAATTGTAGCCACATGTGTCAGAGCACATGGTCAAGAAACTAAAGATAACTTAATCTTGGAGGCAATATACTTTCACAATTAGATAATATTTTCAAGATAAATAAAAGAGAATCTTAACATGTAAAGAGTTTCTGTACTTCAACAAGTAGAAATGCAAAAATTAAAAAAACTTGCAAAAAGTCACGTACCATGATTATATGTATACATTTCATAAGCATACAAGGAGAAAAGAATGACTTAACTTGTAACAAGTAATTTTTTAAATATTTTATAGTTATTTGTATGTATATTTGTTTCTCTCTGTGTGTAGGTCAGAGGACAACTTCTGGGAGTCCATTATTCCCTCTATCATGTAAAGTCAAGGGATCAAACTCAAGGGATCTTTGGGCTTTTCAGCAAACCCCATTACCTGCTGAGATATCCTGCTAGCTCATGAAAGTAACACTTTAAATTATAGATTGCTTTATTCTGTCTCAGTGGTATATGTAAATGATTTTTCATATATATGATTGAATTAGATATGAAAAGGCTGTTTTCAAACAGTCTGGATTGCCTAATGGGACGCCAATTTCCTAAGGGCCAAGTATTAATTCCTACTGAACTGAACTGAAATTTAAAATCCTCAACACAAGGGCTGGAGAGATGGCCTATCGGTTAAGAGCTCTGATTGCTCTTACAGAGGACCCGGATCGATCCCCAGCACCCACATGGCAGCCGAGAACCATCTGAAACTCCAATTCCAGGAGAACTCCAGTTCCAGGGAAATCCGACACCCTCTTCTGACCTCTGCGGCATTGCAAGACACGGGTGCACAAACTTGCATGCAGACAGTACATTCATGCACATACAGAAATAAATAAATACTGGGCGGGCGTGGTGGTGCACACCTTTAATCCTAGCACTTGGGAGGCAGAGGCATGCGGACGAACTCTGTGAGTTCGAGGCCAGCCTGGTCTACAGAGTGAGGACACCAGGACAACCAGAGCTACAGGGAGACCCTGTCTCAAAAAGACCAAAAAAATCCTCAATACAGTCTTATGGTGAAACTCAGTTTATAAAAACACATTCTAAATACCATTCAAAGTGTGCAAGAATCTTTCCTCAGTCATCCTTTCTATGGATTCTGTCTGTTATAGTACACGTCTAAATGTAAGGAAATGTTTACATAAAGCCTGATAGGTTTGCCTGTCCTAAATATGCAGATAACTGAGAGAGGATTCTGTTATGGTGATCCAGTCCTGCAAAGAACCAACGCACAAGGTATATTTTGGTCACTGACTCTCCTGGTTACTGGTAGATCTATAGGGCTGGAGGCTTTGGTCAACTCTTGTGCAGCCTCTTGCATGCTATGGCTCCATCATGTGACCACCCCTACCAGATGGCTGGGAGCTCAGAAAAGCAGAGGACTACTTGGTTTCATGAGCAGAGTCCAGCAGCCATCAGTTCCCTCCTGGTGAGAGTAGAACTGCCCCCCCCCATCTCCAGTAAATATTTCCTACTTCTGTGCTCAGGGCCGCCTTGCTCAGGGGAATCAACCATTTCTTTGGGTTTCAGAAGGTTTCCGGAAGTGCATCACCAGAGGTATTAGATTGCATAAGCTGAGAGTTTTCCTAGGAACTAGGGGAGCAGGTAGACAAAGCTGGGGTTGGACACTATGCCAGGCCAGGAAGGGTCAGGTAGGCCAGAGTCTACGTGAAGGCAGTTCGAACTAGAAGCAGGCCAGCTTCTCAAATTCAGTGGAATGTATGACCTGAAGGAGATATTTATGACAGGGTCCTAAGAGTTAAGCCCAGCTCAGCTTGAAGAAAAAGTGAGAAAGAGTTATCCAAGAAGGAAATGATGCAGCCACCTGCATATAGAGACTCCATCAGCTGACCAAGCATCAGACGAGGTACAGAGACCTCCCCACACCAAAAAATTCTATTTGGTATCCTTCAAATAAAGTTATAGCAGGAGAAGTATGACTGAAATATTGTGCTGTGGTTGTTTTCTATTTTGTACAACTTTAATATCATTCTCTGTGTTTGATGCATGATTGCAGGTGCATTGTGCCAGGATGCACTGCACACTATGTGACCAGAGGACTCCTGGGAGTCAGCTCTCTCCTCCCGCCATAGACCCAGGGATCTACCTGTGCTCCTCACGTTTGTAGGGTATTAGCTTTTACCCACTGAGGCATCCTGTCAGCCCAGTGGCTGTTTATTATGTGGCTTCTGGGATTGGGTCCAGGAAGTGATTGGTGCTCAGAGCCAGAAGGCTCAGAGGGAGGACACGCCCCTCACAGTGTCATCTAGAAATTCCCAGAGAATGGAAAAGGGCAGACGGCACACCATCTTGTAAGGTGTTCCTGTTTCCTTGTCCTGTTGGAATATAAAACAGCAATGACTCAGGAACTGGATAGGTATGAAGTATACTGTATCTGTGTTTGCCTTTCTGTGGTTCGGACAGGTGTGTGTCATCAGTTGTAAATGGTGGTGATCTTACCATACTGGTGCATGGACATTGGATCAGGAAGCACTTGTGTCTTTCCCTTCATGTTCCAGAAAGCATAAGGCCGATAATGCCCCACCTCAAAATCCATGAAATTTTAGAACTGAGAGAATATAACATTAAGTATATTCAAAGACTCGAAAATACAGCACAGCCTTATCAATCCTAGTTATCTGTGGCAGATGAGACAGTGAATAATTTTATGTACCTTTCTCCTGTCTGAGGTTGGTATAATTTCAAAAGAGCTAGGAAACTAATAAATGTTATTAAAATGGAGAGGTTATTCAAAGTAAGGGATATAGTCTGAGATTAAACACACTGGCAGACTAGGCACTGAGGACACTCACTGAACCCATCCGCGTCACAGCCTGTGCTCTGGCTAGACAGTCCCCTGTGGCAGGGACTAAAAGAGTCATACTAATTGTGCCACTGAGGAGCACTGTGTTAATATCCTTCTCAAATTATATTCCTGCTCTTCATAGTAGTTGCTCACCCTCAGAGAAGGCAAGACCCTGAGAGCAAGGAAAAGCAGCCCCCCATGTGTGGCTGACCTGACAGTGGGGAAGGGATGAAGACAAGACTAGCTGCTTCCTGCAGGGCACAAGCTAGACACGTTTTGGTCAGTTCTTAACTTCTCAAGTGAGTCCATGGATTTCCCAGATTTCCCATGTTCTGAAACATAGGAAGGAAATGAGGAGGACCTTACCTCCCCTAATAATGCAGAGTACCTTACCTCCCCTAGTAATGTGGAGTACCTTCCCTTCCCCTAGTAATGCAGAGTACCTTACCCTCCCTTAGTAATGTGGAGTACCTTCCCTTCACTTAGTAATATGGAGCACCTTACCTCCCCTAGTAATTCAGAGTACCTTACCTTCCCTAGTAATGTGGAGTATCTTACCTCCCCTGGTAATGCAGAGTACCTTACCCTCCCCTAGTAATGTGGAGTACCTTCCCTTCCCCTAGTAATGCAGAGTACCTTACCCTCCCCTAGTAATGTGGAGCACCTTCCCTTCCCTTAGTAATATGGAGCACCTTACCTCCCCTAGTAATGTGGAGTATCTTACCTCCCCTGGTAATGCGGAGTACCTTACCCCCCTAGTAATGAGGAGTACCTTACCTTCCCTAGGCAAGTGTGTACTTGTTCTCTGCAACCCCTCACAGCCCTCAGCCTTCAATACTGTTAGTGCCACTTTAAGGAGATTTCCAAAGAGTTTCCTCAAATTGCACCGTCAGAGGATGCTGTGGTCTGAAGACATCCCCCCAAAGCGATGGTTTGGAACCTTAACCCCAAGCCACAGTGTCAGGAGAAGAGGCCTTTGGAGAGAGGTTTAGGCCAGGAGGGATCGGTTCCCAGGAGCCAATTCATGATGTTTTCACAAGGCCTTGTGGGAGTGGGCTTCCTCCCCTCTTATGGCAGGAGACAACATGTCTTCCCATTCATCTTTCTGCCTTCCATTATGTAAGGATGCAGCAGGCCAACCCTGGCCTTCTGCACGCAGAACTGAGAAAAAGGAAACTTGTTTTGTTTTGTTTAGTTTCGTTTCGTTTTGTGAGACAGGGTCTCCCTGTAGCCCCACCCGGCCTGGAACTGACTATGTAGACCAGGCTGGCATTGAGCTCACAGAGATCCACCCACCTCTGCCTCTCAAGCACTGTATGCCATTGCAATTGCAATGTTTATTCTCCATGAAGTGCTATGTCTCCATTCTGTGCTGTAGCACAAGCTAAGAGTGGCATTAGAACTGCTAGCCATGCAAGTGTCTGACACCAGCACCCACCCCTTCCTACCTCAGGTCACCCCAGCCCTATCTAGTCCCTACTCTCAGACTGGAGTTTTCTAGATGAGACTCCACAGGCAGAGCAAAGAGGCTTCTAAACCTTTTGAAAACTAAACAACTAGGAAGAACCTACTGGCAAGTGTATATTATGGGTTATGTAACATAAGCACAGGAATTACCACTAATTTTCCTGCTGTTCAATTGTACTTAAACACAGCCCTTCTGAAATCAGCAGCCCTAACTCACAGAATTGCCCACACAAAGCAGGGAGCAGAATGGCCTTGACTAGATTAAGAATTCACTCAACCCTTGTCAGAAGACACTGAACAGTCATTGCCAACCCCAGTTAAGTAGAGAGATGGCTGAGCAGGGAAAGTGGACTGGTGGCTGGATCCGAATAAAGAAAGCACAGGATGTTTTGAAGATTTGGAGAGGGAGTGGCAGGCACAAGGCCCCAGGAGACAGCCACCATGGTGTGGCTCCAGGGAGGAGGAGAGCAGAGAGCAGGCCTTCTGCCAGCAAGGTTTAGAGACATGAACCAGGCAGGGCACTGAGGTTGCACCTAGTTAGAAGGAAAGAACCCCCTCATTCCAGGCATGGGCAGGGGAGGCGAGCCAGTGTCCCACCTACCTGCTCCTGAAACCCCGAGCATCCCTCCTAGGGAAGTCTAGGCAGTCTTACATCATGGTGGGGACCAAGTTGAGAAATCCTCAGAGTGTGTCAGGAGAGAGGTTACAGGGAGCAGTTCGCTCCCTGTGGGATGTAGGAGGCACATCTAGAGTGTCGATTTGCCAAGGGACAAGTTGAAAAGCAGAGGCTTCATCGTCGCCTAATGCTCCTGGAAGAGTGGTTTCAATACTCTGAACTCAGTATAAACCTCAAAAGCAAGGCAGGATTCTCTTCTGTGGTGTGGTGAGAACTTTCCTGTGGCTGCACTTGAGGCCAGATCCTGGAGGAAGCAGATCGAGGACAAGTGGGACAGAAGAAGGGAAGACAAGAGAATGCTCAGTTTCCAAGGAACACGGCTGTTAAAAGGAACAGAAATAAATGAAGCTCTATTCTTGATGCAGAATCTAGCACTAACCCTACTCCTAACTCTAACCCTACCCAACACTAGCCCTAACCCTGATCTAGCCTTAACCCTAAACCTAGCCCTAACCCTAGCCCTACCACTAAACCTACACCTCTTGAATCCAAACCATGACTCAAACCAGGAGGACTTTTGAAGGAAGATGCATACAAGCTGGAGCGGGAAAGATTGCTTCTGGGAGCTGGTGTGTTCCGATCCCCAAGCACCCCACACTGCCGCTGCTCTTTGTCACCCAAGCACCGGGCCATTCTGGAGTCGGGGTGACTGCTGCCCACTATGCTTTCCCTATTGTTTTTTCTGTTTCATTTTTTAGACAGGGTCCCCCTGTTGCTTCAGCTGGCCTGGAATTCACTATGTAGATAACCAGGCTGGTCTCAATCTCTCAGAACTCCAATTGCCTCTGCCTCTCAAGTGTAGGGATTAAAGACGTGCTTCATCAAGCTTGGCTCCTAATTATCTGTAAGAAGTAGTTAAAAATTTCCCCTCCACATGCAGATTTTTGTTTGAAAAATAATTGTCCATTTTATCCATATTAAGTTCTGAATCTTAAATTTTGTTTACAAAGTAGCATTATTATTGTAAGAACTCATGTTAAAGTCTCAATGCCCCAAAAATCTCATTGTTATTTTAAGTGGATTGTATTGAAAGTTCCTAGACATTTAATTGCTGTGTGAGAGCCTGGTGATTTCACTGCTGTGGCTATGTTTGTTTTTATACTAATCTTTATTTTTCTTATAACTGAGCTGAACACCTCAATTCCAGCAAATGTTTTTTGCTGGGTTCCTGATCCTACTGAGATGCTAATTTCCTGGAGGAAATGGGAAATAAATCGACAGTCTAAGCAGCTCACTCTGGATGCCAAAGCAGGAGAACTCAGCACACACACACAAAAAAAAACCTTGAGTGCTGAGGAGGGGAGGAGGTGGGCAGACTGGAAGGTAAGGAAAGCAGGGGACAAGACAGGCTTGTTAGGGGTGACAAAGACTTAGTAAGACAGCAGAGGAAAGCAGAGTCAGTACTGCAGCTTGAAACAGAGAGAAAACAAGGTGTGAGGCTGAGCAGGGTACGAGGAAGAGCTGCAGAGGACAGGATGAGGGGAAGAGATGCAGAGGACAGGATGAGGGGAAGAGATGCAGAGGACGGGATGAGGGGAAGAGATGGAGAGGACGGGAGATGAGGGGAAGAGATGCAGAGGATGAGAAATGAGGAAGAGATGCAGAGGACGGGATGAGGGGAAGAGACGCAGAGGACGGGATGAGGGGAAGAGATGCAGAAGACAGGAGATGAGGGGAAGAGATGCAGAGGATGGGAAATGAGGAAGAGATGCAGAGGACGGGATGAGGGGAAGAGATGCAGAGGATGAGATGAGGGGAAGAGATGCAGAGGACGGGATGAGGGGAAGAGATGCAGAGGATGGGAAATGAGGAAGTGCTGCAGAGGTGACATGGAACAGAATGCTTCACCCAGGCTCAGATGGGAAATGAGGAAGTGCTGCAGAGGTGACATGGAACAGAATGATTCACCCAGGCTCCCTGAAGATTTAGAGAAGTTAGAGCAGAGTTAGAGAAACTTGGAGAGTTTCAGAGTGAGGCTGAGGGCTCAATGGGTAAAGTGATCAGCTCACAAGCATGAGGAGTTTGGTCCCCAGAACCCACAGAAAATGCTGGGTGTCATGGCACCCGCTTGTCAGTATTCCCTAAAAAAATAAATCAAGGTTGGGGCTGGAGAGACAGCTCAGTGGATAAGAGCACTGACTTCTCTTGCAGAGGTACTGGGTTCAGTTCCTAGCACCCACATAGCAGCTAACAACTGTCCTTTACTCGAATTCCAAGGGAATCTGAAACGGTGCACTCACAAACATGCAGGCAATAATCTCATACAAATAAAATAAAAATATTTTCCAAAATCAAGGTGGAGTAACCTAGAAAGGTTTTTCTTTGTCCTTCTTACATAGGTGCACGTGTACACACATGTGTGCACACACACACACACACACACACCTCACAGAGATTCTGTGACTAGAATGAAATGCTGACTGTCTATAGGGCTTCTCCTGGTGTCCCTCTGAAGTGTTTCTGGAATGACTGCATCCAGAAGAGAGAGGGGAGGTGCTGGAAGGATTGTTGGCCTAAGAAAGTGAAGAGTTGGTGAAGGTAGGTGAGGAAGGAGGAGCACCTCCCAGAGCACACAGAAAAAAAAATAAAAAGACAAGGGCAAGCAGAATAAAATCCTACAGGACTTGCAGGCAACAAGGAGACCGGCCACAGTGCATGTCTGCTGGCCTCTGGCCTCTGCACACTGAACTGTTTCAGGGTCTCCTCAGTGAAGTCCCTTCAAGTCCTCTCTCCTGACAGCCCTTTAGCACGTTTAGCGGGAGCTAAGGATGCAGGGTTTCTGCTACGATGCTGGACTACACGGTGTACATGAGGGATCTCTGCATGGAAGCCGGCAAAGGATCACATCTCCTTTGTTTATCTTCCATATGAACTCATCAAGGTGCCTGTGGAGTAGGTACCCAATAAAAGACTCCAGTTCATCATCTCCTCAGCCACTCGTCCCTCTGCCACTACTGAAGCCACTCGGTGTGCTCAGGAGCAGAGCCCTTTTGATGGCCCTCTTCGAAGAAGCCCAGCAACAATCTCAGAACTCCACTGGTGCTGTCTCCATGGTCAACTTAGACTTCTGCTGTCCTGCATTCCCCTCTTAGTCCACACACTTGATGCGAAGGAGGCTGTTCCGGTTTTTATTATTCCTTACATATTGGCAGCCTACTTATGAGACAAATCTGTTGACAACTCCCTCATAGGTGTCTCTTTTTATTTGCAAGCCTTGTTATTTCAAACAAAATCATCCTTAGTTGCAGAAAGAGTGAGAAAAGCCGGCTTCTGCAAGGTATAGCAAATGAGAAACCACAGGCTCACCTGACTAGGGAAACCCTGACTTCTCCTTAGAAAGATTTCCGTTAATTACAGTGTAGGAACTGAGAGAATCCAGATATGAGAAAGCTTCCTGGGCAAGCTCACCTCCTCAGAAAGTCCTCTCCAGTTCACACTCAAACTCCAGCCTCCTCAAGTGCTTTTTTGTCCCGCCCAGCACAACCTACCCTCCACCCTCCCACCCAGGGCTCAGGGCATTTCTTGAGGGTGTAGGGTTGGCCACTTCAGTTTCTTCTCTTGGCTTTTGGTTTCTGTCCACACATTTAACACACAGCCTTGTGTGTCTTTGTCCAGGGAGACCTCCCACCCAGAGGCAGACTCCTGTGTAGTCTACCACATCCTGTCTCCTGGCACTTCCCTAGACGGCTCAGTGTTGGGTGGCAGGTGATGTCCAGGTCTTCAGGCTGCCAGCTGACAAGTCTCATGGAGACTAGTGTGGCCCTCAGTCAGCCCTGGAAAGAGAGCAGACAGCAGAAGATGGTTCTCAGAGGGGAAGTGTGATGTGCAAGCTGCCTCAGCTGAGCTGACCCAACCCTGAACAGCTCTCTGTTAAGTACAGGACCACCTGAGATGCGGAGAGAAGCAAGGTGAGCCCTCTGGGATTTTGTTATGTGAAGGTATCAAGCCTGGTTTGCAGGTTCCAAACCCAAATAAGAGGAGAGACAGGGGCAACATGACAGGGACAGTGTGGTTCTGAGACCCAGGTCTTCCTCAAACTTTATCTCAAAGCAGCTGACACGATAGCTTAGGAGTGGTATCCAAACACATGTAAGAACAAAGTAAGAACACTTATTAAGGAAAAAGTGATGAAAAATCAATTGAACTTGGAGCCTCTCTGTCGCTGGTGGAACGGGAAGGACACAGCCTCTGTACAAACCACAAGGCAGCTCCTCCCACAGCTGGATGCAGACTTGACAGCAGCAGCCCCATCCAAGGGGGTTAGAGACCTAGAGCACAGTGCATTTTAATGTCCAGGGCAGCCTGAGTCACCAAAATCAAAGGGTAGAAAGCACCAGAAATTCATCATTAGGTAAGTGAGCATGCAGAATACAGAAAGTGTGCAATGTGTGCGATGAAATGTTATTCGGTCATATAAAAAAGGACTAAAGTAAAGTACATGTGACAATATGCAAAGGACTTCAAAAAAATTTTACATGCAACCAAAGATGATAGGTTAATATTTTTTTTCAATTTTATTTATTTTGTATGTGTATGAATGTACTGTCTGCATGTAGGTCTGTGCACCCGTGTCTTGCAATGCTGCAGAGGTCAGAAGAGGGTGTCAGATTCCCCTGGAACTGGAGTTAAAGATGGTTCTCAGCCACCATGTGGGTGCTGGGGATCGAACCCGGGTCCTCTGCAAGAGCGGTTGGCGCTCTTAACCGCTAGGCCATCTCTCCAGCGCCCGGGTTAATATTTTTTTAAAGGTTGGAAAACTCTCCACTGGCTGCAAAAACTTGAGAGGTGACATCTGTCTGGGCTAGGTTAGAGATGACAGCTTACCTGAGTTTACACTATAGAACTAAACTGAAAAGAATATTTTGTTTATTTATTTATTAATTTATTTTGGTGCCATTGATTGAATCTTGGGTCTAGCCCATCTTAAGCATGTCTCTGCCACTGCGACATACGTCAGCCATTGGAATAATTTTGTAGAGTGTGTTTAAATATGAATTTAAATATATAACCTAGTATATAGATGTTAGGACAAAACATCTGTGAAACAAGTTACTGACCACCTCCACAAGTTGGTTAGGGAGATGGCTTGGCCAGTAAAATGTTTGCCCCATAGGTGTAAGGGCCTGAGTTCAAATCCTCAGCACCATATAAAAAGCTGGGAGTAGAATGTGTGCCTATAATTCCAGCTCTGAGGAGGCCTGGGGCTGGAAGACTTGCCAGTCTAGCCCAACCAGCAACAGAGAGCTCCAGGTTCCTGAGAGACCCCACCTCGAAACAATGAGAGGGGAAGCAGTAAGTACATCCAGTGAAGAGTCTTGGCCTCCGCAGCACACATATGTTCACGCACAGCCCCATACACAGGCATACAACACACATGATAAATAAATAAATAAATAAATAAATAAATAAATAAATTTTTTTTTAAATCTCCCAAGTAAAACTAATTCTACAAAGGACAATACATAAACTTAAATGAAAAGCTGGAGAGGTGCCTCGGGGATTAAGAGTGCACTGCTCCTGCTAAGGACCCCAGTTTGGTTCCCAGTGTCTGTTTCAGGAGTCTCACAGCCATCTAGAAGTCCAGAGCATCCTCGGGATTCACCTCTGGCTTCTGCAGGCACCTGCACACATATATGTATATACACCATTAAAATAATAAAAACAAACCTAAAAAGTCAGATTATTACCTGGGTATCTAAAAAGCCTTAGTTCAGGTTCAGTCTGGACTACATCAGGAAGGTCAGGCCACCTGAATTGAGCAGTGTATTTGGCCACATTTTCTAGTAATCTACAGAAGAAAAAGAAGGAAGTCAAATTTGTTTATATAATACACTTTATTTAACACATTATACCTAACATAGTATCATTTCCATATGAAATATACATACAAATATGAATGGTACATATTGTTGTGGGGTTGGGGGGCATAATATGCCTTCAAATTCCAGACTGCACTGTGTGTTGGACATTCACATTCTACTTGGCCTGGCTACTTGGGCAGTGCTCAGAAAGCCACACTTGGTCTGTGGCTGCCCCACAGGACGGCTCAGATAAAGTTTCCCAGGAAATGCTGTTGGGATTTCAAAACAGCTTCTCTAGAGTTATTCTCCATCTTCAGTGTCTTTGAAAAGGAAGGCTGATTAATTTCACAGGAAGGGGAGGCATTGAGCAGAGTGCTGCTTAGCAGTCACTTGGGCCTGCAAGCCTAGTTCCACAAGACATGCTAGCTTGTCCTCCCGGGGTGCTTCCTGTTTTTCTGTCACCTCTGTTCATAATCCTGAAGCCAGTGAAAACCCACCACTGGACTTGAACTCACTCGTTATCTTCTGCTCACACATCTGACAGCCTGTTAAAATCTATGCACACCAGTCCTTGTTATGAATTCACACTTTCTGCCAGCCCCAAGGCCTCACATTAACCCAGAGCTGTCTGCACAGGGCAAGCTTTACCACTGTGGCATACACTTTTCATTTGGCAAGGTGGCAGCAAGCAGGAAGCAGGTCCAGGTCCACTGGATGCCTCAGGAAGAGGCCACGACTGGACATCTGAAAGCTGTGAGCTGACCAATGTTGAAGGTTACAGTGTGCACTTTCAGCAGAAGACAAGGGAACGCCTGTGTGTGGTTCTGGAAGTCATAAAGAATACAGTGGGGGGAAGATCAAAGCCCCAGCCCATGCCTCTTGTGCCCGTCCTCCCTCAGAGCTGCTTGCCTGCTAGCCGGTCACAGTTCTGGCTGGAAGCTGACTCTGCTTTCTGTGGCTCCCCATCTTCAAGATAGGAAACCAAGGCCTGATTTTCCAGTGAGTGTGGCTCGATCAAGTTAACCTTGAGAGAGCAGTTCAGTAACATGGTTTTTTAATATGTATACCCAGGGGTTGGAGAACTGTCTCAGGCGGTTAGGAACACTGGCTGCTCTTGCAGAGGATCTGGGTTCAATTCCCAGCACCCACATAGTGGGGTAAGAAACATCTGGAACTCCATTTTCAGGGGCTCTGACACCCTCTTCTGACATCCATAGGCATTGCACGACACAAGTATACTTACATGCAAGCAATATAGTCATATCCATTAAAAATTAAAAAATAATAAATAAGTAAAGTTAATAGATATCTCCAAAAGGAATGGAAAGCACAGAGGGTCACAAGTGTCATGGGCCTGTGGTCGGCACCAAGAGGCAAGGAGTTCATCCACCCACCTGGCCAGGGCTGCAGCTCTGCACAGATGGCAGGTGCCTGTCCTTCCCATGTCTCCTGGCATAGCTTTTCAATCTTTGAGTGCCTACTGCTGGGCCTGAGGAAGGAATGATAACTTTAGGAAGGCAGCTGGGCCCGCTGATTGGCTGGTTTCTAGGGATTTGAGGGACACAAACATAGTGAAGTTCACATCCATTTACAGAGCTGGAGGCAGAGGCCAAGGAGCTCAGGTAGAATCTTCCAGATCGCATATCCAAAAGAAGGGAGCCTTCTATGAGAGCAGCCCACACCACAGTAGCTTCCAGAAGAGTGCTGTGCATCTCCTGTAAAATTTTGAATACCGTAGTATGGTTTGCAATAGATTTTTGTGTAATCTCCTCTCAAATTACATGAGCTCTGAAAGTGGAAAATCTAAGTCAGACACGATTTCACCTGGTGGACAACTTGTCAACTATGACGTATAGCTGCACACCATAAAACTATGTTAATCTCTTTTCAAGCTGCGAACCTTCCAGTTCAGAAGGAAGGCTTCTAGCTCATAGATGGTTTCCTGCTGATTCGTATCTCTCTGGAGAGAACATACGCTGTGAACAGAACCTGCCCTCTGCACTCCAGCTTGCCCATAAAAGTAGGGTAGGACTAGAAAAGTCAAAAGCAGCGAGTCAGGCTGAGAATACAGTTCAACTGATAGATTAGAAGGCACAAAGCCCTGGGTTCAATGGCCAATGCTGTATAAACCAAAAGGCAACACCCTGCATACATGTGCAAACCCAGTCATCCTCAGCTACATAATGAGTCTGAAGTCTGCCTGGTCTACATAAGATCCTGCCTCAAAAAATAAAAAGAAAGAAACTTCCATAAACTGAAGTAATATTAGATAAATCCATTTAGTGATATAAAAGTTTCAGAACATTATCTAATGCTGATGTCATGGATTCGAACTTAATGAAGAAAGGACTTTGTATATGATCTTATGTAAAGTCTCCCTCTGACTTGTCAGGTCAGAAAACTGGCCCCCAAAGGAGCCACTGTTCCAGGTAGTCCTTCTGAGGGGCAGTAGAGTAAGGAGAGGAGGAAGTGCTCTCCATGGTGGGGCCACTGCCCTCTGCATCTCACCCTAGAAAGTACAAAGAGAAGAAAATATCCATCCTGGAATTAGAAGGACTTTAACACCCCAAAGAGCTAAATTGGTGGCTCTTGTTCTGCCTTGATCCCAGCCAATTTTCTCTGCAAGTCGTTCTCTGCCTTGGCTGTGAATAAAAGCTGCCCAGAGAGCTCTCTGAAAATCCCAGGCTCATAGCTTGACTCTCAGAGAGTATGAATTATTGTTTTGAAATGCAGCAGGGAAATCTGTCTTTCCTGGAAGCACGTCTGCTTATTTGGATGTGCTCGGCGCTCAGACAAGTGGAAGCTGTCCCGTGAGCAAATGAAGTGAGTCAAAGACACCTGGCTGCAGAGTTCACGGAGGGCTCTGGGCTGCATGGAGTCCCTCCCAAGTTCATGTTGAAGCCCTTGCCCCCAAATTAACAGTAGTTTTAGACAAGAACTTTGGGAAGGTGATAAGATTTAAATGAATTCAGGAGTGTGCAGCACTTTCCTTGGGATCAGCACCCTTGTAATAAGCAGAATAGATACCACAGGTCCCTTGTCTCTTCAGAGAGTGAGGACACAGTGAGAAGGTGTCAGTCCAGGAGCCGGAAAGCAAGGCCTCACTGTTCACCAGGTCTGCTGGCTCTGCACTGCCCAGCATCCAGAAGATGTCCAGATCTATGATCTGCCCCCCAGTCAATAGGATTTTGTTTTAACAGGGATAACAGACATATAAAGAAATTGCCCTTCATGGGCATCAGATAGGCCTATACGATGTTTGGCTAAAGGCAGTGTGCAGTGGGCTCTAAGCAATTACCTACCTTTCAGAGTACAGTGTGCACACTGAACCAATGGCTACACTGCTTCGCTCTGCAAAGGCCAAGCTACTTCAATGAACTGGAATTGTTATTTGTATTCAGCTACATGAAAACGGACTTCATATCCAGAGACCTGTGGGTGGCCACACACCAGCTCAGATTGTTAACTGGCTCACCAGCTAGTTGCAGAATACAACTGAAAGCTCTATAGTTGTGCATTCGAAGCAGCAAGCCAGGGGCTCTGGAGATGGCTCAGTAGATATAGTGCTTGCAGCACAAGTGGGAAGACGAGTGTGAATCCCCAGAATCCCTGTGAAAAAGCCAGGTGTGCTATCACACACCTCTAACTCCAGTGCTCCCGTGACAGATGAGATAGAAGCAGGGAAGTCACTGCCTGGAAGCCTGTGGTTTAGCTAGCCTGGAGCACACAGTGCAAAACACAGGACCCTGTCTCAAATAACGTAAAAAGCAAGGACCAAAACTGCAGGTTGTCCTCTGACCTCCACATGTATTCATGGCATGAGCTCCCGTGTGTGTGTGTGTGTGTGTGTGTGTGTGTGTGTGTGTGTGGTGTGGTGTGCATAAGGCACTTGTATCAGAATACAGCACAAAGAGTGCAAGTGTTGGCCCAGATCTAGTGAGAGAGGGTGAGGTCTCCACTTCTGCTAGTTTACTTGTGCAGCCCCCCAATTCTAACAGTGTGCACTGCAGGGGCTGGTTACCGATTCCTACTGGGGACCTGCCGTTGTCAGAATGAGCCTGATTTCTCCACGCAACAGTGGCAACATTAACTAGCCTAGAATATCATTCATTTTAGGTAAGTAATAAGCTTACTACATGTAATTCAGCATCTCCACAGTCACATGGTCTCTCCCACTGTGGATGATGTTTCTAGCTCTTTAACTTCAGTGATTGTCAATCTGCTTTATTTTGCTTTAAGAAAATGGGTTTAAATTCCACCAGAAACATGGATATGTCTGCTGAATTGAGAATCCATTTTCTGCTTCTGTGAGCATTGTGCTTGCTGGAAGGAATATCTGGTTTGGGTCTTGGGAGACCATGACTCTAGCTCTAATTTAATCATTAACTGCTTGTCATTTGCAAGTTGCCAAGATTCTTTGAGTTATTGGCTGTGCTAATCACCAAACCAAAAAATTTCGCACTAATTTTAAGATCAAATTCAAGAACTTTGCAAATGAAATATTTGTGTGTGAGATGGAATGTCCACAAAGAAAATTTTACTCTAAGTTAATGTTTGAAAGATTGAAATAGGCCCCTTCTCTCTGACCTCCGTGGAAAAGGATTTTGAGCATGGAAATTGGCTTGCAGGTGCCATACTTACCACCTTATGAACTCTGCTGTCTTGAGTAAGTCACCTTTGTTCTTCATATTCTGGATCCTAGTGGGTGAATCCTGGGTGATTAGTGTGTTTGGAGACTTGTATATACCTGAGTATTTTAAAGCAGGTGAGCCACAAGGAGCCCACTGGTGCCCAGGAATGGAGTCTCTAGTGTGATCTCAGCCTGACACAGTCTCCTCAGCTCTTGGAGAATGATGTTGCCTCTGAAGTTTCTTCACGTAGAATTGTCAGGTTGAGGATTAATGAGATTACAGTCAGGGATGGCCAGTCATAATTGGCTTTTGGTTTATTTGCCCCAAAAGCCTCATGTGGTTCCTATCAGCTATCTCCTCATTTGCAGTGTCCAATCACCGCCGAGATGTGTCTTTCCATTCCAGGAGGCTGTTACTGCAGTGGTTTGTTTAAGTGTTGCATTTGTATTTCCTTCATGTATCCAATTGCTCTCAGACCAGTGGAATGCTTAAGTACATCAAGTAAATAAATCAAGTAATTTCCCCACAATGTGTGTCAAGGGCTGAGGGACCGTGCGTCTAATTTACTGCAAATCCACAGGGATTATTCGGATTTGTAAAAAAGCAAAGAATTCCTCTCCCCTGATCCCATGTAGGGTAAGGGCTGAGAGCATCTCAGAATTCAACTGAATTTTCAGCAGCTTTCTCCACCGCCTTTCTGCCCAGGTTCTTTACTGTCTTTTTGTTATTTGCTCTTTCATAACAGGGTAGCTCAATGCAATGCTGAGCTAGATTCTCATGGCATCATGTCAATGGGCGCAAAGGTTTCCATGACGAATCTCCAGGGTGTTGGAAGCTGCTCAGTGCAGCATCCTGCTTCCTGGATAATGCCCTGTTGCCGATACCAGCTATGGCAGTGCTGGGCCCAGCTCTCCTGATACCAGCAACATTGCATGGCTTAGTCTAGCTTTACAGATATACAAATAGACTTCTATGCATACTTCTCTGTGTTTTAGGAGAAAATCACTTTCAATGTCCACTTTACAACTTGCTTCCCTTATTTTCCACCTTGCTTGCTTTCAACTAGCCCCTGCAGTGGAAGCTCTTGGGATGTGCACCCTGCACCTTGATCATAGAGACTGGCATCTCACTGTGCCCAGCTATGTCTCCATGCTTTCTTGTTTTGACATTATCCCCTTTAGTTTCTCTGGTGTCTGCTGGCTCCCTGTCTGGTTTTCATATCTAATCCTGGCTCCACTGAATGCCAGTGCCCAGTCCTCTCCTGTTCCAGATTGGATTTACAAATTCCATTTAACTGTCCCGTGGGCACATGACAGCATCCATACCGATCCACCATGGCCCTGACCTATAGCCACAGACAGGGATGGTGAATGGCAGGCAGTTTCCTCCAAATTCAAACACTTCTTCAAGGAGGGAGGAGGAAGCTTATGAGACTCAGGAGGAAAAATCCATCACATCTGGGGAAGTTGAAACATGGAAAATTCTTGAAAGTCTTTTTCTCAGTTTTATGAAAGAACTAAACAGATGTTGGGGAGGGGACCCTGACTCTAACCAGCTGAGTTACAGAGAGAAGAGGATTCTGGAGCTCCCTGCAAACTGTGCAGACAGCTCCAGGGTTTACAGATTTCATGAGTCATCACCCATGTTGGGAGGGCTTTGGGAGATACAGCTGCTTTTGTCCCTGCTGCTGTAAGTAACCTCTCAGCCACACTACTGTTAATGACCCCAATAAAACTCACTGGTTCACCAAGTTGGACATACATGCAATGATTCTTTCTCTACCATGGGTTTCCTTTCTGGGGTAAATAGACATGTACTGGGTCTCCCCAGAGAAAGCCTCACACAACAAGGGATATTAGAGCTGGGCTCTGGACTAGGCTATGCCAAGCAGATTTTTCTTTCCAGGACGGGGATTCAGTTATTCTAGCAGATCACTGATGTCATCTGGAAAATCAAGAGTCTGTGAACATAGGGGGTGAGAGGTGTTTCCCCCCAAGATGGGAATGCTGGGAGGTAGGTGGAAGGGAAAAAGAGAGAAGGAGAGAGAGAGAGAGAAAGGGAGAGAGAGAGAACCTGACAGGGAGACAGCAAAATAGAAAGGGACAAAAGGAGGCGAAGGCTGTGTCATCTTCACTTCCTTGAAGGCCTCCCATTTGTGGGATGTGCTATGGACTAACATACCAGTTATTGCTGCTGCTGGCTCAGGGCCCACTTTGTGCCTCCTGGGCTGAACCAGGCTGGGGAAAGTCTCCAAACTGACCCTCCTTACCATCGGACACCTTCCTCTGGCATTAGCATTTGGAAACACAGACCCATGATACATTTCCTTGCTCATAAAATAAGTTGAGCCATTTACCAAGGCATACATGCTTGTGTGTACATGCATGTAGGAGTCATGCACCTTCAGCTCTAACCTTATTCTTATGGGAATGACATTTATAATTGGACACAATCTGAACTAATGACTTTTAACTAACCCCTAGCAAAATCTTGTGGTTTTAAGTCTGTGATCTTGACCCTTTATCTCTTTTATTAGGTAACCTCAATTTAGTACTCCACCCAAAATGATATGAATGAATGAATGGATGAATGTGGGTATGTTGAAAATTAACATATCAAAGTACTGAAAAGCAGTGCTCTATCTCCACTGGACACTGGGGAGATTAGGAAGGATATGTGACCTTGGATGAACCAGAAATTCTAGAACTCCTGAAGAAAAGGCCTGATGATCTGCTAAGAGGAGGGTAGAGCCAAGCTTGTACTTCCCCATTTGAAGCTGGAGAAGCCATTTCGAATAAACTTATGGGTGGAGCTGGACTCAGGCCACTGTTCCCGGGACAGAGCTCTAGTAGACATTTTCATCTACACAGCTCCAGGAGACAAACAGTTCCAAGAGATATCCAGGAGAACGAATGTCCTCTGAGTTTGGGCCCACTCTTAAAAACTAATTATTAGGCTTTTATTTGTTCAGGTAATTATAATGTTGGCATAGTAACGCCACAGTTCTACACCTCATTTACATTCTGTTGAACATTGAAGCGCCACGCCACACACTAATGTACAACCTCCGAGCTGTTGGAGACTTCTTGCTCATCCCAAATACCCACCTCTATCTCCTCTTGTACTTCAGTGCTCATCTGGGGATCTGATATATACCCAAACACTTGCTTAAAACCATACAGCTTTAGACTGCGTTGTGCCAGCCTGTGTTGTCTGTACACCATTCCTGTGAAGAACAGGACAAATGTTACTTGAAATAAGACCCAAAGGGAGCCTGCAGTAGAGATGGGATTTGAAACCAAAACTTCTATTTCCAAGCTTCCACGGCTCTCAACCATTTTTCTCCTCATCACATAAAGACATATTGCCTGGGGTTGGAGAGATGGCTCCCTGGCTAAGAACAGCTTCTGTTCTCCCAGAGGATCGTCGTTCCATTCTCAGCATATCCTTGGTGGCCAATAACCATCTGTAACTCCAGTTCTGGGGGATTCAGCACCTTCTTCTGACATCTGTGGGCATTCTGTATACAAGGTGCACTTACACATAAAATAAAAATAAAATAACTTTTAAAATTATTTATTTTATTTTATTTTATTGGTCTTTTTGAGACAGACTCTCCCTTTAGCCCCAGCTGTCCTGGAACTCGCTATGTAGACGAGGCTGGCCTTGAACTCACTAAGATCCACCTGCCTCTGCCTCCCAAGTTTTAGGATTAAAGGCATGCGCCAACACAGTTATCTATTATTTTTATTTTATGAATATGAATACATTGCTTGCCTGTATGTAAGTGCACCCCTTGTCACACAATGCTTGGGGAGTTCAGAAGAGGGCATAGGATCTGCTCAAACTTGAGTTATAGATGGCTGTTATCCACCTGGGTGGTAGGACTTGTGGGTGCTGGGAGTTGAACCAGGGTCCTCTGCAAGAATTGCCTGTGCTTTTAACCACTGAGCCATCTCTCCAATCCAATACAAGATTTTTAAAAACTTATAAACTGTATCGTATCTACCCCAAGTTTTCTTTTTCATTTTCTGTGGTATGGTTATTGTCAATTGTTTATAGTGTAGGCTCCAAGAGAACAAATAATTTTGGATCCCTTAACATACCTGGTCCTCTACATGATATATGCTAAATCAGTAGTGTTTGAGGGACAATGGAAAGAACAGGGGAAAGAGGAAAGGGAAAAGGTTATATACATATAATATATATATATATATAATATATATATATATATATATATAATATAACATATATGTGGAGTAATTTCCACTATTCTATCAGATTGGGTCAGGAAGACAATTTAGCTGGCATAGTTCATCTACTTTACCATTATGTACAAATGCTATGCACATTGCTGAATGGCATGCAAATGTGTTTATTTATGTTTATTATTAAATGGTATTATTTAACAATAGCAAGTACATGAAAGTGTACACATGCTTATCAGGCTCACATATCAAACATCAAGCAGAGTTCTTATTTTCTCCCCTGAAGATACCTGTTTTAGACAGTGTCCTCCAAACAATACTTTTTGAATAATGGATAGCTTTCAAGCCCTGGGCCCTTGTAATACATACATTATTATTCATGTTTTTTACATTGATGTTTAATCTATTTGTTTTAATGACTTGCAGCCATATGCTGATGAGCATAAGAAACACTCCCTAAGGGAGTGGCAGGGACTCACAGATCAGTATTCACTGCAGGAAGCCTTCTGTTTTCATCTTTTAAGAAATTGGTAAAATTATAGGGTACAATTTTCTTCTGAAAATGGAAGTTTTCTTTTTCCTAAGACTTCTTTCTTTTGCAGAACTGGGTGGGAACTTGGATCCAGCAAGCCTCTACACACAGCTGTAACATCCAGCTCTCTGTTATTTTTTATTTTCAGATTGGGTCTCACTAAGTTGGCAAGGCGATCTTAAACTTGTGGTCCTGTCTGGAGCATAGACTTAAAGTCCAAAAGGAGTTCAAGACACATAATATTATCATTAGGGCTCTAAGCAGAGGGATTTCTGAAGGGGGGGGCAGTGGGCTCAAGCCGGTTTTGGTTTTGGACTGGGTGGAAGCTGTGGTGTCTCGGGCTGCAGGTGGTCAGCTTACACAGTGGGAGTCAGCAGGAGAGAAATGTGGGCTGAGGCCCATCTCACACACAGGTCCCCCAGGAGGAGTGAGAGCCATGTCCTCTAGCACTCCCTAGCTTAAGTGCTCTGTAGTAGTAATTATCTGTCTTAGCCGCCAGGGCCTCTGGCCTGGTGCTCTTGGCTAGGTGGATGGCTATCTGAACAGCCCTGTAGACCAGGCTAGCCTTGAACTCACAGAGATCTGCCTGCCTCTGCCTCCCGAGTGCTGGGATTAAAGGCGTGTGCCACCATATCAGGTGGCCATGTGGGTGCTGGGAATCGAACCTGGGTCTTCGGCAAGAGCAGTCAGTGCGTCTAACCACTGAGCCATCTCTCCAGCCCCACATACCATTTTTTTTTTTTTTTTGGTCTTTTCGAGACAGGGTCTCCATGTAGCCCAGCTGGCCTGGAGCTCACTCTGTAGACCAGGCTGGCCTTGAACTCACAAAGATCCACCTGCCTTTGCCTCCCAAGTGCTAGGATCAAAGGCGTGCGCCACCGCGCCCGGCATGATTTTTTTTTTTTTTTTTTTTTGGTAACCACATACCATTTTTAATGCTAATTATGCTCCTTAGAGGTTCTCCTACTTCAGTCTGGAAGGAAGCTGGGATTACAAACCTGTGCCACCAGGTCTGGCTAAGATTTGACTAAGATTTGATCATACACCTAAAGATGGGAAATTTTTCTGTAGGAAACCTGAGATGTTTGAATTGCTGCCAACTTCACCCTGGAGGGAGGGCAAGCTGCCCTACCATCCTCACCACCCCTCACACTTAGACACCCTCTGAGAAGCCTCCACCTCTTTCCTTAGCTTGCTGGGCAAAATCTTGTTTCGTGAACGCTGGAGTCAAGCACCTACCAATGATTTTTTTTTTTTTTTTTTTTTTTTTTTTTTTTTTTCAGACAGAGTCTGCCTGCGGCCCCAGCTGTCCTGAAACTCACTCTGTTGTGCACAGAGGGAAAGAGCCTGTGGGAAGCAGAGGGTGGGGAGTAAATCCGGATTCCTGCAGTAACACCTCAGAGGCCCAGGGGGAGCCCTGGGATGGGCTGGTACAGCCTGAGTTGGTGCACACCGTGCTCAGCCCAACCTCGGGTCCCAGCCCCTACCCTTGCTCAGCAGCTGAAAGAGGAGCTTTTACTTCAGCCTTTGCCTGGGCAGGTTGCTTGATATTACAGCTTCTAAATCTTACAGACGTGCGCTCAGGAAGTCAGAAGGCAAGGCTCAGAAAGGGGGGGCCCAGCAAAGAGCAGTCACCAAACCTCAGAGCGCCTTCAGAGATGTTTGTGGGCTACTTCCCCTTTAAGGGCCCAGATGCGGACTGCTGCCGACAGTGATTTGAAACTCCGTCCCCCGAGGCTGGTGTCGACACCATTGTTCTCACTCACGGGCTCCCAGCTCTGGCTTAATTAGCGGTGTGTCAGTGGGGTGGGCCAAGTTTTCTACCACGCATTGGGGGAGGTGTAAAGTTGCAGCCACAATTGTCTTGAGAGGCTGCCGGGGTCCAGATTACGTGAGCCTGGGGCACCGCGGGAGGGAAGCAGCCTTCCTCCCCAGCAGGTTCATAAACAAGTGCCTGCCAACGGACCAGAGTCCCTCTGCCATTTTTAAGTGAGGCTTGTTCATTTATGATTCCTTTTCAGGCTTCCTTCCACCCACCTTTCCTCTCTATTTGCTTAGCAAGCAAGCTCCCATCTATCTAGTCAGGCATTAGGATTGGGAAATCAGGATATTTTATGCTTTCAAAATGTCATTTTCTCTAAGAAAATTGAAGCATTCATATCTGCTCCTTGTAAGGACTGCTTTTTCTAATGGTGTGTAAATGAAAGTGAAAATACATTATCAAGATCACCTGAGGTAGGCTGGAGCAAAGAACCCAGGGTCATCCTCGGAACACAGTGATCCCCCTCCCCTCCCCCCCATTTCTCCATCTGAGTTCTTGGGAGCAGGGAAGAGCAACCAGTCATAAGCTACCAACACACACTTATTTGTTTATATGGTAAAAATATTTAACATCAAACATTGTATTTATTTATTTTCTGACCTAAAATATCTATCATTGTGTAATATAACAAAAATATTTATATGGTAAATATACAAAATGTATTTAAGTAAATATCTTAAAGGTACTTATTAAAGGATTTGTGTGTGATGTATACATGTTCATGTGGGTGTATGCATGTGTGTGCAGTACAGGGGCACGTGTGCATGTGCATGGATGGAGGCCAGGGGTTGGCATTATTGTCTTTCTCAACTGCTCTCCATTTCTTGGATATGGTCTCTCATAGAGCCTGGTGCTCACTGATAGAGCTAGGCTGTCTGGCCATTGAGCTCCAGGGACCTACCTTTCTCTGCCTTCCCAGCTCTGGGATTACCTCTAAGCACCACAGTACAGGCTTTTCCATGGTGCTGGGGATTGAACTCAGGTCTCTTGCTTGCTCAATAGACACCTTACAGTCTGAGCCATCTCCCCAGCCCTCCAGGGTAGTTCATACAGAGGGTCAGAAACAGAGCGGACACTGCTCTGACCATCCAGGGGAAGAAGAGACCTCCAAGGTGTCTAATTACAGGAGGCAGGCCTGGTCCCTCCTTAAAACTGTAACCAGGTCCCAGCACAGCTGATCCAGGAGACCTGACCTCACCAACTTCGAGCTTCTGTCTACTTAGATCAAATGTTTACAGGTAGAATTACCAATAAAAATAGTCTACATTTTCTTAAGTATGGTTGTTGGGCACAGAAAGAAAGCAGCACTATCCTCATGCACTTCTGAAAACCCAGGCTGAGTTGGCCACCAGGAGAAGGCCAGGGGAAGCTGCTTCCTCCCCTCCTGCAATCTGAGATCAGGATCTAGGGCCACCTGTGACTTCATTCCTGAGTCAAGCTGAACAAGATCTAGATATTCATTGTGGCTTAATTGGGGTCTAATTAACTTGAGTGCTCTTAGGTGAAAAGAAAACAAATAGGAGGGAAAACAACCGAGTCCTGATGTCCCAGGAGCTTTGGGGATTTCCAGAGGTTCCTGGAGCCAGATGGCTCCTCCTCCTATCAGCCAGCCCATCTCACCCAGCTCAGACAAACACCCAGGAAAAGCAGGCTGCAGCTGCCTAACATCAGCTCACGAGGGTCTATGATGTAACTAGCAGATGGTAGAGCCTCCCAGGCGTCTCAGGAGACAGTGGACGGGGACTGATGCCCAACTCAGGTCTGGAGCTGAATCTGCAGGCTTGGCGGGTGAACCGCCAACCAGAGCATGTCCAGATGTTCCTCCAGAGCCGGCGTTCTGCTCCCAGGTGTTCTGGTTTCTGACCTCACCGTCCTTGGGCATCTCTGCTGTGAAGTGGAAGGCCTTGGCCAAGGAGCCTTCTCATCTAAGGCTGAGGGGCTGGGTCTCCAGTCCACAAGTGACGGGAGGAGCAGTGTCAGCCATGTCACAAGATCAGGTGGGACCCAACTCAACTATGGCAACATCCTTACAGAGCCAGACCAAGCAGGCAGGGCTCAGATTACATACTGGTGACAGATTGGACACAAGAACACTGGGAACCTAAAGCATTTTGGTAGTTTCGAGATAGTAAAGCTTTCCAACTGATCATGGCCTTGCTGGTCCCAAGCTGAGTATCTCAGCCAATGCAAAGTAGAAGTTAGGTCGGACTAGACCTGTTAATGAACCCTGTAATTTTTTACTTAATATCTCTAGACATTCTAAATAGCATTCTATAGTTTATCTATTTAGTCAGTTAGTTCGAGTCAGGGTCTCATATAGCTCAAGCTTGCCATGCAAGCAAATATAATCTTGAACTTCTGATCTTCCTATCTCCAATTCCAAGTGCTGAGATTACAGGCATGCAACAGCATACATATTTCCTCCGTGCTGCCAATTGAACCTGAGCCCTCAAGCAGACTAGGCAAGCACTCTATCAACTGAGCTACATCCTTAGCCCTCTAGATAGTTCTAAACATGTTTTATAGTTAAGTATGATGGATAGTTTAATTGACAATCTGATTGGATTTAGAAATGCCTAGAGCACACCTTTGGATGTGTCTGTGAGAGTATTTCCAGAGTTGGTTAACGGAAGGGAGAAGAGCCATCTTAAATGTGGCTGACTAACCCTGGTGGTGGGATCCCAGACTGAAGAAGAATGGGGAATGGAGAAACAAGCAGAACTGAGTATCAGCATTAATCTCTCTTTGTCCCTGGTCCACTAAGCTGTGAGAGAGTTAGCCACAGGCTCTCGGTGCCATCAACTCTGCCACTCATTCTCCACCATGATGGACTGTACCCTCCAAAATAAAACTTCCCCCCTTAAGTTGTTTCCTATCAGGTATTTGGCCCTACCTACAAGAAAAGTAACACATCAAGAAAACCATGTTTATAGGACCGCAACTACTCTCCCGTCTCTGGAGCCCCCCACCACTGGCACTTAGACGTAGATGCCTTCTAGTGACTTCCCTCCTCCTTCACCCTTTCTTTTTTAGACTCATTAGCTCTCCCTGTCACCTGGGCTTCTGTTGCTCAGCCTACTGACATTGCTCGTGACTCACAGAGTGAGTAAACTCTGGTGTAAAGGACAGCAACATCTGGGCGATAGCTCACAAATGTGTGGGCAGCTGATCGAGGCTATGTTGTGTGAAACTGTCTCTCAGGGAAAAGAAAGTAGTAATAATCTGTTGTATAACTTTTAACTGGGAGATATTTATTAAATTGTCGATCTATCCCAGCCTGAGCAATGACAAGTCAAAGGAGAGATTCCATCCAAGCTCATCCTGGAGAAATAATGAGTTTAGTGAGGTTACTTACAGGAGCGTGAGGAAGGGGTTACTTAAGAGGTAACTCAGAGGTAGAATAGAATGATGCAACGCTCAGCTAACCTTCAACCACCTATGCATAGTAGCACCTTAAAAGGCCATGTATAGCTGGCCCAGGAGGAAGTGGGGACTAGAATCTGAGGTGAGGGTCTTGTGACCTTCCCCTGCCTTTTACCAGGGAATTTTAACAGCTTCATACTGCAGACCTGGCTGCCAGCCATATCTCCTCTGCTTCCATTACTGGGGACCAAGGTCCTCTCTAAATCACCACAGAGGCTGTGTTTCATGATGGCCAAGGTCATGTCATACCTGGAGGAAATTCTTCCACTATATCAATCCTTGGGTCCTTTAGCACCTGATGTCCTTGAAAAACAGAAGATGGCCTAGCGGTTAAGAGCGCTGACTGCTCTTACAGAGGACCCGGGTTCGATCCCCAGCACCCACATGGTGGCTGAGAACCGTCTGAAGCTCCAATTCCAGGAGAACTCCAGTTCCAGGGGAATCCGAGACCCTCTTCTGACCTCCGCGGCATTGCACGACACGGGTGCACAGACTTGCATGCAGACAGTACATTCATACACATACAGAAATAAATAAAATTAATAAAAAATAATTTAAGAAAAACAGAAGATCAAGGCAGATTTCCATTGTAGTGCTAGTGAGATCTTGGTATCTAATGGCAGGCATACAGAATATGGGATGGATAAATACATAAAAGATAGACAGATAGATGGTAGATAGATAGTTGATAGATAGATAGATGATTGATAGATGATTGATAGATAGATGATAGATAGTTGATAGAAGATTGATGATAGATGATAGATAGATGATTGATAGATAGATATAGATAGATGATAGATGATAGATAGATAGATGATAGATAGTTGATAGATGATTGATAGATGATAGATAGATGATAGGTGATAGATAGTTGATAGATGATTGATAGATGATAGATAATAGATAGATAGATAGATAGATAGATAGATAGATAGATAGATAGATAATCATATAGTGGCTTTGGGGTGCAGCTTCACCCCAGTGTTCTCCCTGTACAAGAGCTTCAAGTCACCTTATTCTGACATACTGCCAGCTCCCTTCAGCTATACAGACAAGCACACCTGAGGCTGACCTCTGACCTTCATAGGCATGAACTCAGAAACACACACAAATAGTCGTAGATCTAGCACTCTACAGGAGGTGAAACCTGCCCTCACCCTGGTCTCAAGAACCCTGACCTGGGGCCCTTGGCTATGTGGTACTTCTCCTCCGGCCTCCAGTGTGGCTTTGCTCAGTAGTCTGCAGAGTGACTAAGACTCTTTGGAACAACTCATCCCTGTTCCACTGGACAGCAGTTATGAAGGCTTCAAGGCCCTGGTTGCCTGTGGGCCCTGCACATACACACCTTAGTGGAGCTGTGGGCCAGGGTCCTTCCATGTGGCCCACCTCTGAGGCTGGAGCTTCCTACAACATGAAGCCTGGTTCCCAGGGGAGTGAGTAGAGAAAAACAGTAGAGTCACTTTGTCCTCACCCCATCGTAGACGTTTAGAGCATAACTGCCATATTCCACCTTTGAGGGTCACAAAGGCCTGCCCGATTCAGTGGCAGGGGAAATGGACTCCAGCACTAGATGGGGCGCAATGAGGTCTGGGAAACAATGCTGGACAGGAAACCTGCCTGTGGCCTTTTCAGGGAAGTTTGATCTCTTCCATACCAGAAGCTGAAGTCCATGTATCGACCAAGCTGCCAAAATTTTCATCACTCTTCTTGGATGCTGATCTGTCTTCTTCATGCCTATGTGATATTACCTTCATATTTTCCTGCAGTATGGATTCCTCCTGCCTAGGTTTAAGCAGCTTGATGGGCTGCCTTCCTTTGCAAATGGTATGCATATTGATGTCAACCCGTTGACATTCTGCTTCTAAATTCTTACTTTTTCCTATCTTCCTCAACAATAATTTCAGAAGTTATCACCAAGCTTTGGGATGAGAATATAGTGGCTATATAAATATAATTCTCCTTATGCTTCAAAAATTTAGATCCTGAGGGAAGGGACACATATTTAGGGGTGATGGTTTCAGTTAGAACCCATGTTTGTCCTCACCTGCCATCCACTTTGTTTGGTTTGTTAAGACCAGGTTTCTCACTGGGATCTGGGGCTGGGCAATTCAGTTAGTTTGGCTGGCCAGTCAGCCCCAGACCGACCTGTCTCTGCCTCTCCAGCATGCATTACCAGGCCTGGCTTCTAATGTAGGTTCTGAAGATCAAATTGAGGTCCTCATACTTGTCCAGCAAGGACTTTCCCCACAGACCCAAGTAAGTCCTTAGCCCATGATTTGCAAATTTTTGACTGTAGTGTTAATGCTAAACTCAGCAGGGTCCCTGGGATATTTGAATCTCCTGCTTTTCTTCAGGAATGGAGTGGGCTCAGGAAGCCCAGCCACCCCTCAAGAGCTTAAAATAGTCCACACCTAGCTCAGAAAGTGCTATATATATATATATATAAATATATATATATATATATATATATTTATATATATATATATATATATAGTCTGTGAATCAACATTGGGGCCTGGAGAGATGGCTCACTGGTTAAGAGCACTGGCTGCTCTTACAGAGGACCCTGGTTTTGTTCCCTGCCTCCACATGGCAGCTAATAACTGTTATTCCAGTTCCAGGGGATCTGATGCCTCTTCTGACCTCCACCACATTTAACATTGCATGACACAGTTACACCTACATACATGCAGGCAACACATTCATACACACACAGTAAAAAATGAAATATTTTTGAAGAGGCTTATTTTTTTATTTGTTTTTTTTTTTTTTCAATATGGTCACTTTTATTGAACACTCACCTGTGGTTGGAATCCTCATAGCTGGAGAGGACTGCATGAAGTACTCAGAGCCCAGGCATCCTGCTGCCCCTGAGTCTGGTGGGTTTTGCCAGGAAGCTAAGAAGCTTTCCTTTCAATTCATCATTTACACAGGTCCTTCTTATGACCCTAGGAGAAGTTCTAGCAATGGCTTGCTATGGCCATATGTCTTGGAAAAATTTGTGAAGCAAGGCATTTTATTCCATCTGGTTAAAATAGTGATTCTCTTTAAATTATGGCCTTCCAGTGTATATATAGATTGACATTATATATATATATATATACATATATATATGAAAATCATTATATATGTGTATTTAGGTGAAAAAAGCATTATATATATATATTCTTTTTATCTTTTTAACTTTATTACTTTACAATCCCACATTACATAGTAAGTTGATGAGTAGCATCAGGTATTATATTTAATTTAAAAAAAGGAATTATTCAGTTTGCTTTACAAATAGGGATTTGGTGCTAGAATCCACAGATGAGGGACACCATATATCATTTGCTTTTCTGGGACTGTTACTTTGCTTAGCATAATGGCTTCTAGTTCCATCCCTTTACCTGCAAAGTTCATTTTAAATGCATGTTATGTGGGAAGAAAAACAGCAGACAATTCTAAAAGTGAAGGGAAAGTTATAGAGAGAGTTGCCTATGAGCCACTGCCTGTGAGCCATAGTCTCTGCCTCTGCTCCAGACCATAGCTTAGCAGAGGACAGCCTCTTTCTCAGGAGGCCACATTGGTCATTGTGTTCCAGATCAACTGGAACACGACCATTTCCTGCTCTGACAACATGGGAAGGTTTCACAGATGAGCTAGAGAGACAGATGCCCAGGACAACCCAGATCCAAGGGTTCCCAAGGAAAGGATGTCCCCCCCACCCTGATGTATCTAGAAGGAAGCTTGTCATGATTCCCACTAACACAAAATACATCCACCTCTCCACTTCTGTCTTACAACTCTGATTACCTCCAAGAAATATCTCTGACCCTATGGTGAGGACAGAGGTATCTGGGAGTCTCTGTGGCCTTTCTAAGAAGTTCCCATATCCATGTCATAAATTTGTGGATGGGAATTATTAAAGGGGAAATAATGTGGCAGTATGTTCAACTAAATGGGCACAAAAAGAACAGGGGCAGGAAAGATGGCTTCAGTTTAGAGCCCAGTTTGTTTTTACAGATGATTTGAGTTCAGTTCCCAACACCTGCATCAGGCAGCTTACAACCTCCCGTAACTCCATCTCCAGGGGACCTGATGTAGTTTATTCTAGACTCTGTGAGTACCAGCACACACGTGGCATACACTCACATAGATAGGCTGTGCTAGATAGCTTTCATTCAACTTGACACACCTGGTTAGAGGGAACCTCAACCAAAGAGTTGTCTCCATGGAATTGGCCTGTTGCCATGTCTGTGGGGTACTTTCTTGATTACTGACTGATCTGGGAGGGCCCAGTGGGCCGTGGCCAGTGCCACCCTTTGGCAAGTAGTCCTGTATTGGGCCTGAGGAGTAAGGCAATAAACAACATACCTCTATGGTCTGTGTTCCAGGTTCCTGCCCTGAGTTCTTGCCTTGGCTTCCCTTGATGATGGACTGTGCTGTAAGCCAAATAAATCCTTTCCTCCCCAAGTTGGTTTTGGTCAATGTGTTTCAACACAGCAATAGAAAGCTAACTACAACACAGACAGACACATAAATAGAAATATATCTTAGGGGCTGGAGAGATGGCCTAGCGGTTAAGAGCACCGACTGTTCTTGCAGAGGACCCGGGTTCGATCCCCAGCACCCACATGGCGGCTGAGTACCATCTTTAACTCCAGTTCCAGGGGAATCCGGCACCATCTTCTGACCTCCATGGCATTACACAACACAGGTGCACAAACCTACATGCAGACAGTACATTCATACACATAAAAAGTAAATAAAATTTTAAAAAATTATTTAAAAAAAGAAATCTATCTTAAACCAAAAGAATAGCAACACACCTTATTAAGAGCACCAGAATCAGGTTTCATATCTGTATCTGGCTTCTAGAAACAAGTCAGCTATAACTAGGACCCTCACTCAGCGTGTTGTGAGTCCCTGTGAGACGCTGGACACAACCAAGGGGAACCAATGCTCCCTTAAGGGAAAAATCAAGTAAATGGGGACAGTTAAGGCTTAGGAGATAGATGCACAGAGCCCTTGAAATAAGACTCATTTTCCAGTAGTTCATGACCAATAATAATTTATTTCACATACTGTGTTCCTACTATTAATAAGTATGAAATAACATGAGTTCTTCTCTATCTGAATTCATTCACCAAAAATCTACTTAAATCATATATATGTGTGTGTGTGTGTGTGTGTGTGTGTCCTAATTTTACCCTTAGCCTACATCAGCTCTGCAATTCTGAGTATCATGGGTAATTAACAAAGGAAGCTTACCTATGCCCTCTCCCCAGGAGAAAAGACTCTGCAGTCTATCTCCTGAATATGCCCTTATTGATAGATGTAATTAGTCAATATTATATCATATGTAGATATAGATTTAATTAGTCAATATTATATTCCTACTCAGAAGGTCTTCTGATTCAATATGACTAGTGTTGTTATAAGAAAACTGTGTGTGGGGCTGGAGAGATGGCTCAGCGGTTAAGAGCACCGACTGCTTTTGCAGAGGACCTGGGTTTGATTCCCAGCGCCCACATGGCGGCTAAGAACCATCTTTAACTCCAGTTCCGGGGGAATACGACACCCTCTTCTGACCTCCGCAGCATTGCATGGCATGGGTGCACCTACCTACATGCAGACAGTACACTCATACACCTTAAATTAAAAAACAAAAAAGAAAACTGTGTGTGATTCAGAGAAATATGTGCACCACTATAACCTGGGAGAGGCCAGGAAAGATCTTCTCATAGGCTCCCAGCCCCTGGATATCAGAATTCGGAGGGGACAGACTCTGTTCTCTGACGTCTACCTGAGTGGGAACTTCTGTCCAGCAGCCTGAAAACATGAACTCAACAACAGTGAAACAATGAAATGACAGAGTGCAGAGGCTGGAGTCTGTGCCTCACACCTAGGAGTCTCTAGAGTGACCTCTTCTTATGTCTCCACAGATGAGCAGGTGAGTCCAGTACTCAGAGCTGAGGCACCAGAACACCCTTATCTTAGCAAGTGTGTGGGTCACAGGGTGGCTGGCCTCTCCTCATCTTCCACATCACTAGCTGGTGGTGGTCCCAATTTTTCTCTTCCCTCAATTTCCTACTCATCCTCTTCTGGGCTTCTGTATTTCACTGGAAGCAACAGAAATGGGGGCCAGAAGCAGAGGCCGTATTCTGTGTGTAGGAACACAGCCTGCTTTACCACAGGAAAGAATTCTATTTTCCTTTGCCCTCTCAATGGGAAGGTCATAGAAACTCTTCCTGTCTTATCAGAGTTCAAAATAAGTTCTGCTGCTCAACACCTTATGCCTCTGATAAGCCATCTATGTTGTAAATCTTGTGTGGGAATGACTTTCGGGAACGCCTCCTGTCCTACCTAACCTTGTAACCAAAGTTGATCTTAGGTTTTGAATTCATTTAACACTGTCTAGTCAACCTGCCCTCCTACAGTGTTATCAGTTTTTTTTTGTTTGTTTGTTTTTTGTTTTTTTTTAATTTAGCTAGCCTTTAGGAAAACAATGTAACACTCTTGCCTTGGGCTCCTCCTGTAATCAACTTTAACAAGGGAAGCTAAACACATTATCTTAAACTATGTTCCCTAATTTCTCCTTTATGACCTTTCCTTGCCACTGGCCCAGAAAAATGTATATATGTCTATATTGTAAAAATATCATGTTGAAAGCCATGACCCCAGAAGCATGTTGAAAGCAACAGATTATTTGCAAAACAATTTGTGGGCCTTACTTGATAACATCTCTCTATGGTTTTGTTTGCTATTCTGGGTCAGTAGGGGTTGGACAAGGCAAACTTTTTCCCTTTTTAAAGATTCCTTAAGAAGTTCCTCATTCCTTTCCCATATCATGCTGGATGTACTGTTTAAATAAATACAGAGGGCAGGGCGAGGTGGCGTATGCCTTTAATCCTAGCACTCAGGAGACAGAGGCAGGCGGATCTCTGTGAGTCAAGTCCAGCCTTGTCTACAGAGTGAGTTCCAGGCCAGCTGGGGCTACAGGGAGACCCTGTCTCAAAAAATAAATAAATAAATAAATAAATAAATAAATAAATAAATAAATAAAAATTTAAAAAATAAATAAATAAATAAATAAATATAGGGAAAGTCCTTTGTGTCAGGAATAGGTCAAAGAAAAATCAGAAAAGAATAGTCTGAGAACAGATGGGCCTCACTCTTGGTTTGAATGACTCCAGGAGTTAGACTTTCTTCTTCGGGTGTCCACCATGTTACAACATTAGCCACAAATCTTGAACTTGGCACAAGACAAATGAAAGTCAGCCATTGATTCTGCAAGCTGACTAAAGGAAATAATTGGTGTGAAGGACATGAAGAGGCCTGATAGTGTTCTACCTACCATAGAAAGCCGTTCTTGAAGTTTCATATCTGCAGCTGCCCAGCAAAAGTGACCACCATTGATCTCAAACCCCATGGAATATAATGCTATGGATGCGTAAAGTGGGTGGTCCTACGAAACAGGACACACTTTTCACACCCAAGAACTCCTGCCTCTCTAAGATTGTGAACTGGACTGGTTCTTCTGAAGGAAAGGGAGCGTCAGAAGGCCAACCACCCTGACCAACCAGCCTGACAACCTCCTTGACTATATAAGGGGAAGGGGCCAGGGACATGTAAAAGGACTTACATGGCAGTTACACTCTCCCCATTTTGCCCTCTTGGACCGAGGTCACCTAGTCTAGGCTGGGACTCTGGGTGGACATGAGGGGAGGGGAATTGCTGCTCAGTCTGTAAGTGGCATTTGACCCCCAATCCCTCTGTAAGCAAGCCTGAGTAAACTTGCTAGATTTCCAAGGACTGTGGTTGAAAGAGCCTTTCCTTGTTTGCCTTAGGAACCTCAGGTCGGGGAGGCGGGATATCTTAGGAAGCCCCAGAGCTAAGCTCCCCATTAAGTGAGAGATTCCAGTGAAGACAAAAAGGGCTGGTCCCAGAGCTAGGGAGCAGCCCACCCCAGTAGAGTCACTCCTCTTTCTAAGGATATGAGTTCCCCAGAGTCTCGGATATGAAATAACACAGCTGAATTACATGGTCCCAGGCCCAGTTCAGGTCTGTGCCCAAGTTACCTGTATCAGACCCAGAGGAAGTTTATAGAGTCGGTATCTAGGCTGCTCTCACACCGTGCTCTGGTCCCTTGCCCAAGGTCCCATCAGTCTTTGTCCTCTCTTTTTTTTTTTTTAATTTTTTTATTAATTTTATTTATTTCTGTCTGTGTATGAATGTACTGTCTGCATGCAAGTTTGTGCACCTGTGTCGTGCAATGCACGCAGAGGTCAGAAGAGGGCGTTGGATTCTCCTGGAACTGGAGTTCTCCTGGAATTGGAGTTTTAAACGGTTCTCGGCCGCCATGTGGGTGCTGGGGATCGAACCCGGGTCCTCTGTAAGAGCGGTCCGGCACTCTTAACCGCTAGGCCATCTCTCCAGCCCCCTTTGTCCTCCCTTTTAAGTAACAATCCTGTCCTTGTCCCTTCATATCTTCAAGCCTGGCCTGGCCTGGTGGATGGTTTGGATTAGACTAAAGCTTGAAGGTTGTAACCAGCAGGTGTTTCATAAGCTCCCACCAAGCACAGATGGGAAGCCTCGGAGGACCAGGCCTGGGAGCTGTGACTTCTGGCTCTCTGATCTGTCTGAGCAGGCTGCTCCAGACACGCGCGGAACTGGAACTTCACTTGCTGGTTGCCAAGTCTGGCAGAGCCTGCTCTACAGACTCACAGGTCGACTTTCCTGAGATGAAGACAGAGGCAGGCTGAAGCCAGATGACAGCTCTGGATTCTGCCTTCCTGCCTGGCTGGCTCCAGCCACTTGTGGTGTGTCCTAGAGGCCAGACCTTCTCTCCCACTGCTGACTTGGCCTTCCTGTTACCCTGCATTTGACTCGTATCAGCTTATCCTAAGATGCTCTAAGTCAGGGTCTCTCTTCCCCTTGCCAGAGCCACTGAGAACCTTGGGTTAGAATTCCCCCTTATCTGCTGATGTCCTGGATCTCCTAGACATGGCCTTCCCAACAGCTCCTCCAACACAAAAGCAAAACTGAGTCCTGACTACAGTTAGTTCATGCACAAATGGCTTCAAGCTGAGACCCTCAAGTCAGGCTTGGACAAAAAATCCAAACCATTGGAAACAGCAGCTGAAGCATGGATGGGAGAGGCAGTGACCAAGGAGGGCAGGGCAGTAGGCTGACACCCCACAGCCTTCACCAGGATGTCTGGCTGAGCCCTCCTGGGGCTGAACCTCACCCTTGGTGTGAGCCTGCTGGGACTGCCTCTCCTGTGTGCAGCAGAGGCCAGGGATCCATCTGCCAGCTCTTCTCCATGTCACCTCTTCCAATACAGCACAAAGTCTTTGTATGTGTGTTGGCAGAATTAAAGCAGCTGATTCAGTTTGACCTAAAGAAAATGCACTTCTGAAGGCTCCCATAGCAACAGTACTGGAGCCCTTTATCTCTGTCTCTTCCACTCTTCATTGCCCCCTCCCCATCCCACTCAGCCCACCCCCATCTACACTTCCACCTCTTTGGACACACACATTTATTTACTTGGTGATAAGATAGGATGGCTGGGCCTTCTAGGAAAAAATGCACAGATATTATTTGCAGAGGCTGAAAAAGCAGGTGTTCTTAAGCTTATCTGAATATTTTGAGTAAATCCCTGTTTTGAAATGTAAATGATTCTGCTGCCTGACTAGTGGGAGATAAAGCAGCGAACAATGAGTTAATCCTGGTTTTCTGCAGTTCATTATCAGAAGTCTGTGCCAGGCCAGGCACCTCTTCCAGCTTTAATGGAGGTCACGCACAGGTAGATAACTCCCCGCCCCCATAAATCACATTTATTGCATAGATTATGTTGGACATAAGCAGATCAGGGTATAAATGTTTTATAGATGCTTACAGATGCAATATAGAAAGATGGTTATTTTAAATATTTATTTGATATTAAACATTTTAGTCCTTTATAAACTCGTTTTGCCAACATTCATGTAAAAAGCAGAATTCTGTTGTTTTTTTTTTTTCCTTCCGGGGATAAAATGGAATGCCTTTGTTTTTGAGAAACATGATTTAATCTTTTAGAGTGGTGCTGGGGAGGACCATGGAATCTCTTTGATTTCTTTTTTCTCCAACTCATTGCAAAGAAAAAACAACATTAAGATGCGATAATCTGCCCAGGTCTCTTAGTTAAATCCTATCAGCATTCTTTTCTTTTTAAATGTCATTCTGAAACAGACAAGCAACCAAAGGATATTACTGTAAAAGGAAAAGGGGGTGGGGCTCTGGCATTGAAGGACCTTATTCTGGAAGGCATTCATTCCTGTGCCTGTTGCCTCGTAAGCAGTTTATAGATAGAGTAGTTTTTAGAATTTATCCAATTCTGAATTCTTTCATTTTGCCATGGCTTCCAATAAAGCCTGTGGGGGGAAGGCACTTTATCATCGATGGTCCTGTTCTGTTCTACTGGCTCGTTCAGGCTTCTTTTTTCTAGCCTCTTTTCCTTTACTCTGCCCTACCAGTTCCTTGGATCTGTCTTCACTGCTCCATTTGATGAACACATTAGGTCAGCTCCTGACTGTGCACACTTTGCTTTCTGAATTTCTGCCCCTCTGGGCACCAAGCTTTCCCTTTTCTAGTGCGGATACAGCACTCTCCTGTTCTGCTTAATATGTTTCTGAATTCCAAGGGCTCCATGGCTGGGCCTCGGACATTCCGTCTTCACCTTGCTGCTTGCATGTTCCCTGTGTGTCCACTCAATACTCTAAAAAAGACAGAGACTTGCCGGGCGTGGTGGTGCATGCTTTTAATCCCAGCACTCGGGAGAAGGAGGCAGGCAGATCTCTGTGGGTTCAAGGCCAGCCTGCTCTACAGAGCGAGCTCCAGGCCAGCTGGGACTAAAGGGAGACGACCCTGTCTCAAAAATACCCCCCCCCTAAAAAGACAGACTGCCTTGAAAGAAGGAGCCTGCCTGCTCTGTCAGTTTGTGAGGTGGACATGGAATTTCAGGCCATCTCTTTTGTAAGATTCAAACACACCCTGAGCCCCTAATGGCCTCCAGGACAGCAGCTCCCTGCTTTGTTTGCCCTACACTGGGGCTGAGTAGGAGTAGATAAGAGCTGATTCATGTCCTAGACTATCAACTATGAAGCGCATGTTTGCATAACTTATTACTGGAGAGACTGCACATCTCTTAGGCGCCGCTGAAGATGTACAACAATTTGTTTTTTTATTTCAATATCTGATTCTGTTTTTGATCAGGTATGAGATGCCTCCTTGGAGATGACACTAAATTATTGGGGAAATGAGCAATCTCATATTCCACTTACTACCCTAGCAGTGGCATGAAAATCAGGACAGAACCCAAGGGCCACTTGGTTCAGACATACACCCGTCACAGGTGGAAGTCAGTGCAAGACACCAAGCTCTGGCACCTTCTCCCTTACAACTCTGAAAACAAACGCACCTGCAGATGAGAATCAAGGTCGCAGTCCGCTGAAGAATACAAACGATGACACTGGGATTCATTTTCAAAGACGGATGTTGTCTGTGTGCAAAGCCAGCTCGATTATTGGAACTAAATGGACTTGTTATTTCTGGGGAACATTGGGCGATTCTTGGGTTGTATTGATCACCTTGATGGATTGGCTCATTTCATTGTAAACGACTGACTTTTTTTCAGGAGACCCTAAGAACTCTGACTGCCTGGATGGCTCTTTGGTGGAGGGATTACTTGGCAGAAGAGGTCATTGGGTCAATTCTGGTCCCTTGAATGTGGCTGAAGCCAAGGTTCAGGCTGGCTTCAAGAGCAAGTTAACAGAAACTAATATTTATTGAGAATGTGCTGTGTGCTGAGCGTGGTGCTGGGGACTTTCACAGCACTATTTATCAGGATGCCGAAATAACTTAAGCCTCATGGCTTTCCTGGGAGTGACTTTCCCTAGGACCCTGGAAGTAAAGCTATTAATTGTGTGCTGGAAATATTGTAGTTCTTTCCAGTTCCTGAAATAGAACCTTCCTAACCAAGCTGTTTCAGCTTGTGGCCTTACCAAGGCTGGATCCGCTCTTGAGTTACTTCAGGACAAACTTGCAATTATTTTTGTGAACTTGACAATGACCAATAGAACTGTTCTCAGCAAAAATTGAAAGGATAAATTGAAAAGCAAGTGAACTATCACAACACGCTGCTTCTGCAAAGCCCTGTTTTTGGCATTTTTATCTCTGCAAAATACCCTTGTCGTTAAATTTGCTAATTTAGATCCCACCGGTTTCATTGCTTTATAGGATTTAATGTGTAAAAATCATATAATTCGACAATCATTGTGGTCAAATTCTATGCCTTTAAATTTTATCTCTTTTTTTTTAAATTTAGATTTGCAAACTGGATCACAAAACTAAGTTTACATATCTTTAGATCCTTATTGTCTTCCTGTGGGATGTAGTCCTGAATTTCTCCATGAGGTGTGATTTCACCTTATTAGTTTGTATTGAACACCCAACTAAAAGGCACAAAAAGATGCTTGGGAGACAGATGACTGATTTTCCTTCTTCTAGACAATTTTTAAGGAGTTGCTGAACTAAGGTTTCTCCAGGGGTCTGGGAGACATGGTCTCTCATCTTTAGAAATCACGTTATAGTTTATAATCATACTAGTACTAACAAGAAGTAGAGGAATAACATGCAGAGAGTGTATCTGCTGTGTTCTCTACACACAGCTCCTGACCCCCCAACCATGGTCCTCCACAGCAAGTAGAAGGAGCCTTTTGTAGTCAGACGCTTAAAAAAAAAACCCACAAGTTTCTGGCAAAAATTACATGGCTCATTTTCTGTCTTGGGGAGAGAAAGAGCCTATTTGACAGCTTCAACTTAGCTCTTGTGATGGTGTATCTTCATCATCAACTTGACTTTTCTGCCTACTGACAGTAGATGCCATGTGACCAGCATCCCAGATTCCCACTACCATATGTTCCGTGCTGTGAGAAACTGTGTGCTGCTCAAAGTATGTGTGAAAGAATTAACCCTTCCTCCCTTAAAATAGTTTCTGACAAATATCTGGTTACAGTCATCAGAAAAGTAACTCTTACCACCCCTGTCACTTACCAAGATTTCCTCAGTCAGAAATTAACAGTATTTTCTGCTTAACTTCTAACTAAGCAGCCAGCTTCCAGGGCACATCTCCTCCTGGATGACAGAGACCTGTCTATACAGCCCATTGTGGACAGAAGCATTTTCTTTTTCCCATCACAGGGTGGAGGCCCTCAGTGAGCTTCAGATCTGCCTTTGTATAAATCCTTATTCAGGGGCACAAGAACCTGGAAATCCCATCAGGTGCCCCTGGACTCCAATATCCACCGGTAACAGTAAGTGATCCAAGAGAATGTGGCCCCAAGCTCAAGCAAAGCTCACAGGGGAGCCTTTTAAAGGCCTGTATGCTTTCATTTTCTCTGGGTTTGAAGTGTTCATTTCACAATAAAGAGCTTCATTTAGTCATTTTCCATGGCTCAGTTTTCAAGGATTTTTAATGAAAATTAAAATATGTTTAGACAGCATGATCATCATAAATGTATCAACATTATAATGAAACAGTGTTCTACAGGAAGCACTACCTCACTACCTGTGGGGAGGGGGGAGGGCTAGCTAATGGGAGCACAAATTATGAGAAAGCACTGTAGAGAGGGAACAGAGCACTAGTTACAAGGGAGTACTAGTTAAGGGTGACAGTTCGAACTCACAGTCCTCTGTGTATGACGTCACAGTGGCTGATATTTCAGACATTAAGAATCAATGTTTTCAGTGGTGGCGCACGCCTTTAATCCTAGCACTTGGGAGGCAGAGGCAGGCAGATCTTTGTGAGTTCAAGGCCAGCCTGGTCTACAGAGTGAGTTCCAGGACAGCTGGGGCTACAGGGAGACCCTGTCTCGAAAAGACAAAAAAAAAAAGAATCAATGTTTTCACACTGAAATGCATTTTTAAAGTATGGCCTAAAAATGTAAGTGAAGCTTTAAGTTAAAATTCAGAAAAGCTATTAAAACGTACATGACATCTTTTAGGAAAAAAAAAAACATCCTCCAATTCAAGTGTTATGTATATGTATGTATGTATATATTTATGTATATCTGTAACTATGTATATGTTTGTATATATACTGTAGCAATACAAGTTGGAGAGAACAACAACAAAAGAGCTGAAAAAAAAAAACTCTAGAAAGACTCAGAAAAAGATCCAGGACATGTATAGCAGAGTGCAGGGACTCTGGTGGGGTGAGGGGCATGGAAAGGGAAGCGACTTTAGATTCGATTGAGAAATGATATATGATTTAGGGAAAAAGTTTAATAACAATAAAAAAAACCTGACCTAACTTTATTTTAAAATACATATTAAATAATTTATATATTAAATAGTATATACTTATATAGGAACACATATTGATGTAGTCATATTAATATTCATACATTTAATGTATATTAAAATTACATGGTTTCAGATCAGTGTCATTCATGGAATAAAAAGAAAAACGCTTGTCTGGAAAGCAAAGCTCCTACAGCACCCAGATGAACTGGACTGCAGAGCACAACCCATTAACCTTTAGCATACCCTCAGCATGTGTATTCAGGCTCAGACTTCCTCTTACTTTAGCCTGCACTTGTAAGTCATTCTTATATCCTCTGGGTCCACTGAGATTTTCCAGATGTGAGTAGGGAGAGAAGAAAAAGATCAAGAATGAGACAGAAAGGGGCTTGATCAGATTCATCAGAACCTGTGAGATCAGTTTAGGTATTGAGGCTCTCAATGTGCTTTTAATGTCAGCATATCCCCACTAGGACTGGACTTTGAGAGGTCCTTCTTTCTGTTATATTTTTCACAAGTGAAGGGAGAGGTGTGTTATGCATTTTAGGAATACAAGAGGAATACAGGATCCTCTTTTAGCCTTTCCTGGAGGCTCTTATTGGAACTTAATGGTGATTGTTTACCTAGCAACAAAAATAAGGTCTTTGTCACCCAAAGTTCTATTACCAGCCCTAATTCTGAATTTTCAGTGCCATCTTTAGCTCCACATGAAATGTATTTCATATTGTGAGTTAATTTCTCTACCCCTTTCTTCCTAGAGTGGGCAATCAAAAAAGGTAATTTATCTTTTTTCATGCATTTAAATTACCAAATAATTTATATACATTATCAAAAATATATGCACATATTTCATAACAATCTTAGGATGTAGATGGCATCTTATATGTTTCTTTTTGGTCTTTCTTTTGATTTTCCTTTTTCTATAAATACAATTTTATGCTATATTCATTGAAAAATGAGCCAACCATGGGAAAACTTACTCTTGTCTCAGAAGAAAGTCTCATATGCTGACCTCACATAAGCATGAGATTTTTGGCACACTGTTTGCTAAGAATGGACGGTGGGATTCACTCCATGGTTCTCGGGACCTTTGCAGACTTGGCTGCACCTTGGGCTTTTTCAGCATGGTGCACACCTGCAACACCTTTACTAAGCAGTAAAAAAAAAAAGAAAAAAAAAAAAGAGCAAGTACCGCTCTCATAGAGGACCCAAGCTTTGTTCCTAGTACTCATGTCAGGAAGCTCACAACTGCCTCTAACTCCATGCCCTTTTCTGGCCTCCACGGGCACCTACATGCACATAGGAACACATAAACACACATGCAGGAGTATGCAGAGAGGAGAGAGAGAGAGAGAGAGAGAGAGAGAGAGAGAGAGAGAGAGAGAGAGAGAATTAAAAATTAAATAAAATCTTTCTTTAAAAATCTTATATGCCAGATCTGGATGCAGTGACACGTCTTTAGTCTTAGCACTGGGTAGGCAGAGGCAGGTGGATCTCTGTGAGACGGATGTCTACATAGCAATGTCCAGGCCAGCTGGGGCTACCAGGAGATCCTGCCTCAAACAAACAAACAACAACAAAAACTGAAAAGATCTCATACTTTACATGATTTTTTTTTTCCTTCGGCTTCTTTCCCTTAATAACAGACATTTCTGAGAGTCATGAGATTCCTGTGGAGCCCATGTTTGTCCAGGGTCTTCTGGGCTTTGAGAGGGAGCTCTCAAAATCATTGAAATATTTGGAGAATCTTCTTGTTATGGCCAGGCACACTCTGCTGTAAGCATCTGAGAAACACAACCAATAAATGTTCTAGAAAGAACCCAAGGCCCTTTCTCAGACTGCGAATGTCTACTTGACTGTGGAGACAGCACTTTTAGATGCTAGCAAGTACATGTGGGACTAACAGAGATGAGGAGAGAAAAGAGGAGTGGGGGCTAGGGGAGGGAGAAAGGGAAGAGAGGAAGAACCTTTTTCATCTGTGCCCACAGAATTCCCATATAGTGCCATTGGGAGCAGAGCTGTCCCTGCCATCAGCACACTCATGCTCAGAAAGCGGCTGTTCCAGCCACAGGCAGCATACCAGGGTTCAAAAATCTACCACCTGTGTTGTTCAACCCATGCAACAAGTCATGCTGAGCTTCTGCAAGTTGCAGCCTTCTCAGAGCTATTTAATGGTCATTGTCCTGCCCAGGAACATGCCTGGTATATTTTGCTCTGTACAGTGAGAGGCCTTAGCCGACCCTACATATCCTTCTAGAACATTCTGCAGTGTGATCTCTTACTGCTTTTCAGAGGTATCTTCTCTTTCTCAAGGCAGAACATATGAAATCCCTTAAAAGCATCTACTTTCTAGCTGGGTATGGTGGCACACGCCTTTAATCCCAGCACTCAGGAGGTAGAGGTAGGCGGATCTCTGTGAGTTCAAGGCCAGCCTGGTCTACAGAGCTAGCTCCAGGACAGCTGGGGCAAAAAAAAAAAAAAAAAAATCAAAAAACAAAAAAAAAAAAAAAAAAAAAAAAAAAAAAGCATCCCTTTCTATCCATTCTTACCCCAGACTCACGCTGCCACCAACTAACCATGTTTCCCCAGAACCTGGCAAGGAAGGCTGGCTGGAAAGTCTCTTCCCCAAAGACACTCAACAACTGTTGTTCCTGGATCAGGGCGACCTTGAGAGGGCACTGCTACAGCTTGCATGTATCTTCCAAGTATCTTCCCTTAGTCAATCCTCTGTCTTCAAGTACTCCAGCACTGACTGAGTTGCACCCTGGCCCTGAACTGATCCCATTCCAGCCCTGAGCTGATCCTATCCCAGCACTGAACTGTATCCAGGCACTGAGTTGCATCCAGATAATGGGCTGATCCAGGTACTGAGCTGCATTCAGACACTGGGCTGCATCCAGGCACTGAGCTGCATCCAGGCACTGAGCTGCATCCAGGCACTGAGCTGCATGCAGACACTGAGCTGCATCCAGGCACTAAGCTGCATCCAGGCATTGAACTCCATCCAGGCACTGAGCTTCTGGGTGTTAGGAACCAACTAGAAGATTCTGCTATTCTCCAGAACCACGACTGGTCTCACCTCTGTCCCCATATCTGCAATATCTTTTCCCACTGTCTTCAAAAAATGCGTCCCAATAGCATAAAAGCAAAAATACATGCAAATTATTTTGATATGAGACAGAATCTAAAAGTTGATTAACATAATGTTCTAGTTTGCTTCTCTTGTTGTGATAAATAACTGACCCAAACTAACTTGGGAAGGAAAGAGTTTGTTTGGCTTAGACTTTAAATCGTATGGTCCATAACGGAGGGAAATCAGGTCAGGAACTCAACGCAGGGACCTGGAGGTAGGAACTGAGGTAGGGACCATGGAGTAAAGCTGATCCCTGACTTGCTTGCCCTGGACTGCTCAGCCACCTTTCTTAGACAGCACAGGCCATTTGCAAAAGTGCATGCCACTTGAGCCTTCTCTATCACAATCAGAAAATGTCCCACAGACATGCACAGGCCAGTCTGGCAGAGAAAATGCCGCAACTGGGGTTCCTTCTTCTCAGATGACTCTAATTTGTGTCAAGTTGACAAAAAATATATATAACCAATACACAGAGATTCTAAGTGTTCTGAAAATATAGCAGAACCCCTATTTCCAATGCTTATCTGGGTGGGATAGGAAGAAAACCCATCTTTTCATATCTGCTGACTCAACCTTCTCATGACAAACTCAACCAGCTAATGTTAATGACAGTATGATATTGGAGGTAGGCAGATGAGGCCATCCACAGCATCGTGGACAACTTTAAAGAAGTCTATCTGTATCCTGACTAGAAGTTTATTCCAAGGAATTTTCTTTTTTCTTTTTATTTTTTAATTAATTAATTAATCAATTAATTTTTTTATCAAATCAAGACCCGTGCCCCCCCATTCCCCCACCCCACCAGAGCTCATGCATTCTGCCAACATGCTTTTCATCTCTTTCTCAGTCTTTCTCAATATTCTCCATGTGGAAGTTGACTGTTTTGAGCAAAGTTCACTGTTTCAGTCAGTTCTTCGATGCAGTCCTTTCTGTTGTTTCCAATATGCATCACTCCCAACTGCTTTGGACAAAAGCTCAAGGGGCCGTGCACAAGAAATACTTACAACTAGGTAATTGGCACTAGCATCCACAGATGAGGAATACCGTTCCTCGTTTGATTTTCTGGGACTGTGTTACTTCACTCAGTATGATGTCCTATAGCTCCAGCCATTTTCCTGCAAAGCTCATGATGTACAGTTTTTCTTTACTGCTGCATAGAACTCCATTGTTGTATCGTACCACATTTTCTCTATCTAATCAATCAGTTGAGGGGCATTTGGTTGGTTCCAGCTCCTTGCTATGTGAAGAGAGCTGAAATAAACATGGCCTGCATGTATTCTCTGGTGGGGTGAGTCTTGAGGGTACATGCCTAGGAGTGGTATGGCTGGGTTGGGTGGCAAGTTCATTCCAAGTCTTCCAAGGTTCTCCACGCTGCTTTCCATAGTGGCTGTACGAGTTTACATTCCCACCAGCGTGGATGAGTGTTCCCCTTTCCCCACAACTCTCCAGCACTTGGTATCATTTGTATTCCTGATCCTAGCCAGTCTTATTGGAGTAAGATGATACCTTAAAGTGGTTTTGATGTGCATTTTCCTCAATGATTAGTGATGTTGACACTTCTTAGGTGTTTCTCAGACTCTCTAATTCCTCACTTGTGAAGTCTCTGTTCAGCTCTTTGCTCCCATTATTGAGTGGGTCATTTGTTTTCTTTCTTCTTTGTTTTTTGAGTAGCTTATATATTCTGGAAATCAATGCTTTGTCAGATGTTTCTGCGGTGAAGGTTTCCTCCCACTCTGTGGAATTTCTCTTCACTTGAATTCCAAGGAATTTTCTGTGGTCATTAAAAGCATAGACGTGTAACATGGCCTCACACTTTTAAACACCATCATTTTAAGCCATCAATACAGCCTTAGACATGATAACCAGAGACACATGTGAGTATCAGTATGTACCCTGTAATTACCAGCATAGTGAGGGTCAATGATCATAAATAAGTTGACAGTCCTTAAACTTCTGTGGAAGGAAGGAAGGAAGGAAGGAAGGAAGGAAGGAAGGAAGGAAGAAGGAAGAAAGGAAGGAAGGAAGGAAGGAACAACTGAGGACCAATTTGTTTGCTCAAGGATTCAATGCTAGGGAGAATCATCTGCTGCACCAGGGCCTAGGAGATGAGCTCAATGGTCCCTTGTTTATTTCCTCTTCTCACTGATGTGACAAAATACTTGACCAAAGCAACTTAAAGAAGGAAGGGTTTGTTGAATCTTACAGTTTGAAGGTGCAGTCCATCATGGCAGGGAGGGGAGGTTAGAGGGCTTCCTGTCTGGGCCTGTTTATACCCTTGGTCAATTGGCAGAGAGATTAATGCTGTGTGTGCTCAGCCACTTCCTCCTTTTGATGTAGCCCAGCATCCTCATCCTATAAGTTGGTACTGCCAGCAGTTAGGGTGGGTCTTCCCAGCTCAGGTGACTGAATCTAGAATATTCCTCTCAGACAGTCAGAGGCTTGTCTCTGTGATTCTAGGCCCTGTCAAGATGACAATATTAACCATCACAGCTGCCCTCTTAGACACTCCTTGGTAACAGTCCCAGCAGCAAATCATCCTGCAAGCTGGCTTTCTCTGTGATTCTTTCCAGCACACTGCACAACCCCTGGAGGGCTCCTGCAGCTGGGAATGAAAAGCTGCTGACCTGAGGGTGACTGTCACATTCTAAACTGAAAGATGGTTTATGAACTGTGTGCACCACTTTTATGAATGTGGAATAGAATCTGTTCTAGGCCATTAAGGATTCCATGCTACTCTTACCTTAATTCAGCTGAGCCTCCCATGCCATGGCCTTAATTATTTTTTCATGTTTGTTTTAGTCTGGATTGTAAAATTTAGCATCTTGCAAATGCCTAGTCATATGTATATTTATATATTTCTAAGAAATGACAAACACGAACACTTTGGATACTGAAAATTACAGAATATTTTTAAAAGGACTGTGTCACAGCATACCTTAGGTAAACTTTTTCTGCTACAATTTTACAACTGACTTGTAGCTTTTGTCTTTTCACTTTCTGCCAGCATTTGAAGATGCTCAAATAGTTAATATCATCTAGGTGTCTTCTTCCCTTTAAATTTCATGAATTTGTATGATTTTTAAAAAAATCATAATTTTTCTATTGTTCTTTTAATGTGTGTATTGGTGGAAACAGGATTTGTGTTGTCACCCTTGCAAAGGGGAGAGAGGCCCAGGGATTTGATGAGGAGGGCTCTGAGCTCCCGCCAAGCCTGAGAACACCATCCTCCGGAGGCAGCAGTCTGTTTTGTACATCAACTGCCCTCCTTACTGCTGTGGAGAGCAGCTGCAGGTTTCTGGGCTGGGAAGCAAGGGAACCTACAGATGTTCCTGAGTGTGAGCAGTGACCCACAGGCTCAGCCACATGGATAATCTAATTGAAAACTTGTTGCCTTCGGGACAGGCTTGTCTCCTGATGGTCCTAACTAACCAGAAAGGGTGAGGCTACGAATATGTTCTAAGAAGTGACTCTATGAAGTTTTATAAATTTGCATGTTTCTTCAAAAAATTACTTTAGAGTCAGGATGCAATAATTTACATTTAAAATCACATAAGAAATCAGACCAAACTGTCAGCAACACCAAGCAGAAAAGCCAGAAAAGTGGATTAATATTTATTACCTTTGTTTTTATTCCTTCTGCATATCAGGAAAGGAAATTTGTCTTTCCTGGCACCTTTGAAACAAGAGAGGGCAAGCTGAGTGTCTGCCAGTTCTATTCACTCAACTTAGATCTGCCCAAAAATGCTTCAAGTAAGAGTGATTATCTTCAATGCACTACAGGTGGAGTAACTGATAAAGTACATTAGGGCAACTGGTGCACCAAACTACATCACCACCAGTACTTAATATTAAAATATGCGAGTGACTATCTTGTCTATTGACTGCAGGTGAGACACTTCCTAATAATCCAATCCAAGTCCATAGGAATATTTGTTTTTACTTCCTTAAAACATCAATAGTCGTTTCAACTTAAAGTAGATGTTGAAGATTTGATTTAGAGGACAGGAATCTTGTGGTGTGAAGAATAATATTAACAAAATGGGCTTTGGTTATGAACCCAGAGTCTATTCTGTTTTGATACTGAATGAAAGGAACCAGTAAGGAGGTCTGTAAGCTGAGAAAATAGATTATCATAGAAATTTCCCCCCAGTTCAACTAAAATCATTCCCTCTAGGTTACATTTATTTTAGGTCAGTGGGAAGAATTTCTTTTCTCAGTTCTGGGAGAAGAGCCACTGGTTGCTACTTCATACTTGCCACAATTGATAAGAGAAAATATAAAAATAATTCCACATAACATGAGCATAGACAGAGCCAGGACTAACAGCTTGGGGAAGCAACTGTGAGGACCAAGATAAACTCTGTCCAAAATACCTGTACTGGGGTTGCATTGTCTCCACAATGGTCCTCAGTCTAGAAGGTTTCTGTCTATGGTCTAGTACAGATTTCCCCAGTCTGGTGCTATTCACATGTCTAGAACAGATGGAATGAGGAAAGATGGGCATGGAATTGGGCCGGAGAGAAAAGACTTTTCCCTGTGAAAGTGAAGGGTAAAGTTCTTTTCAAGAAGAGACTGAGAATTTCCATGGCTCCCTTGCATGGATTGTGTGTAGAATAGGATCTACCAGTTTGGTTTCCTGTTGCTGTTACAAAAGAAACTTAATGAGGACAAGGTTTACTTGGTTCAAAACTCAGGTAGCCCATCATTGCAGGGGAAGCAGGGCAGCGTGAACTTGGAACTAGTCACACCCACAGACAAGAGCAGAGAGTGGTAAACTAATGTGCATGCTAGGACTCAGTTTGAATTTTTCTTTTCATCCACTCCCTGGCCCAACCCATGAAATGGTGCCACCCACATGGAGAGGGTAAGGTGGGAGGGAGGTCCTCTTAATTAAGAAAATCCCTCATAGGCCTGTGCACAGGACAGCCTAATCTAGACAGTTCTTCATTGAGACTTTCTTCCTGGGTAATTCTAGATTGTTACAAGTTGACAACAAAAACTAACCACCACACTGACTAATTTAACATTCTGGGTGGTCAGGGGATTAATTGAAACTCAATGTAAAACTTTTCACTGGGCATTGTTACTGTCCTTTTCATGCTTGCCAAGGCAAACTGAGATTTTGCAGAACTATAGGCTGCTCAACCCAACCTTCACTGGGTAACATCCAGTCTACCGGGCATAGAGTCCTAGAGGCTCTACTTTTGAAGATACAGAGGATTAATCTGAGGACATGAAAATCATGTTTTTATTTAGCTTCTCTATAAAATGTCATAATTTTATTGTTGACTCTAATCACAAAGATAATGTGTTTTTCTGTGAAAAAAAAAAAGAAACGTTTAAATAAAATATATACCATCCAGTTTTATTTCCTCCCAGGTTTACAGTCAGGAGTGTCTGAACACCATCTTTGTTCTGCTTCCCAATAAATAACTGGTTCTCAGTCTCAGTTTTGCAAGGTCTAAGTACTCTTTTATTTATCCTTGATTTCCTATTCTTTGTGATTCTTGTTACTTTCAATTATTTTACACAGGACCACGTGTTTTAGATTTCTGCCTCACGCCCCATTCAATTTGAGGGAGCAATCTCTTACTACATTAGTAGTAAGCCAAGGTAAAGCAGACAGATACTTGGTTTTCCACAGATGAGCAATGGTGGATTGGCATCTCTGCTCTCTTGCTTTCTACTTCCTGACTAGCATTTCCTGGAGTCAGCAGATTGGAACTGAAGCTGGTATGGAAGTCATCTTCCTAGGAATGCAAGTACAGGTGGAGATGGGTGCTGTGCTCTCCTGGGGCTCCCCACCCCCACATTCTGAATTCTGGACACAGCGCCTGCCCTACAAGAGCCCCCAGCCTGGTCTCTAGTGAGTGCTCTCTTTAGTTTTGCTTGCCCTTTCCGCTTAGAGTCTAATTCACACTAGAAGTCCCATGTCTTGGGCTCTTTGATGTGGCAGTAGGAATTTTCTATGGCTTCAGCTACTTGGGGGCTTTGGTTTTATTCTCAGTTCCCAAAATATTTTTTGAGAAGTGCCGTCATGTTTTCTATATAGAACACTGTCTCCACTCTTTCTCTCCCCATTCTCCAGAGCAACCATGCTCCCCAAATGCCAGCATAAGCTCATGAAGCCCAGGCAGAAGAACATCAACTGGGCCTCTACCTTCCCTCCAGCTTTGCTGCCAAGATTGGGGAAGGTGCTGCTGGCCCCGAGGAGGAAGGAGATGGAGAGGAGGCTCTAAGACCCGCCCAGGTCCACTGCAGCCAGTGGTTAGCATTTTAGAATGTTCTCCATCATTTCCCATGTTCTAGTGTTACTCTCTTGTTGGGAATGTGGGTGGAAACCTTTAGTCTCAGCACTCAGGAGGTAGAGGCTGGAGGCTCTTTGTGAGTTCAAGGTCAGCCTGGTTAACATAGGAATTCCAGGCTAGCCAGGGCTACATAGTAAGACTCTGTCTCAAAACAAAACAAAACAAAACAAAACAAACAAAACGTCACTCTCTAGGCGAACTGTGGCTGCTTTCCAGATCATGTTACCTCCACGTTTGTTCTTGATGGACACTCTTCTCCAGTGTTATTAAGAAATTAAGACACCTCATTATGGTCTTGTTGAAGTCAGCTTTGGCAAGAGATATGTGCAAATGTGCATGGGCAATCCAGTGTTCCTGGAATTCTGGCTACGTCTTAATAGTCTACAGCACCCAGTGTTTTTAGAAGGTAGATTTTCCCTGAGATGTGCCACCTGCCACACCTGCTTCCCCTCCAGACCCCAGGATATGCTTGCTGCCCGGCCTTCCCTGGCCTGCCCGGGAGTCCCACCCAGACAGGACATTCTCTGTCACAGGTTTTCCCCTTGAGATGTCAATCTTTCAGTTCCAGGTCCCAGGACTGCCTGGATCCCTGGAGGATTCAGCTGTCTGTGCTCTGTCAGCTTCTGCACTTCAGGAACCCTGCAGGAGGGAGTGAGCTGGGGAGAGAACACACAAAAGGAACTGTGCTTCCCCTAGCTTCCTCCTCGGCCAACACCCCCAACCCTGACCTGGGTGTGCCAGAGTACTGCCACTTCTCCTGGAGAAGGAGCCAGATATAAAACAGTGCTTTCCACTTGTAAACATTCCCTTAGGAAATTTTATCCCTGATGAGTTTATTTTGGAATAAATTACATTGCATATACTTGAGATTTATAGCAGGCTGTTCTGAAATATATAGATAATAAAGTGGTTTCTATGGTAACATGGAACATATCTCTCATTTCACATAACTACTTTTTTTCTTACAAGAGGAGCTAAACTCTACTTCCTTAATAAAATTGCCTGGTACAGTTTTATTAACAACAGTCTTCCTGCTCTGTTAGACCAGGCTTGCTCAGCCTCTGCATCTGCTTCTCCCCACATTTTGTCTACCTGACACCTTTAGGAACCACCACTTTCTTCCCTGTCTCTGGGCATCTGAGTTCTTTCTTTTTCCTTTCTTTTTCATGTTAGAGAAATTATGCTCATCTGTCTTTCTGAGTGTGGCTTATTTCACTTAACATAGTTTCTTGCACGACTATGCTGGAGGTGGAAGCTCTCCTCCTTTCACAGCTAAATGGATTCCATAGTAACTCTTACAGTGTGCTCTTTGTCCATCTGTCCAGTAGTAACATATAGCTTGCTGCTGTAGCTCATCCCTGTGACTAATGTTGAATGAAATTGAGAGGACATATATTTCTGAGGTGCTGAGTTCCATCTCCTGTGGATTGCATCCAGAACTGGGATTGCTGGTCCTGTATAGTTCTAGTAGCTTCTTTAAGGTTCTATGCTGTTTACCATGATGGCTGTGCCAAACCACGTTTCTAGTAACTACTAGAGTCTTATATTCTGAATTTTACCATCTTTTGTCATTTCTTGGGAGTTTTTAAATTAGTTTTTTAAATTAACGTATAAGTAATGGGTTTCATCGTGGTATTGTGGCGTGCAGTCTCTGCATACCCTCCATGCCCCGTCCCGTCTTCTGGTGGCCATTCTTGTGGGTGGGTAACTGGTTCTGGGACTACTGGACTGAGTGTCTTAAACTCCACTTTGCAAGCTCTACAGGGATGTATATGCTTTTTTCAGTGTGGGTATCATCTGTCTTCTTCAACAGGAAGCTCTCTGTAGAAATTCAAGGGCATCAGGACAAGTCCCACTCCTTGTCCTGACACTTGCGATATGGTGGTTGTTCTTGGTACTGGCTTCTGTCTGACCTGTCACTGGCTGTGTCACAAAATGTGTCACCATTTCTCCAGGTGCCAGGTTGTCCCTACCTAGGCTGCACTACCAACAGCGGCAATGCTGCCTGCCACGCATGCTCACCCCAGCTAGATAAGGGAATACTACTAGCTCCGGCAGAGCACCCAATGACCTCTGAGAGTTTGTGGCCATGACCCATATCCAGTTTCACTCTCTCCAGTTCCCGTCCTTCCTGTCAGTGCTTGAAGAAGGGAGCTCTCAGCTTTCTGGCCTGACTGCCTCCTGCTATGTCTCCCCACCATGATGGGTACACCCCTTTGGAACAGAGAACCCAATAGACACTCTCTTCTGTAAGTCGCCTTGGTCATGATGTTTTTCTCTAGCTCTTCCTTTTACTTTTCTCAATCATGCAAGTGAAATTGTGCTGATTCCTCAGGTTTCTGAGTCTGGCTTATTTTAGTTAACATAGCTCCCTGCAGGTCTATGTGTCAGGTAAAAAGGTCTCCTCCTTTTTTAAGACTTATCACAGCAACAGAAAAGTAACTAATACCACTCTCTACTCACAACATTTTCCAAAACTAGCAATACCCCAGCACTGCGAAGCCTGTTAAATTGCACTCAGGTGCCTCCAAAATGAAATTTCCCAGTGAAACTTGCAGTGTGTTTCAGAATCCCCCAAGTTAAAATCCTTTAAGGATCCAAGCTTGGAACACAACAGTTTATATAATTCAAGAAACAACTTGAAATGAAAACAGACTCCACACTTCAAAGTTTTTGATCAGAGAAACAAATGGATGAAAAGGTTTGGAGGCCCTTCCACCTCTGGCCTGGGCTGTCCTGCTGAGAGTGGAAGGACCCAGCTGAAACTGGCCTGCAATGCTGAGCTGTTCAACTCTGGAGTCATAAATTATGCTGTGCTTCCCGTCACCCCATCTTCTGACAGGCGGACCTTCCTACTAATGTCTTTTCAACATGGGCAGACAGAGTCCACCTTGGGGAGGAAATGGATCTCTGGTCCCTCTCAGATTTTCAGTAAGGACTTACACATTTATCTTCCCAAGGGTGCTCTTACCGAGGCACAGCCGCAGACAGGACTTGCAGACTTTGGCTGTGACATTGCACAAGAAACTTTGTCCCTCCCAGCTCACCCAAGTGATATGCGTCCTGTCCTTGGCTTGCTTTCAGGATGTAGCTTAATAACTCATGCCACCCGTGGCCAGAAGAAACAAAAAGCGCTTCAGTTCTTTCCTTTACCTCTGAACATTCGAACCATAGTTTTCAATAGAATTTTGGTTTGCTGGCTAGCCACCTGTGTCCATTTTCTAAAGAAATTTCTACCACATGACAAAGGCCCCTCCCAGAATATCACAAGTTGTAGACAGCAGATGGTCCATCCCTTTTGGTCAATGTTGGGACCCTGGGGTTTCCGTTGGGAATGTGTGAAAACCAGACTGCCCAGGAGCCCCAGTCACCTCAAGCACAACACCTCCTCCTAGCTTTACTCTAATTTCTGAGGATTGAGCCTGAAAGAAATTCTGCTTGAACATCTCTACTCAGCCAACCACAAGTCCTGTGAGGGCAAAAGCATGTTTAATAGTTAATTTAAGATGTGTTGTTACAGAAGAGCTGATCCAGATCATCTATCATCTGAGGAAAGACAGCAATGATCTAACAACATTCTGTTTGAACACACCCTGACTTCTTTAGGCACAGAAAGAAGCCACTGAAATATATAGTTATCTGGCTAGGCTTGGCAGCCCTAGGCCTCTGATCTGAGCATGTGGGAAGCTGAGGCAGAAGAATTGTGAGTCCTAGGATAGCTTGGGCTACATAGTGAGGAGAGAGAGAGAGAGAGAGAGAGAGAGAGAGAGAGAGAGAGATAGAGAGAGAGAGAGATTACAGAGAGAGGAAGGAAGGAAGGAAGGGGAAGAAGGTAGGAAAGAAAGAAAAATTAGAGGAAGGAAAGGAAGAAGGTGTGCTGGATAGCTTTGGTGTCAACTTGACACACCTGGGTTGAGGGAGCCTGGGTTGGGGAATTGGCTCCATTGGATTGGCCTGTGGCCACATCTGTGGTGTATTGTCTTGATTGTTGAGCAGTGACAGTATAAGAAGGCAGGCTGGGCATGAGCCAGAGAGCAAGCCAGTAGAGAGCAAGCCAGTGAACAGCAGTCCTCCATGGCCTCCAGGTTCCTGCCCTGAGTTCTTGCCTTGGGCTCCCTAAGTGATGAAATGTGACCCAGGAGATGTAAGCTGAATAAACCCTTTCCTCCCCAAGTTGGTGTTGGTCAGAGTGTTTTGTCACAGCAATGGAAAACAAACTAGAACAGAAGGGAAGGAAGCAGGGAAGGAGGGAAAGAAGGAAAAGAAAGAGAGAGAGGGAGGAGAAGTGAAGGGAGGATGGTAAATGAAATAAATGCATGCAAAGAGAAGATGGGGGATTGAGATTCCTCCCAACCCCTTAGCCAGCTTTGTAACTAATTTCAGTCCCTTTACTAGAATCCCAGGCTCAGAAACAGCTTTGCTAAAAACTGCCCTAAGTTTGGGCTTAAACTTTCTAATATCTGATACCAGCTGTCTAGCTCAGCTTCATCAGACTGAGCTCTACCCAAGTGCAAGCAGATGGCAGGCAAGGCTGTGGCCGTCTGGGATCGCAGGTCTCCACCTTGGCATCTGAGTGCCACATGGTGCTGGCTGCTAGCACCCACAGCCCCCTGGCCCTCTGTGCTTAGCTGCCTCAGTAGGACTCCCACACAAGTGCATCTCAGTCCTCTTCCCTATGGCTGCTATGACACAGGCACACAAGGTCTGCCTGCTGAGGAGAACTGCTTTCATGCAGCCCTGAGAACACGAGGCTGAAGGCAGTAGTCATTTCTACGTCCAGCCACATAATGAGGCACATTTGAACCACAGCGTGCCTGGGTTCTGCCGCTGTGTGTCAGGGCCTGGCCCAGCCTGAATTGGGGGCCCTGCAAAGGTTACTCTGGGAAGAGATAACGTCAAGCACGCTTGGTTGAGTGGTTTTCCCTGGAGTTCATACTGGTATTTATATCATCAGATATTCTTTAGGATGGCTTGTACATGAGAACAACTGATATTCTCATTAAGTTAGGGCCACAATGCTTTAAAGTTACATTATCCAATACAGTAACCACAAATGTCTATTTTGGTTTAAACTTAAACCAAATCTAAGCCAAAATTCAGATCCTCAGAATTACATAGCTGCCTTTGAAGGGCTCTCAGCCACATGAACAGTTCTATTGAACTATTCAGATATAAAACACTTCTGCCACCCTAGAACATTCTAGAGAAGACTCATCCACAGAATAATAACTTCAAATTACACACTGTATCTAATTAGGGAGGAAATGGGCAATTAGTACAAAGAGGGGGTTTCAGCAAAAAAAAAAAAAAAAAAGCAATTATAATGGAATAGGTGTGTGCAAAAGAGACTTGTTTTTTTCAAAATGGTGAAAGAAGGTTGTCACTGACCATGAGTTAGGTATGTGTCAGGAATTCTGGAGGATCCAAGAAAAAGGTAAAGCTCCCTCGAGGGGACTCAAGAAGAGGCTTTGGGTCGGGGGCAGACCAGGGAGCTTAAAGCTCTTGTATGTCCCTTGTGCACCTGCTGTCAACTTGGGGTCAAAACACAGGCCATGTACTGCCATAACACCAGAGCTTGGGGATGGGAGAGGCAGGAGGATGTCCGGACCATGCTTGTTATCCTTCCAATAAACTGCAGGCTTTAGGTTCACCGGGAGATCCTGACTCAAGGGGATGAGGCAAAGAAGGACAGACCAGGGCACCTGAGGTGCTCTCCCAGCCTTACATGAATACACATGGGTGTGCTCTCCACACCATGTGCACACACATTTACACACACCACAGATGCAGACACCCATCTCATGGATGAGGAAACTGAGCTCATTGCAATGAAGCTCCCCTGGCCTGACTCGGAGGCTCTGTGCTCTCCTTCATACTTGAATCTTGTTTAATTGTCTTTGGTTTCTAACTGTTTAGGCTGCTGTTAGTGCTGATCTACCTCCTTTGGTGAATGCATGAATGAAAGGAAGTTCTAGAAGGTTCAAATTGCAGATGGAACCCAGACATGCGCTTCAGCAAGACTGACACACACATGATGAACCACAGGCAACGTACAGTGGAGACCTTATTAAACCTGACAAATAGTAGCAGCTGGAGTGATGCTGTGATTTCCCCTCTGTTCTCTTCTCCATCATCCTAACACACGCTCTGATAAAGCTGAGTTGTTGGTTTTTAATTGGCTCTCTCGCTCGGTCCATCTCCATGGAAGGTGTGTGGGCCTCATGAACCAAACCATCTCCCACATGCCACAGAGGGAGAGATGTTCGGCGATGACATTTCCCTATTGCACAGTTCTTCTCTGCTCCTGCCAGATGTCCCCATGCCAGCCCTCTACGACCTCAGGGAAGGCTTTTTCATGGACTCAGGGGGAGGGATCTGAGCAAGTGGTACCCTGCTGCTGGACTCTGCTGAAACTATAAAGCCGTGGCAGCTGACAAGTCAGGTAGGACCTGTGGATCCTCTACTTTCCCTCTGGGACCAAAGCCAGGCACTGAACTGTCCTGTCCTCCTTCATGCTTGATGATGCCAGTCAGAGCACTGGTGTGAAAAGTTAATGAAACATTCCATGATGAGCATCCACCAGATGTTATGTCTGGGACATGAGTAAACATTCTGACAGGATGACTGATGTCTGCTAACTGGTTTGCTGTTATTCATTATTAATTATTTATATGCATGTTCTTATCCTTTCCCAAGAAAGCTGTTCACTGCTAAAGAATAAAGGCTTCTATAACTTGTTTTCCCAACAACTAACACAAATGCTGTCAGTATGAAATATATTATATGTATTTGTATTACTCAAGGACGGCCAGAATTTACCTCACATCTCACTGTCTGCTGCAATGCCCAGAGATCCCACTAACAACCTATCACCCAAATTCCTCTCAGATAATATCTGCTTTTCTCTTGCTGTCCCTAAAGGCCATCTTAAAAGTACCCAATGTCTTCATGTAAGCCCAGTCACACATGAAGGACTGGAGAGGGGCAGCAGGACCTAAAACCAGTGGTAGTCCATGGTCTAACATCAGAAGAGACCCGGTCGGAGAAGCTCCTGGGAACTTGATGCAAAGAAAGAACAAAGCTGCTTGTTGCTGTTCTGGTGTTGCAGCTGAAAGGTCCCACCAAGTCAAGCCTAGGAAGGAGAGCAGCTTCCTTACACCCTTCTGGGGGGAGAAGGACTGGTTCCTGGGAAGACACACAGCAAGGGTGGGATGGGTGAAATCAGGTGTACAGAGAGGAACGGGGAAGCCAGGGATAGGAACCCTGTCCTGACTCCCAGGACTTCCAGACATGGCTGTTTTCTCCTTCACTCCTCAGACACTGTCAGTGTCCCTGAGCTCCTCCCAGTGTCTCCTTATAACTGGGAGTCAGAGGGTCCTACCCAGAGCTGCTGTGGTGACAGATGGAAAAGACACTGCAAAGGAGGCAACGGCTGCCCACCCTGACTTGTCATAGCCCCTTTGCTTCCTGAGCTAAATATATTATTGATCAAAAAAAGGACATCCTGTAATTTGTGGAAGATTTTGGTCTTGCCTTTTCACAGACAGCTCTAGACTCCTGTGCTTATCTGGACTACATATGAGTCTATGGGATTCTCTTTGATCCTCAAGTTCAAGATATGGGCTAGAAACTTTCTAGGGTAGGCTAACATTAAGACCCAAAATACGCAGAAAGTCTAATGTAGAAGTTTATCACTCTGGTCCATGGCATGTGGATATGGCTGATCATATTGAGTCCTTTCCTTGAGAATATTATGGAACAGGCTTCTTTGTGTCTGGCATCATCAACCCTGAAGGAGGTGGCTGTCCCTGAATTCATTTCACAGTGCTGGGAGTCAGCCTGCTGGTAACTCACAGTCCTCGGAAAGGCTCAGCCCAGAGCTAGAATGCTCCATTTCTTCTACATTCTATTGGTGAGAACTAGTCACATGGTCTCCTACAAGAGATTCTGGGAAAAGGCATTACTAGCCGAGTATCCAACAGAAAGGGTCAGCCATCAGGCTACCCAGCCATCAGGGCTACCCAGCCATCTTTCCACACAGTGTTCTGTCTTCCTTCCTCTGAGTTCATCCCTTACCCCTTTTTAACATTTCATACATACCAAGCTTCTTCCAACCAGAAGAAATCCAGAAAAAGAAAGAAGAGAGGAGACAGGTCTCAGGAGAGAGAGAAGATGACCACAGTAGATCTGTCTCATGCAAGATGGAACATGAAGTGTCTTAATGTTCAGAACACAAATTAGAGTTCAGCTCTGAAAAGATATGTTCCCTCTACACTGAGTGAGTGAGGAGAGCCCATTGGGGGGGGGGGCGTGGGAAGGAGCACTCAAAGTTCACATCCACACATGTCTGATTTGGGGGTGCGATGGACCTTGAACACTAGCAAAAATGATTCACGTGCACATTCCCCTCTGACCTTCACAAAGACATGGAGAAATAGGCATGATCATAAGTGTTTAATAGAGAACTACATTCCATAGTGATGAACCGGCTTGCTGAGTGAGACAGGGATCTAAGCTAGGCCTTCTTATTCTGACCCTATGTCCTTTCCATAACTCCTCCTGGCAAGTAGTGGAATAAGCATTCAACTTGAAGTCTCCTTAAAATACAAGTTGTTGGTTTTTTTCTCAGGAAGCTTCGCATTCCTGAGCTTGCAGGAGCTGGGAGACAGAAACCTCAAAGGGAGGGTGTCTCGGGTAACAGGGGGAGCTGGTTCGTTTTTGTCAGCTTGACACAAGCTAGAGTCACCTAGGAAGAAGAAACCATAATTGAAGAGGTTCCTTTGTCAGCCTGGCCTGTGGGCATGCCTGGGAGGCTTTTTAAAAATTGTTGAGTGATGCAGGAAGGCCCAGCCCCACTGTCAGTGACACCACCCTGCGCAGGTAGTCCTGGCTGTATAAGAAAGCAGGGCGAAAGCAGGTCAAAGGAGCCTGCCAGCCAGCAACGCTCCTCTGTGGTCTCTGCTTCCGTTCCTGCCTCCAGGTTCTTACCCTGAGCTCTGTCCTGGCTTCCCTTGATGATAGACTGTGAGATGAAATAAACCTTTTCCTCCCCCAAGTAAAGACATGTTCCCTCTACACTGAGCGAGTGAGGACAGCCCCTTTGGGGAGAAGCACGGGAAGGAGCAAAGTTCACATCCACACATCTGATCTGGGCTATGATGGACCTTGGGCAACACTAACAGAGATGGTTCTGTGGTGTTTACCCCAGCCACAGAAACCGAACTCGAATGCAGATCTTAGGACCCCTGGCTTCTACCAGCCTCTTTTTGGATATATGTTTGCTGCAAAAGCCATACCTTAGGCAGGTGCTGAGTTCCTGAGATACAACCTGGAAAGGGCTTATTGTTGGCTAAGAATCAATGTTTCTGGGGTGCAACCAATTCTTTGTTGGCCTCATAGACACGGCATCATGTTGAATGAAGCATTCATTCAATTAAGTGGACCTCTGGAGTCTTGTTTTGTACACAGTCTTGCATCTTTTGTAGGGAAGCACAACACATCTAGTCTCAGATAGCTTACAAGCTTCTGTAGGGTGGCAGCCCAGGGTTGCCGGCAGGGAAGGTGATCTCCTTCACTTTGTTAACCTGAGCTGACACTCACTATGTTCTAGTCTTCTATATGAAATGGGCAGAAAAACCTACTTAAGTTCTTCACTTTGGAGATTGATCATTTCCTTTTTTTTTTTTTTTTTTTTGAGACAAGGTCTCCTTGTAGCCCCGGCTGGCCTGGAACTAGCCCTGTAGACCAGGCTGGCCTTGAACTCATAGCGATCCGCCTGCCTCTGCCTCCCGAGTGCTGGGATTAAAGACAGTTCTTAGCTGCCATGTGGGTGCTGGGAATCGAACCCAGGTCCTCTGCAAGAGCAGTCCGTGCTCCTAACCGCTGAACCATCTCTCCAGCTCCTGATCATTTCCTATAATCACCATCAACATCTTTAGAAAACTATTCAAAGTGGCTGGATTGTGTGTGGAAGAAGCTCACTATACCCAAGAGCATGTAAACCCCAAACCAAGAACCCAAGGGCGCACCGTCAGTGACCCAATTATGAACAAAGGTCTGACAAGCACTACAATCCAGGTTGATGGGCAGGCACACTGGACAGCTTGGCCCTGCCTTTGTGAAGATGGCTCCCCTCCTTCGGTGGCCTTTCTCCCTTCTCCTGCCCTCATCTCAGCTGCTTGGGCTACAGTTTCCATCATCTATGCCTCCTCTTTCTTGGATTCTCCTTTTGTGTGTGTGTGTGTGTGTGTGTGTGTGTGTGTGTGTGTTTTGCAAACTGCTCTAGCCTGCAGAGCTCTAATCTTCCTCTTTCACCCCCCTCCAGCTTTGCTGTCATATTCTTGTCCTGGACCACTGTTAAACATTTAGTCTCTCTTAAGGTAAAGGGTGGGTACACAGCAAAGGGCATCATCAAGGGAATGAGGGCCTCACCACAGGATACGGGAGACACCTGATCTAGCAGAATTTCCATCTCTGATAATGATGCTCCACCTAGTTTGCATGTGAAGACTCTCTCTACCCCTTCTGAAATCACTGGGCCCTTTTTTACCATTCTGTGCACTGTGCACGCTGGAGATTAAATTACACCCCAGTCCATTTCTTAGAACTTTCTTGATGTTTTTCCTTTAGTTTTTGAAAATCAGGTATTATGTAGGTTGTTTTCAATATATCATGAAACCAAACAAGGCTTTAAACAAAATACACTATTAGTTCGTTAGTCTACTGCTCCTCTTGCCAGTGAGTATTCATAAAGCTGGACGTAAAGGAAAATACATGCAGGAGTCTGTCTGGAGTCTCTGCTGAGGCTTCTGGAGGCTCAGGTTTTAATATTTCAAAGCAGACCACCTTCCTGGCCCCCCCAACCACTGGGATTATATTGCATGATTTTTCATTTGGTTAGCATATACTCACACTACTGCTTATAAAAGTCTGTATTTTTCTCTTTAAGACAAAACACAGTTTGAGGTTAGACCCTAACTCCCATAGATTGTGTTAGCTGGCATGGCTTTTAATTACAGGTACCCACAACCCCTCCCAGCCATCCCCCAAATGCCTTTGCATTTACGAGTCATTTCCTCGAGCTGCTACCTTCCTTTGATTTAGTGAACCAGGCCTGCTCTGCCTTTACCAGATGCTAAGATTTCACAGACCTTCAAATGGTCTTTTCTTCTGGGTTTTTTTAAATGTATTTCTCATTTGCTTTAAAAGTAACATATTTTTTTGAGCTGAATAAAATATCCATTTGACTATTTTGATTTGGGAGAGTCCTTTCCTTTAATGCTTAGTACAGGGCTAATTCATTCCTTCCATCCACAAACAGAAATCCTGTACCAAATGTGCATGGCACCCTGGCTTGTGTGAGTTTACTCATTCATGATGAGTGAAAGACGAGTGTTTGGATGATTAATTGGGGCTCCAAAGAAGATCTTGGGACACAATAAGTCTTTCTGGGAAATGGGATTAAAATTTAACTCTTCTACCATTTTCTTCTCTTTGTAGTGAAAATTTCATTTTTCATCGGCTGGCCAAATAATTCCACGTGCAGTCATCCATGAATTAATCTTGAATTAATTTGTAAATCTCCTGAGTCCTAAATCTTTCATTAGACCCAGGGTGAGGAAGTTGGGTAGACTCCCCGAATTGAAGCCAGAGCCCCCACATCTGGCTCAGGCTGATGTCTGGAAGCACTCTGCACATCCATCCACTGTCAGCTCTCAGAGAAGCTGGCTTAAGGGGCTGTGGGTGGAAGCATGAACCGGGATCTGAGGGCAGGCAGGACGGGACTGGTTTATGAGCCAGTGTGAAAGCCCAGAGCCCACAAGAAGCCCAGTGCGAAGCTGACTTGCCACACATTTAACAAACTGTGTGTAATATGGCCCACTTCATGCAGAGCAAGCATGTATTTCCCCGGGTGTGGGAAAGATCCAGTATTTGCAGCCTGGAGTGCTCTGCGTTTGCTGGCATTGGAGTGCAAGTTGCAGGCAACTTAAACCTACAAGGAAACACTTCCCCCTGCGCTCTCTGGGAGAAGGCCGTCCACTCTTTCTGCTTTTCCCTGGCATTTCTGGACATGCTCCCACACAGTTCTCTTCTCCATGTTTCACCTAATAATGAAAATTCAATATAAATTTCAGTCAGCCAGATTGTGCCAGAAGAGGATAAAGAGGTGGACAGAGCTGTATTGAGCTCTGGCCCTCAGCACATTTCAACAGAACAACTGAAAACTTAGCAGCACAGGGGAAGTGGAGAGCCCTCGGCTCATCTGGACTCATGGCTACAGTGATTCAAGTCAATGCCAATGCAGGCCAAGTCCCAGGATCACTCTCCACAGGATCCATTTCACATACAACATAGGGAAACTACTCAAACCCAGAGACAGCCCTTGACTCCAATCACTGGCCATTAGAACTGGGTGAGACAGTGGCTGGCCAGGACACAGCCCTTCCATAAGGCTCTCAGTGTTCACTTCACTGCAGGCAAAGGAGCGGTTCCTTTTGTAAGGATTTATGAAAAGCAGGTCTGCAAAGCTCTTTACACAAGTTCATGGTAATGAGTCAGGTTATATTTGGGTCTTTTCTGCATGTGGAATTCCTACAGGTCCTTCGGAGAGAATCTGAAAAACTCAAGGGCTGTGGACAGGAAAATTTACACGTGGAACTGGGGTGAGGAGAGACAGCTGAACTCACAGATTTCCCCAGTGCAAGCCTAGGGGGTAGCTGGGGCCAGCACTGGCTGGATTGTTTATCCAAGAGCTGGGCTGTGTAAGAATTTTCCCAGGTTGTTTATGTCTTCCCGCGGCTGGATGGTTAGCGCCAGACAGGAGGACTGCTCCCCTGGAGGCTGGCATGTTTGTAAAGACCCCTCCACGGCACAGAGCCCACCTCTGCAGACATTAACACCATGCTGAGGGAAGCCTCTAGCCCAGAAGAGGGTTAGGCAGTCAGCACCAGGATTTCCAGCCTGAACATTACACACATCAGGCAAAGAAAGCACCCTGACGATTCCAGACCCCAAACTAAATTGTGTGTCTGTTCTCACTCACTTCAAAATGAAACTGGGAGAACTCTCAGCATGGCTAGGCTTGCAGGGGAGAATGTAGGAGGCTGTTACATACAGTAAGGCAGGATACAAAGTGTCCATCTCCTTTCATGGAAATTGGGAGTATTCTTTTTTGTTGTTCTTTTTGTTTTTCCTTTAAAAAAACAATGTAACATCTAGGTGTGGTGGTACAGCCTTGTAATCTCAGGACTGGGGTAAGTAGAGGCAGGAAGATCAGAAGTTCAAGGTCAGCCTCAGCTACATAGGAAGTTCAAAGCCAGCCTGGACTACATGAGACTCTGTCTTAAAAACAACATGCACATACACATACCTACACACATATACACACCCCTAGGTTTAGCCTCCATTTTCTTCATTAATATTTATATAAAGAAAGGTATTACTGGAAAATAGGGGGAATACAATAACAAAATATTTGTTTTGCCAGGAGTGGTGGTACACACCTTTAATCCCAGCATTTGGGAGGCAGAGACAAACAAGTCTCTGTGAGTTCAAGGCCATCCTTGTCTACAAAGCAAGTTCCAGGCCTGCCTGGGCTACAGGGAGACTCTGTCTCAAAAAAAAAAAAAGACAAAATATTTGTGTTTTTTTAATCCCAAAGCAGAGTCTAAAAATATTTGTAATATCTATTGTTTTCAAATAAATTACAACAGAATTTGTTAACATCTGTAATAGGAAAAGCATAACAGGCTGGAACCCATTGAAACTGTTCAGAATGGCTTCTACAAGTTTACCCTTTCAAATGCATATATATAATAATAAGAGAGAGAGAGAGAGAGAGAATCAAAATAGCCTTATGAGAATTAGTCTAGCTTTCCAGAATTATGCAGAACTCAGGCACCAGTGTTGAGTGAGAGACTTGAACTCCAGCATGTGTCTGACTGCATGTGCCCATTGCTTGTCATAGGGGACTTGGCTCAGCCCGTGGGTACACATGGCAATACGGAGGCTGGCCAGTCCAATAGAGAGCTACGAAGCTAACCTCAGGCTTGGGCTGAGCTAATGAGAGCCAGGTTCCCAGCCCAAACTCCAGATCTACCATCCCAGCCTCCGTCATTTGGATCTTCCCCTCATTTTCAAGGTCATCCCAAAACTCTTTCCAGCCTCATTCCAGGGTAAACAAAGACACTGCAAAAAAATTAAAAGATAGTTGACATTCAGAGGCAGCTTTCTCTTTGACAGGTTTTAGAATGTGAACTCAGCAGACAGTTGTGATCATGTCTTTTATCCAGAACAAGCAGAAAGGGGGCAGGTGGGGAAACAGTGGCTTCCCTTTTCTACCTACCTAGGAGCATCTATTGTTTTCCTCTTAGCACAATCTGATATTTTTGATGTGTATGCACTTCTGTCTAAACACACAAGCAACACAAATCCTAAAAGCAGTAGTACAAAACTCTGCTCTGGGTAAGAAGTTACTGAAGACATGAGGCAGGGTCCGGGAGATAGTCAGTAAAGTGCATGCTGCCCAGCCTGGAGGGCCAGAGTTCCATCCTCAGCACCCTTGAAAAGCCGAAAGCTGGGTACATTCACATGGGGAGTCTGAGACAGGAGCATCCCCAGTAATGGAATCAGTGGGCTCCAGGTTCACTGATAGACACTCAAAAATCAAGGTTAAATGGGGTTAGAAAGACACACACCATCAATCTCTAGCCTCCAAGTGTACTCTCTCAAACATACATGAACATACACACACATGTACAAGCACATCCCAAACTAAGGCATGGAGTGAAAGATGAGGAAGGAGAAGGGTTGGCAGCTTTATAAAGCCAAGGGACAGGTGTGTGATACATATGAAGATGGCACAAAGTCACAAGGGATGTCATTTGTGTCCAGCTTAGGGAGGAAATTTAATGATGAAAAGTATAGCTTTGAAATTAGAAACTTGCAAGTTCAAATCCAAGTACTGTTGCTGGTGGCTTCATGGTCTCAGTCCAGTTATATTGTATTCCAGATCCCCTTCCGAAGACCAGCAGACCTCTAGGAATCCTCCCGTCCTTCAGTGCCAAATTGGATCTGTTGACACATCCAGCCTCATGACCTGAGCAACTGCCAGATTCTCAGCCTCTCCAATGTGAGACAGCCATTGCTGGACTACCCAAATGTATAAGCCAAGCTAATAATGCCATATATATTCTGTCAGTTCTGTTCCTTTAGAGAATTGCAACTAATATGAAATTCTGACCCCCAAGAAGATGGCACTAGCAGGATGTGGGCCCTTGGGAGGTGACTAGATAGTGAGGGTGGTTCCCTCATGAATGGTCCCTTTATACAAAGATGAGAGGTTGGGCTCGCTGCTGATCCACTCGTGAAGACACCACAGACTGAGAAGAGCCCCTCCCCTACCCCAGAACCTGTCCGAGGCTGCCAACCTGATCCAAACCTCATACCTCTAGAACTTGCCCAAAACAACCTTCTCCTGTTTGAGCAGCTGGGCAGACTTTAACTCTAGCAACAGAAATGGATTGATATTAATAGACCTGTAATACACAATAATTATCCTAATTGATCTTTTTTTGGTCTTCATTAGTCAGGTAAATAACTAGCAAAAAGTGAGATTTGATTAGTTGATTATTTAAATTTGTCTAAACCAAAGCAAATCCAAGTGGTATGTCCAGTATCTTATTATTTTCATTTTTATGTGAAGTTTCTAGGCCTTGCCAAGGTCTAGAAAGAGAATCTAACTGGGAAGGTTGATGATAGAGAGAAGTGCAGCCCAGAGACACTTGTGCTGGGCTGTGAGGAGACGCCTGGCCAGACTTCTGCTTCCACCACCCTTCTGAGAGCATTCCTTCATCATCTGAACGTCACCCTCCATCCACAGATGTAATTTAGCAGAGCGTGTCCTTCCCAAGCAGGAAGGGGACAGCTAAGCCTCTCTGAAACTCCCATGAATGTACAAGTTGGTTCCTGAGTACTCCACCTCTATGCAGCATTAAAAAAACAGCCTGGTCACTGCTTGATTCAATAATATCTGAGTACCACCATCATTAGGGAGTGGACGTTTATGACCCTGCCTCCTAAGCTCTTCTGTTAAAGCCCTAAACACCAAGGCGTTTGGAGATGGTGTTTCCAATCTCCAGGCCTTTTCAGATGGGGAAGATAATTGTGTGCACCTGAAGTCATGAACTCGGGGACTCCATGATGGAATGAATTAGTGTCCCCATGGATGACAATGAGACACCAGAGCTCTCACCCTTCCTCCATGTGGGGACACAGCAAGAAAGCAGCTATCTCCCAGAAGGCCAGGCGAGGAGCCTCATGGGAACCAAGTCTTCCAACACCTGAACCTTGGCCTGACCAGTTTCCAAGCCGTGAGGAAGTGTCTGTTGGTAAAGCTACCTGGTCTCCAGTATTCTGCTGTCACAACTAGTACTAAAAAAGACAGTCAGGGAGCACACTCTAAGCAGGACTCTGAGTTATCTAATAAGACATGGTTGCCTGCCATGATAAGGTGAGAGCTGGACAAGAAAGAACAGTACACACTAGTGGCAGAGAGAGGAATCCCAACCTGTTGTGTTGTCCAGGTGTTAAATTCATAAAAACACTCATAAGTTGGGGGAGTATTTTCCCAAGGAGGCTGAACTGCAAAAAATTAAAGGAAAACAGGCTGGGGGGGGGCATGTAAGTAGCAACTTTGAACAGTGGTGGGGGATGGAACGGAGGAGTAGGGAGGTAAAGAGAAGAGTGGGAAAGGCCATGGCTAGAATGATATTTCGGAGATAAATGCCGAACTTGTGAGATTTTATGAAATTTCAGAAATTTTAGAAAAACTGAGCTTTAATTTTTTAATCATGTTTTCACTTCCTTGATTTGTAAGGAAGGTATTTTCTTTCTAAAAATTGACCCACTTTGTATACCAAGGGAAACATTTTTTTTATGTTAAGCAAATAACAATGTGCATTTCTTATTCACCAAGGAAAGCAACATACATTGATGTAGTCATAAAATAGGTAAGAAAGTGAATCATGAAAATGGGGGTGATATAGGTCACAGACATGTTTATAAGGATGACTCAGAAGTCTGTGACTAAACCTACAGAAGAGTCACCTCCCCTTCGCCCCATTTCCCACAAGTCTAAATCTGCAAGGGACAGATGTACATCCTGGAAGTCAGCCTCTGAATGTCATACCCTGATGATTTATTCAGAGCTTCTCAGGGACCAGTGTTCATAATAATGAGAGTTCCAATGCAAAGAAAAAATGCTGTGGTCCAGTTCTCGGTATCAGCACATCTCCTTGGGATGAATCCATGGTGGGGAGGTAGGAGGCGGGGAAGAGGGGGAAGGAGAATGGTTTTCATTTCCAAGGTGTTTTGGAAAACACTGAAGTGTGGGGTGGACAGAAAAGTATACTGAGGTCAAGGACATGTGGGCTGCTGCACCCTTCTTATGGTTAGCATTGATTTCCTCCTTGCTAGGATCTAGAATTACCTAGGAGATAAGGCCAGGGCATGTCTGTGAGGAGTTTCTAGATTAGGTGAACTGAGGAGAGAAGACTCGCCTTAACTGTGGGTGGCATGGGTCCATGGGTTGGATCCTGACTAACTGAAAAGGAGAAAGTGGGCCAAGGCATCAGCGCTCATCCCTCTCTGCCTTCTGACTGCGGACACAATGTGACCAGCTGCCTCCCACTCCTGCTGCCCTGCCCATCTTTCCATCACTCATTGCTGCCTTGACCAATACAAAAAGAACACTTCTTTTACTAAGTTGTTTTTGTCAGGTATTTTTGTCTCATCAGGCAGGTAACTACCACAGCCTTCTCCTGCCATTACAGGGCCGTGGAGCACTGCAGCCTGTTCAGATTACAGGATGAAGATGCCCACTCACTCAAAACCATGATGGCAGGAGCTTGATTTGCACAATTATCATTACAATCGCCGGGAATTAACTAGAAAAATACTGAAGCAGCCAGTCCTGAAGGTCCTTGGATTCCTGTTTGAAATGACTGAAGGACCCACACCCAGTCATATTAATAAATCCAGTCACTGGTTTCCTTCTCTGCGGGCACCAGTTTCTCAAAGCCCTAGCTTTGGGTAACTAACCATGGGTAAACACCAACTCCATGGCCCACATGACCTAGAAAAAGAATTTTCCAGAAATGTATTGGAGCATGTCTTTCCTTAGGAATCTTGCTGATTCTCCACTCCTTGGATCACATGCATGCTGGAGGTGGGGATTACTGTTCTGCGCTGCTCGATGAAGGACAGGGCTTTTTATAAATAGTGATGTCACTAAGTGGTGATGTCATGTGCAGCAGTGCTTTGACCAGCATTGCTCAGCTGTTTGTACCAAAACTCTTGTGTACACTTTGTGAACCACTGGCAGCTGCTCAACTCCCCCACCCCCCAAGCATAGCTGGAAACAAGATTCCATCCTTTGGCCTCCCGTGGCTTTATGGTCTATAGCACAGTTTCCTGACCCAAACTTGAGATCATCGTACACATGATTCAACATAAAATATAAACTACATCTTTGATGGGAGTACACTGCTCAGAGATTCTAATGTGGCAGCCTTTTAAAATACATGTTACACTATCCAGGGGAGCATGTGCTGATGTCAGAGGACAACTTGTGGGAGCAGATTCTCTTCTTCCACCAAGTGCGTCCTGGGAATCTAACTCGGATAGTCAGGCTAGGCAGCAAACCCTTTCACCCATTGCAGCCTTCATTGTAGTTTACAGTACCAGGTCAGAAATGGCCACAGCCCTGTCTGAAATGCACCCCCTAGCCATCAAGCCAGAGAAAATGGACTGCAAACTGAAAATATTCAGTAGAAACAGTGTGTGTGTGTGTGTGTGTGTGTGTGTGTGTGTGTGTGTGTGTTGCCCAGAAAGCCAAGGCTCCCAAATGACATTTGCAGAATGTTTGTGTGTGACTTGCATGGTGCATATATGATTTTCCTTAGGATGGCTAAAGAGCATTTTGTGAAGATTCATGTGTGCATCACTGCAGATTTTACCTATATTCAACACTATCCATGGCTGTCTGGAAGGAAGTGCTTTCTGCAGCCAAGGATTCATGGCATCAGGCTTTGAGGAAGCCAAGAGTTTTCCTATAACTCACAGTTGTTCCTTCCACTGGATAGTTGAAAGAGCCTAAGAACACCCACCAAACCTTACTCCCTGTACAAGTCAGGCTGTGCAGAGCTGGTTTCCAGACCACACCAACAGAGCTGGCTACAAATGTTCTGCCCAGCATTCAGGGCAGTATATTTTACCAGACAACACTTTCCATCTCTTGATTTCTCACTTTCTTAAACACAGGCCTTTAGAATATGTGTATGTTAAACAACAATGGTTTAAAGGTTTTGATAAAAATGGTAATGCATCTGAGTTAGTTGGAAATATAAATTGTTGTTGTACACATTTGTTTTACTTAAAATCTGTATAACAATAACTTTGGGATTGGCACATACAAATGTTCTCTATAATTTTTCTGTTGTACAGTATCATCTTGTAGCATTCTCTTTTACCTGTAGGATGATTTAACTTAAGGAATTAAGTTTGTTTCCCACGTTAACCACATACAGTCACCCAAAACAGCTTGGGTGAATTTGATGAAATCTGTGCCTTGATTCCTGCCTATAGGTATGTGTACTACAATTGCCTTTTTGAGACTCATGGGTCAAAAAATAAAAACCTAAAGTAAAAAGGGGGGATACAGATATATATGGAAACCTTTTGTCAAAAACTTTGCAATTTAAATCTTAAAACTAACTACGGGAAAAGATTTGTATGTTCCCACAGGTCAAAACGTCACCAACTTAACGGCTGAGAAAGAAAAGATACAGTTTTGCATTGTGTAGGATATACCAGGAAGTGCCAGCAGAAAGGTTGGCCCATATGAACATTGAAAGGAAGGAAAGCCTCAGGATACTATAGGCATCAAACCCCTCTGTGGATCCTACTTGTAACAGTTGTTTATAATGAGTCCTAACGAAACTTACCTTTTAGGTGCTGCAAAGTTTTAATATGAGAGACTTTCTTACCTCCCCTTCATAGAACAAGAAGGAATATGATGATGATGAGGTCGTTCTCTAACTGTAAAGTGGGATCAACTGTTACAGAGGTAATCTCTTATAAAACGAGTAAAACTGCCTTCTTTAATTGACTAATAGACATAGGAACTGTGAAAAGGACTATAACCTACTACAACAGTTAGTACTGTTTAAATACCTATATATCTAATTGCCTGTGCTTCATTAGTGGGACTGAAAGGTTATTATACCAGTGAAAGACTTTTGCTTTATAGTTCCTTTATGTAACATTCCAAGCCCCCCCCCCAAAAGGGAAAGGCTTCTTGCCTGTAAACTGGGATACCTGCAAGAAGAGAGGCGATAAGGCCCTCCTGTCGAAGACCTGATGTGAGCATGGGAAGGATGTATTGAGACCACACTTGCAAGTGTACAGTTGGTCTCTGGAATACCAGAGAGTGTTACCAAAGGCCACTAAACCAGTAAAGCAAATATAGGTCTCCTTGAGTCAAGCAAGGCTCCTCCATCAACACCAGCTACACCTCACCTGCCTGGAAATACTGTGCAGCAGTGGCAGCCATATGTCTGTATATCCCAAATCTAATTGGCTATTAGCTCTCTCCTTGGAGGAATAACCCACAGCTGATGCCACAAGCTTACATCCTCTGGTGGCTAGGAGATGATATAAGCCGCAGTAAGACCCTGTAATATTTTACAGAAAAAACGTAATTCATGGATTAACATACCATCCAAACATCTGTGTCTATACCAAAGTAACCTCCCATAACAATTAGTACTGTTAAATACCTACATATCTAATTGCTTGTGCTTCATTAGTAAGACTGAAAGGTTATTTTTGGACAAACTGTCAGCCCATGAAAGGAAACAGCCAGAATTGACCAGGGTCCAAAACAACATATCCAGAGAAAGTAGACTGTTTTGCTTCTCATCCACCTGTGCCCCTTTTCTAAGCCTAGGAAACAATCTGCGGAAAAGGGGCCATGGTAGAATGTAAGGGCTGCAGTTGGAGTGAATGGTGAAACTACAACAATATAGACTGGACACTCATTTGATCAACTTGATTGAACATGCAAGCCCCCCAGCTGGATGGTGAGACCCTTGGGCTGTGTGGATTTGGGCGCAACTGCTTGCGAATTGGTTTTACATGAAGGATGTGATGCTTATACTCATAAATTATTACTTATTATCAAAAAATGAAAAAAAAATAAAGAAGAAAAAAAGAAAACCCATTCTTAATTTCGTTGCTTTCAAACACAGCCTCTACAACTGTTTTGGCAAAAGGAATACTTCTTGGCTTGCTTAGACAGTGTTAACTCTTAAGAAACAAATTATTCACATCTAGCTGAGGATCACAAGCAAAACCTTACAGTGGAGCAAAAAAAGACTGAACCTGACCTTGGCTTTCTTCTCCCTACAATTTTAATGCAGCTCAGGAGGCCACTGATGCATGGGATGTAGGACACTTGTGCCAGCGGCCCCTGCCCACTGAGGGTCCGCAGCTTCTGGGATTCAACTATGACTCTTGGACTGCCCCTGCTTTCCCTTCTACCGAGATGTTGGGCTAATGCCTTTGATCTTTCGTGAGGACCAGGCTTCCTGACCTGATAAGCGATTCTCTATTCTCCCTCAGTTGTCGCCCTCAGTTGTTTCGATCAATACAAAACACCTTCAACTCTTTGGTAAATAATAAAGACATGACTGGGGCTGGAGAGATGGCCTAGCAGTTAAGAGCGCCGACTGCTCTTGGGAGAGGACCCGGGTTCGATCCCCAGTACCTACACGGCGGCTGAGAACTGTCTTTAACTCCAGTTCCAGGGGAATCGGACACCCTCTTCTGACCTCCACGGCATTGCACGACATGGGTGCACAAACCTGCATGCAGACAGTACATTCGTACACATACAAAATAAATAAAATAAAAAAGGCATGATTTTTTTTTTGTCTTTTTGACACAATACACAATAATTGAGAACTGCAGAAGTGAAGGCAATAATCTTTCCACCACAGACTCTCAAGGCATGCTAGAATCTTCTGAGAGGCTGTAGCCAGGACTAAGAGCCCTTGAAGTCCTCTCTGTGGGTTAGGAAGGGCGAAGAGCTCCAGTTCCAGTTCCAACTCTTAACAGTCTTTGGCACACATTAGAGCCTGACTTGTACTACTTTCCAATTATAGATAATTTTCATAATAAATAGTTTCTTGTTCTTATGAATAAGAAAAACAGTACAAATTCTTCAAGAACTTACTTAAAAATTATTTCTTATCTTTTATCTTCAAAATTATCATGAAAAATTATACACAACAGGAAATACAATTTGCCATTTTAACCATTTTAAGTGTGCAACTGGGTGGTATTAGTTACAATACAGCACTGTTACAAGGGTAACTATACCTACCATTATCTATTTCTAAGAGTCCTTATCACTTACAAATAGAACATCTGAAACCATTGAGCTTTTACAGCTACTAAATAATATTCCATTCTATGGATATGCCACATTCATTCACCAGTAGCCTATCTCAGGCACTTAATTCTTTTTGCTTTTGTGAAGAGAGATGTTGTCAACATTCATGTGTGTATACCTGTATGTACATGAGTATGAAGGTCTGTATGTATGCACATGTGTGTAAGTATGTGTATGTGTGGGTACATTTGTATGTCTGGGCATGTATGTGTATTCATTTGTATAATGCATACCTGTATGTGTTCATGTGTGTATGCATGTGTATGAGTAAACATGGGTACATGTGTGTATATATGTGTGGGTATGCACATATATGCACACATAGGTTCTTATTTTCATGTATATGTGCACATGTTCATGTCTGTGCACTTGTGTTTGCATGTATGTATATAGGTGTGTGTTTGGGCATTGTGTACATGTGCATACATGTATGTGTGCTTGAGCTTCCATTTTCAGTTCCTTTCTGTGGTACTAGACATGCTGCTGCAGGTTCTGCACCAGTGCTGTGTTTAACTTTCTCAGGAGCTGTAAACTGTTTTGGCCTAAGCATTTGTGTTCATCAGTGCAGCAAAGCCCACACTGTAGTGACAGCATAGCCTGTATTTACCTAATAGTTGGGCAGACAATCACTTATTTATTAGCACTTAAACTCATGTTGCAAAGAACTTGAACTGGGTTCTAAGCTTGTACAAAATAAAGTAGACAAATGCAAATAAAAAGAAAACACATACTATAAAAACATAAGATGGTCAACTGCTAGATAAAAATGTGTATACACAGGCCACAGGATACAACACGGTTAGATTGGAGTCTCTTGGCAAGCAATGTTAAAAGTGAAATAGAATTGGACTGTATTACTGGTTTCCTATAGAGCTATTTAACTTTTTTGTAGATCTAGCAAGTGGCATGAGATCCCCAGGAATCACTGTCATTCACAGGCCAGCTCAACCACAGCGTCACCGAACAACCTTCATGACATGGAATCCACATAGCTGGTAAGCAAGTGAGATGTCAAAGCCTGATCATGTGTTAAACGGACTCAGGGCAGGAGCTTTCTGTCACCTTGGAGTGTAAGAAAATCTGAAGTTCAGCCCCAGGGCCTGCTGGGCTATGTGGCCTGGCCTGACCCTACAAAGGACGGTCTCCTCAGCCTCCTGAGCCTCCAAAGTCTCACAGGCTCACTCAGGAGCTCAAAGTGTTGTGGGTGAGAGCCAGCTTGACTGCTCATCTCCTGATTCAGACCTGCAAACCTATGTTCTGTCGAGATTAACCACCTCAAGGACATCAAGTTGATGAACAGACTGGGCATCTCACGGACACCAGTAAAAACAACTGGCTTACCTTATAGACAAGACCCAATGCATGCAGGGAACACAGGACTCTGTTTTTCCTAGGCTGCAGCATTTACTAGAGAAAGCATGAAACCAGAGAAAAATCCCAGGATGTCTAACAGAGGTTTAAAATCAATACTGCTTACAGATGCTGGTCTGGTAAACATAATTAAAACTTCTGAATTGTTGCCAAAGTTTGATTAAAGGATTACATATCTGTATATACGTCTGTACATATGTTCCGTATCCCCATCAAAGCCCTGCTGGAGAGCGAGATGAAGGTTCCCACTGCTGCCCAGCACTCTCCATCCTTTGCCGCCTCTACACCTCGTTTCCACCATCTCTTTAGCATCTCTACTGTCTCCACTTTCTCCACAACCTGTACTGTCTCCACCACCGACCATCTCTGCAATCTTCCCCACCTCTACCACCTCCACTTGACACCTCCATATCCCACCATCCCCACTGTATCTACCTTCTCACCATCCCTACCATTTTCCATCTCTACCATCTCCACCCTCTCTCAGGTCTCTACCATCTCCTTCCCCTCCCTCTCCACCTTCTAACCACTTTCACCACTTCCACCATCCTCACCATTTCCACTTGTCCTTCACCCCCACCCTCCCTGTATTTTCTGTCCGCTCCAGCAGCTCCATTTCTGCCTTCTCACCATCTTCCCTCTCCACCCTCTTCACCGTCTCCACTGTGGTCGCTACCTCCTCAAGGAAGGGTGGAACGAGTCAAGAGCAACTACTTTTAAATGATGCAATTTACCAGGAACCATATCAGTCTAGAGTGGAGGCCTTCTCATGTTAGAAGATGCAGCTAGAGCAGCTTTTAAAGTCGAAATAGAGAGGAGATGGGCACTGCAGCCTAGAGTTCACTTGTGACTGAGCTAACAATGGCAACATTTGGCGGACACTGTGCACTTACAGCTTCTCACAAACACAACAATCAGGAAACTGAAATATCCAAGTAAGACATCAGTGCACCTTGAGCTTGATGCCTCATGTTCTCAGATCTCAGCCCGGGAGACGGGTGCTAAGGGTCCTCAGAGCTGTGCTGAATTAAAGGTACAAAACTGTACCTACATTAAAGAAGACTAAGCGAATACACTGCCAATTAGGATGGAGATTCAGTAAAGGGGAGAAAGGGTGCTCACAGGGAAGCTTTGTAATACAGGCAAGGGCAGCAAGCATGAAAGTGACATGGGCCTCCTGTCACCAGCAAAGCTGGCGACTACTTGCAACCGAGACTAGTTAAGTCTGCTCTTGCAGCTCTACCCTCTGTCCTAAAACTGTACTAAATGGGTCTTTAAACACAGAACTTTCTTTAAAAGAATGAGTTTCACATTTTCCAAAAATCCACTGAGATCTAAGCTGCCAGCAGTGTAGGGTGATGAGGAAGAACTGCTAAGAATCAAATTAGCAGACTGTCAAATAGAGGCAAGAGCATGAGTAGGTGCTGGGAGACCAGACACCTCTCTCAGAAGGTCGCTGCGCATCTTCTCATGAGCCCTGAACATAGGCCAGCATGCCAGGGTGGTCTGGGGTTTCTACATGTCTGGGAAGCTTTTGATCTCAGAGACCAACACCAGCATAGGACACTGGGCATTCATCCAGACATCTACCTACAGAAAGCACCATCCCCAAATGCTAAAACAGATTCCTTATTAAGGGTTTCATTTGATGTAACTAATATTTTTCATTCATAATCAGATATTTTGTATCTTAATTTTTCATGTGACTTCCTTATTCTTGTCTAAAATCTCGTGCGAATCCCTTTTCAATAACTTAGGGGCTGGGAAAATGGTCCAGTGGGTAAAAGCATTTGCTCTGCAGGCATAAGGATCTGTGTTTGCATCCCCAGCACCCACATAGAAAGCCGGGCTTGGCTGCACATAGCTATAACTGACCAGCCAGCCTGGCTAAAACACCGAGCATCCAGTACAGTGAGAGATCCTATCTCAAGTCAATAGGCAGAGAGAGACAGAAGAAGGTTCCTGGTGCTTTGCTCTGGCCTGTGTACACAGGCATGCACACTCACAATCATGCACCATACATTTCATGCATTCACACAGGCACACACATGCAGGCTCACAAACAAATACCTATGTTAGAGTGGGATTCTTATCAAAAGTGAAACTAAACAAGATCCCAAGAGAACACCCTCCTCCGATTGTTTTCCAAAGCTGGCCTGGGGTCCGTCCCAACTTGGTGCTGAGTGACAGGGTGACTTGGCAAATGGATGACAGAATCCACCCAGCCTGCACCCCAGCTCCATCACATTCTGTCTCCACAGCTCTGCTGTGTACCAAGAAATTCACCTAATTCCAGCCACACTAGGTTGCCATGACAGCCTCCTGATACCTGCTTCCTAAAATAATGGAGTTGAGATGTTAGAAAGTTGGTTTAACAGTGAAGAAAGCTTGCAGCTATCTCGGAAGACTTGAGTTCTGTTTCCAAGACCTGCATTAAGTGGCTCACAACTTCCTGTAACTCCAGCTCCAAGGGATTCAATGCCCTCTTCTGGCCTCTGCAGGAACCTGCATCCGTGTGGGGCACACACACACACACACACACACACACACACACACAGCAAAAATCAAAATAAATCTTAAAGGTAATAGTGGAGTTGTAGAAGGTGAATAGCTGTCAGAAGTCACCACCTAATAGACAGTTAAGATCCTGTTCCAGTTTGGATGTGAGCTGTCCCCAAAGGCTCACGTGTCTGACTGCTTAGTCCCCAGGTACAATGCTGTCCAGGCTCTCACAGAATATCTCTGTGTTACTCAGAAGTAGCAGGGGATGACACAGAAAGGGTCTCCAGGGCGTATCCATTAGTCTCTCCTTCAAGTGCTTTCTGATTTTGTTTCACACTGAAGTTTGACACATAGAATCCAAGCAAGAATCACTTCCAACTAACAAGATGTTGGCTGATCTCTGGATTTCTCACTAAGCAATACTATTTATATAACAGATTTTGGCTAGTGTTTGTCAGTGGTCAGAGTTCTATAAATCCACACAGCTTTATTTTTGTCAATTGCTTTTGAATGTCTGTGTTAATGTTAGAATCCAAAAATTGAAACTCTTTGTTTAAAATATTAAAAATTATCTTAAAATAATAGAGTGTTCCTAACATCTCCATTATGTAACTTAATGCTGCACAGACTATTAGAACATGCCAGGTTCACACACAAACCATTTAGTTCTTGACCATGGCCTTTTCTCACTGCGATGATGATTATACTTGGAGAAAAAAAATGACGCATGAGAGGTAAATCCCAACTGCTGATTTTCTGCAATGTCCCTTCCAGGGTTTTGGCCCTGCAGGTGTGGGGCTCATCCGGACCTCCTGCGCACGCAAGGATGCGCACGCAAGCGTACCTGTGTGGGCTGTGCAGGTGAGATGTGAGCTTGGAGACCAGCAGACTACTTCAGGTGGCTTCCCCTTTGTTTTTCTTCTGTTGTTTTGTTTGAAACCGTTTCTCTTTCCTGGGACTTGTGATTACATTAGGTTGGAGGCCAATAAATTTAGGGCTCTCCTTGTTTCTACCTCCCTGGTGCTGAGATTACAGGCATTTGCCATCATAAAAAAAAAAAAAGAGCTGGCTTTTTTTTAGCCATGGATTCCAGGGATCAAACTCAGGTCTTCAGGTATTCAAGGCAAGCACTTTATCCACTGAGCTCTCTCCCCTGTCCAGGCTCCCTCACTTTTCCAAGTGGAAACACCTTCAGTGGCAGAGGAAAGCACACACACACACACACACACCACATACACAGACACACACATACTACACACAAACACACACACACCACGCACACACACAGACGCACACACACAGACACACACAAACACACATACCACACACACAGACACACACAAACACACATACCACACACACACAGACACACACACAAACACAACACACAAACAGACACACACACAGACACACACAAACACAACACATGCACAGACACACACACACAGACACACACACACCACACACACCACACACACAGACACACAGACACACACACAAACACAACACACACATACACACCACACACACCACAAACACAGACACACACACAAACACAACACACACACAGACACACACACAGACACGCACACACACAGACATACACAAACACACACCACACAGACACACACACACACCACACATACACACCACACACACACCACACACACAGACACACAGACACACCACACACACAGACACACACCACACACACACCACACACACAGACACACACACACAGACACACACACAGACACAGACACACACACCACACACACACCACACACAGACACACACACAGACACACCACACACACACAGACACACACACACACCACACACAGACAGACACACACACACAGACACACACACAGACACACACATACACACACCACACACACAGACACACACACACACCACACACACACAGACACACACACACAAACACACACACACACACCACACACACACACACAGACACACACACACACACACCAACACACACCCCAGTGTTAACTTCAGGGCTCCAGAGCAGATGAGGAGCTTGGCAAGGGCATTCGTCTCAGTGGTAAAGCTGTATACCTTTGCTAAGCAGACCACTACATTACTGGGATTGATGGGAAGATTTATTGATCATGGACTGTGCACAAAGCAGACCAAAGAGGGCAGAGCCGGCAGACGTGCTGTCCATCCTCACCCACTCCTTCCTGCAGAACAATAAACAGATGCTTTGTAAATAAACAAATGAAGGTGGGAAGGGGAGGACAACTGGAGACTGCCTTCATGGAGAGGTGGGGTGTGTACAAAATTGCCAGCTAGCGAAATTCAGGACAGGAACCTAGTGCCAGCTCAGCTTTGCCTTGCAGTCTTCATCACCCTAAGTGATCCCCAGCCCAGGAAAAAAATGTCAGTGGGCTCTCCATCAGTGTAATAAAACCCTTGGGAGGATTAATCTATACAGAGCAAATGGTTGAACTCACAGTTTCAGAGTTCCAATTTGTGCTCAGTCTGGTCTGTTATTTTTGGTCAATGGTGGCAACTTATCATGATGAGTATCTCTCACAGAGTTTTAAAAAAGGATCACTTCATGGGAAGAAAACAAAGAAGAGAGGAAGAGGCAAGAATATGGGTCCCAAACCCTTCGTCAAGGATACATCCCCAACACCTAATATTCTCCCACTCCACCCTGCCTTATATATAGCCATGACCTCTGGGCTGGAAAAATGGTTCAGTGGTTAAGAGCACAGGCTGCTCTTGCAGAGGACCAGGTTTGGTTCCCAGCATCCACATGGTAGCTAACAACCATCTGTAAATGCCAGTTCCATGGGATCCCATGCCTTTTTCTGACCTATGCAGGCTTTGCATAACACAGGTACACTTACATATGCAGGCAGTACACTCATACACATAAAATAAAATAGCCATGACCTCCCCATAGCACCACCCTGGGGACTGAGCCCTTAAACATATGCTGAAGATCCAAGCTACTGCAAACAGGATTTCACGCTGACGGTCATTATGTGTGGGCTGGAGGATGCTTACGTTCACCATGTGAAATTCCGCTATTTATATTAGAAACAGGAAGGACAAAATGGAACATTTTTCTGCCTGGTAAATTGAAAGGATTAAAATAATGCTATGTGGAGATTTCATTACCAAGTGCAAGCTCTTTATTGCCTTAGGACAAGTGAAATTTCATTTTAATTATTTATGACACCTCGCAGCATCCTGGCAAACATGCCATGCCAGTCTCCTCAGGAACGATAGGATTCAGAAACGTGAGACCCATCTGTGTCATTTATCATGAAAATCTTTCATGAGGAGACTGGGATAATCATGGTAGCCCCCTCATTTAATGTCATAAATTTAAAAATAGGTCTTGGGAAATTGTGCTTGTAGTTAGTTGGCTCAATCTTCCTGTGACTGTTTATCCCAGAAAGCAAAAACACCCACTGAGGTCCACGACATGGGTGAGATCCACAGCAAGACAGGTTGGCAAGCCCTCCCCTGGAGTCTGTGCTAGATTCCAGTTTGACTGTTCAATGGTGACTGTCTTCCTGGAGTCAGCTAGACACTCCCCTGAGGGTGCAGGTGTCAGTGAGCCATGAAAACGGAACTTTCCTTCTGCCTGGTCTCTGCCTGCGGGGAGGCTGCGGCTCCTCCTCCCTCATGAAGAAGGAGCTGGGGCAGGGCAGGGTGGCCAGAGACAAAAAAAAAAAAAAAAACTTCATGCATAACATGGGGCATGGGGACAGAGTTGGCAGGCAGGCCTGCCAGGACTCAGAAAGACAAATACAGTGGGCTTTCCCACATGCAAGAGCTGGGGTCAATAGTCCATGTCTGTGTGTGTGAGGAGGGTGGATGGAGAAAGAGAGGAAACTTCAAGAGGGCTCATGAGAGGTGAAGAAAAATTCTTAAGGGAGGGAGGAAAGAAGGTAAGAAATAGACATGGCTGGAAAAGCAGAAGAAGGGACTGTTTGCAAGGAAGGAGGGGACCAATGGGGGCGTGGCCAGGAGGCACTGGGGGGAGGGGAGAAAGGGGAAAGAGGGGAACAAATTAGAACAGCATACAACCACACACACACACACACACACACACACACAAACACACACACACTCAAATGAAAACGCCATAACGAAGCCCAAGGCTGTGTATGCTGACTTAAAAGAATTTTTTAAAAGTACTAAGTGGGCATGGAGGTATGTAGCTTTAATCCTAGCACAGGCATGCTGACCTCTATGACCCTGAGGCCAGCCTGCTCTGCCTAAAGAGTTCCAGTCCAGCCAGCGGTACAGTGAGACCCTATCTAAGAAAAGAAGAGTAGCTAATACATCCCAGAAAGAAAGACATTAAGACATTCAAAAATTCATCCCCATAGACCTGAACTGTGAGAAACATTAAAGAAAATCCTCTGAGCATGAGGAAAGTGATAGCAGACAATAGCTGGGTGAGCCGGCCTCATGTTCAGAGGTAAACGTGCTGACTGACCTGGGCTCAGCTCCCAGAGCCCACATTTTAAAAAACAGCACATTGACAATCCCTACACTCCTACAGTGAAATGGGAGACAGGAGAATTGGAATTGAGGACCAGCTAACCTGAAATATGAAGCCAGGGCACACGTTCCCCATGGTTCACACAGAGGCCCTGGACAAGCAGTAGGATCTGTCCACTGCATTCCAAAGCAGTGCTTTCTGTTGTTTCCCAAGGAGTCTGAGCTCGGGAATAGACATAGTTTGTGATCAGTGGTGGGAGCCAAGGGCACAGAAGGGGCTGAGGCTAGACTTACCAGATGCTTGCATGCAGACCTCCATAGAAAGACAGAAACTGGTTCCTGCACCCCTAGGGTCAGCTACTCCAGGAGGCAGCAGCAGTGGTCTCAGTGTGAGACCCTGAGCTCTTTCCTGGCCTCCCTCTCAGCCCACTACACTAGAGCAACTAGCCACGACAAAGAAAATAGAGGCTAAGGTGTCCCAGAAATGAACCTCCAATCACCCAGACCCAGTCCAGTGCTGCACTGGCCTGGTGTGGGGGTGGAGAAGAGACAAGGATAGAATCAAGCTCAGTGGTATGAAGTCAACTTGTCATTGTTTTATTAAAACAGCAGGTGGACTTAGCAAGAAGAAGAGGAGCAGGAGGAGGAGAAGGAGAAGGGGGAGAAGGAAGAAGAAAAAAGAAGAAGAGGGAAGGAGAAGAGGAGGAAGGAAGGCAGAGGGGGAATTTGAGGTCATGATCAATGGTGGCTCTTATACCAGCACCCGGGACATTCATGTTGGTTTCTGTGGCAGTCCTGTCCTGAGAGACACATTGCTGAATTAGAATCTTCCCAGTGGAGCCTTTTGGGTTAGGTGTGGTCTGCCTGTGTCTGCAGAGGTGAGTGAAAGTATGCTAGTGACTATGAACGTGTGTCAAACTGTGAAAATATGGGAATGTGAGTGAATGTGTGTTTATGTGATGTTTCTCTGTTATATGAATATGATGAGGATGTATTTAATGCCTTTATTTATTTAATGCCTTTATTACAGTACACACAAACATTAAACAAAATTTAATGTTTGTGTGTACTGTAGAGTGTTTGATGTATGTGGTCTGTGAGTCATCAGACTGTGTGTAGTGAGGCATGCTGTATGCAGTGTGATGATACGTGGTGTCTGGAGTATATGTAGGTGAAGGGCAGTGTACGTAGGTGGCGCATATTGCATATATTATATATGTGTATATATTACATATGCATGTAAGGGTGGTATATATGTTACAATGAAGTATGTGGTGGGAGGGTATATGTAGTATGAGATGTGTGTGAGTACTTGTGTGTGGAGAGGTGAGAGTGGGAGGTGAGCTTCTTCATAGCGGGGGTGGGGTGGGGTGGGGGGAGATGGGGTTGCCTTCATAGTGGGAAAGAGATGGGCTCGCCTTCATAGTGGGAAAGAGATGGGCTCGCCTTCATAGTGGGAAAGAGATGGGCTCGCCTTCATAGTGGGAAAGAGATGGGCTCGCCTTCATAGTGGGAAAGAGATGGGCTCGCCTTCATAGTGGGAAAGAGATGGGCTCGCCTTCATAGTGGGAAAGAGATGGGCTCGCCTTCATAGTGGGAAAGAGATGGGCTCGCCTTCATAGTGGGAAAGAGATGGGCTCGCCTTCATAGTGGGAAAGAGATGGGCTCGCCTTCATAGTGGGAAAGAGATGGGCTCGCCTTCATAGTGGGAAAGAGATGGGCTCGCCTTCATAGTGGGAAAGAGATGGGCTCGCCTTCATAGTGGGGAGCAGAAGTGGGACATGTAGGCTTTATCTCCAGCCCAGAAAGAATGTTGGTGCAAGGACAAGGTGGGAAGTCTTATCACAGTGAAGAGCACTGGGTACATACAACTTGAAAGGAAGAGAGAAACTACTGCAAACGTGCAGGGAGGAGGGCAGGTGCAGTGAGGAGGGCAGGTGTAGTGAGGAGGGCAGGGTGCAGTGAGGAGGGCAGGGTGCATTGAGGAGGGCAGGGTGCAGTGAGGAAGGAAGATGCAGTGAGTAGGGAAGGTGCAGTGAGGAGAGCAGGTGCAGTGAGGAGAGCAGGTGCAGTGAGTAGGGCAGGTGCAGTGAGGAGGGCAGGTGCAGTGAGGAGGGCAGAGCAGGGTGCATTGAGGAAGGCAAGTGGAGTGAGGAGGGCATGTGCAGTGAGGAGGGCAGAGCAGGGTGCATTGAGGAAGGCAGGTGCAGTGAGGAGGGCAGAGCAGGGTGCATTGAGGAAGGCAGGTGCAGCGAGGAGGGCAGGTGCACTGATGTAGGCAGGCTGCAGTGTGGAGGGCAGGTGCAGTGAGGAGGGCAGGTGCAGTGAGGAGGGAAGGACCAGGTGCAGTGAGGAAGTGTTTGCTCCTTCATGTGATTCTGCATCACAAAATTCCAGGTCTCTCACTTGCTCCCAGGAAACCCAACCCCTAACATCTCCTTCCAATCACGTTTCTGAAGACTGTGTGGTAATGCCAAATGTATTTGTATTTACATGGCTGCTACTGGGACAGTTTAAGGTGAAGGACCAAATGCACAATCCCAACCCTCTCAGACCAAATGCCCCCCAGCAATGTGAATGAGGTGAATACTAGTGCCCTAACACATAGGATGCTGGAGTTATAAGTTTCTTGCTTGAGGCTACTGAGCTCCTGCGCACATCACTCCAGGTGTTTGAAGCTTCCCTAAGCACCCTTGACTTCCTCCCAAATCTTCTCTGGTACCTTCCATTCAGTGGTCAGAAGCTTCCCAAGAGCTGGCAGGGCCCTCCCTGGCTGTGAGCCTCTATCTTACTCAAACTTTCAGTACCACATGACCAACTTGTACCTGATCTTTCACATATACATGCTGTATTTGGGCACTGATCAGCAATGATTGGTATTTGATAAGTTTTAATAAGCATATAATTGTGATATTTGATTAACTATTGAAAAACCCATATTTATTTCATTCTATTTAGCTTCCTCGAAGGAGCCTGCATCTGGTGCTCCAAGCTCTGGCTTGGCAGGCTGCTCTTGCTTCAGAGACTGACAAATGAAGAACCACTGTGATGGTTAATCCTGGGTGTCAACTTGACTGGACTAAGGAACAAATAAGAAAAAAGGGATCTTCGGATTGGACTACCTCAACCGGGATGGCCCACCCCAAATATGGGCGTTACCTTCCGTTGGCAGGCAGTATTAAAGGCCATGCCAGAGGGATCTGGTCCCTTTTTTTCTGTGGCTTGCCTCTCTCTCACTGGTGAGTTTGTCTTGCTGCTGTGATCAACCCTTCGGATCCCAGAGTGTACTGAGACCAGCAAATCTCCTGGAATCCATCGGGCCTTCAGCACCAGATTGGGACTACTGAGACATCCAGCCTTGTGGACTGAGCAGTGCCCTGGATTCTCAGCCTCTCCAGTGCGGCACAGCTACTATTGGATTCCTTGAACTCTGTCATGTGAGCAAATCAATAAATTGTATATAGCTATAAATTCATCCTTTCAATTCTGTTTCTCTAGAACCACTCCTGGTACCAAAATCTGTATTAGTCACGGTTCTCTAAAGAAACAGAAGCAACAGGACGAATATATAGCTATATACAATTTATTGATTGGCTCACATGACAGAGTTCAAGGAGTCCAACAGTAGCTGCACTGCACTGGAGAGGCTGAGAATCCAGGGAACTGCTCAGTCCACAAGTCTGGATGTCTCAGTAGTCCCAATCTGGTGCTGAAGGCCCGATGGATTCCAGGAGATCTGCCGGTCTCAGCACACGCTGGGATCCGAAGCGAGGAGTTTAGCAACTCTATATATAAAAATTCTTTGAGAAATTGCGGAAAAAATAAGGAAAATAATGATGTTGCCTTGCTGCTCCTAACATGTCTGGATAAAGTTATAGAGGAAAATAAGGAGCTCAGTGATAAAATTAACCAGCTCTGGCTTCGAAACACAGTTTAAAAGGTTTCAAGTGTGCCTGGAAGAGCATCTTCTCTCCAGCAGCCAAAGAGCTAAAGCGGCAGAAAATCAAGCTGGAGCCCTTATTATACTTTTGGCTGATTTACAATGCAAATTTAATTCCCAGCCAGAAGAGTGTCAGCAGGCAGTCAAAGTGAGCACTGTGGGGAAAGGGTGGAACCCTGAAACTTGGGATGGAGATATGTGGGAGAACCATGAGATGAGGATTTTTGAACCCTCGGATTCTGAGATTTTCTTTATCTGAGGAATTAATCTCCCCACACTCACAGAGAATCCACACCCTGCAGATCCTCCTCCCACCCTTGCCTGAGGAAACTAATCTCCCCCTCCAGTGGGAGCTAATGTCCCTCAGGGCCCAACAATTGTTGCCTCTAGACCTATAACCAGATTGAAGGCGTAAGCAAGCTAGTGGAACAGCACTCCTCCATGGCCTGTGCTTCAGCTCCTGCCTCCAGGTTCCTGCCCAGGGTTCCTGCCTTGGGCTCCCTAAGTGATGAACTGTGACCAGGAGATGTGAGCTGAATAAATCCTTCCTCCCCAAGTTGGTTGTCGGTCAGAGTGTTCTGTCACAGCAATGGAAGACAAACTACAGCAACTACACATCAACAAATGATGGTTAACTCTTCCAACTGGAATGATTTAAGAAGTGCCAAGAGGGCTGGGAGATGGCTTAGCACGCAAAGCTACTTTATCACCTAGCTGGATGCCTCAGTGTGATCTCTGAAACTCCCATGGTGGAAGGAAAGAACAGACTCCATAAAGTTGTCTTCTGACCTCTACACTTGTGAGATATGCAGCCCTCTAATAATACATATACAATATACATAGTATATATATATATAGATATAAGATATATCCTAAAGATGTTAGTGAGGCACAGCTTAGGTGTGTCTTTTTTTTTTTTTTG